>SSNS01000444.1:169874-255581 GCA_006937985.1 Aphyosemion australe | reverse complement strand
AAACATAATGTCCCACAGATGTTCTATTGGGTTTAAGTCAGGGGATCGTGAAGGCCATTCAATTGTTTCAATTCCTTCATCCTCCAGGTACTGCCTGCATACTCTTGCCACATGAGGCCGGGCATTGTCGTGCATTAGGAGAAAACCAGGACCTACTGCATCAGCGTAGGGTCTGACAAAGGGTTCAAGGATTTCATCTGGATACCTTATGGCAGTCAGAGCACCATTTCCTAGGCAGTAGAGGTCTGTGCGTCCCTCCATGGATATGCCTCCCCAGACCATCACTGACCCACCACCAAACCTGTCATGTTGAACGACGTTGCAGGCAGCATAACGTTCTCCTTGTCTTCTCCAGACTCTTTCACGTCTATCACAGGTGCTCAGGGTGAACCTGCTCTCGTCTGTAAAAAGTACAGGGCGCCAGTGGCGGACTTGCCAATTCTGGTGTTCTTGAGCAAATGCCAGTGGAGCTCTACGGTGCTGGGCAGTGAGCACAGGGCCCACTACAGGACGTCGGGCCCTCAGGCCATCTTCATGAAGTCTGTTCCTGATTGTTTGGGTAGAGACATTCACACCAGTGGCCCTCTGGAGGTCATTCTGTAGGGCACGAGCAGTGCTCAGCCTGTTCCGCCTTGCACAAAGGAGCAGGTATCGGTCCTGCTGATGGGTTGTGGACCTTCTACGGCCCTGTCCAGCTCTCCGAGAATAACCGCCAGTCTCCTGAAATCTCCTCCATGTTCTGGAGATTGTGCTGGGAGACACATCAAACCTTCTTGCTGCAGCACGTGTGGATGTGCCATCCTGGAGAAGTTGGACAACCTGTGCAACTTCTGTAGGGTTAAGGAATCGCCTCATGCTGCCAGTAGAGATAATTACTCAAGCCAAAACTAGCACGAGTGGAAAACCAGCCAAAAAAGATCAAGAGGGAGAAACTTGAAATGACCTCCACATGTTAAACCAGTCCTGTTTTGAGGGTTTTGTAATTGTTGCCACTTTAGTGCACCTGTCGTTAAGTCCATGAACACCAATACAGCTGAAAGTGATTAGCAATGCCCTCAGCTGCTTAATCAACCAGAAAATTATCTGACAGGTTTCATTGATTTCATGCCAGGCCCAATAAAAAAAGTGTTCCTTTAATTTTTGTTAGCAGTGTATTACAACAGTGTCCTGAATGACATGTTTAACTCTGTTGCTCCTCTTAAAACTCAGTTTCCTTCTCCACAAGTGCACCCGGGTATACTGCTGAATTACATGAATTAAAATCCAAATGTCGCCAACTTGAATGTCTTTACAAAAGAACTGGCCTCAGTATCCACAAAGAAATGTATCTGACCCACTTACGGAACTACAAAACGTGTGTGTGTGTGTGTGTGTGTGTGTGTGTGTGTGTGTGTGTGTGTGTGTGTGTGTGTGTGTGTGTGTGTGTGTGTGTGTGAATGAAGCTGTACAGTTTCTACAATAAAAACTTCTGCAGTTCTCATCTATCCTGAGTAGTTTTTAGACATTTGATAGCTATGTTCATGAATTTATAATTTTAACAAATGGTTGATTAATTTTTGTATTTTATTTTTAAGAAACATTTGTCAAGATTGGATAATAAAAAATGGTAGTTAATGGTTAAGTAATGATTAATTCCTCATTAGGTACTAGGGAGGAGGCTTCACTTTACTATAGGGGCCACAAAAGTAGTAAGTAATGGTTAAGTAATGATTCGTTCCTCATTAGGTACTAGGGAGGAGGCTTCACTTTACTATAGGGGCCACAAAAGTAGTAGGTAATAGTTAAGTAATGATTTGTTCCTCATTAGGTACTAGGGAGGAGGCTTCACTTTACTATAGGGGCCACAAAAGTAGTAAGTAATGCTTAAGTACTGAGTAGGTAATTATTTGTTCGCCTCTTCTTTAGATAACTACCCATTAGTCCCTGAATAAGACTGGTGGGTGTTTTTACCAGTAAGTCTGGTTTAATACCAATTGTCATTTATTGATGAGTCATTAATTCCTGATTCTGTATTAATGACTGATAAACATTAAGTAATTATTCAGGAATCATCAGCTAATATTTTTGGGGCTGGGTGTAAAGCTTTGATAATCATTATTGAATCATTGGTGGCTGATTAGGTATATATTCATTTTATGAATTACCAACAATTAAGTAAGCATTAAGGAATCATTAGCTAATAAATCCACTATGGAGGGGGTGTGAAGCTTAGGTAATCATTAGTTATCTAGTAATTTTATGACTAACTATTCATTAAGTAATCATTCAGGAATCAATAGATAATTGATCTAAAGTGGGGTGGTTGTGAAGCTTAGGTAATCATTATGTAATCATTAGATCCTCATTCGTTCATCATTAGTTACTCAGTGGGTAAGCCGATTTTCGGAACACTATTGTAAAGTGTTACCCTACAAAACTTCAATAGGCTCTGCCAAATCTGATTATTTCTCTGGACTTGTAACTTCCATTATTGAATAGAACTGTTCAACCACCAAACTCTTTACCATCTCATATGTACTCTGCTGACACCTGCCAATCTTTACTGCTGTTTTTCAATGATAAAATTTGTAAGATCCATCAGCACTTATCCATTGATTCTCCACTTCCCCTCCAGCCACTCTTTTTTCCATATTGTTCTTCTTTCTCCACTTTCCAACTCCCTAATGCTTCTGAAATTTCTGATCTTATCTGCAAATCATAGTCTTCCACCTGTCATCTTGATCCCCTTCCCACCTCTCTAGTTTAATTCTGCTGGTCCTCTCTCACTCTGTTCATAACTGCCATTATCCACTCCTGTCTCACTACTGGTACAGTTCCATCTCAACTAAAAACTGCTGCAGTTACTCCCATACTTAAAAAACCAGGTGCAGATCCAAACAATTTTAACAACCTTTGCCTCATTTCTAACCTACTCTACTCTATTCTGGAGAAAGTTGTTGTCTCTCAACTCCACTCTCACATGGAACAAAACAGTCTCTATTAACAATTTCAATTAGGTTTATTCGGTCACAGTACAGAAACTGCTCTCTTAAAAATCACGAATGATCTCTTGACTGCTGCTAATTCAGGCCTACTTTCCATCCTCATCCTCCTTGATCTGAGCGCAGCTATTGACACCATCTCTCACTATCTCAGGCCACTCACAATTCATACAACTCAAATTCTTCAGATCACCTGCGCAGCTTCGATCGCAATAAAAAGCAAGTTATGTCCAAGATACACGGAAGTCCGCGATACGCGCTTAAGTTTCAGCTGAGATGATCATTTGGAGCGTGCAATGTTCTCCCCTCACGTGATTCCAAGGTGGCAGCCTCCTGTCTGCATGACGGAAAAATAAACAAAACGGAGACGGAGCTGGATATGGAGGAAATGCTTATACTTGTTTTGCCGATGAGCCCTTTCTATAAAACAATGCTGCCAATTTGCCGCAAAGCCGATGAGGCATCTGGGAGCCTCAAGGTCGTTTATAAGAGCTCAGACCGTGGCGGTAATGTTGCGCAATTATGTCCGTTTTATAAAAGATTACGCAATGGCGGCCTAAAGGAGGTGTGGGGGCGGTCTCTGCACTGTCGCGGACTTCCGTTTATCTTGGACATAACTTGCTTTTTATTGTGATCGAAGCCGCACTCATTAAGTTTTTATTTTAACAATCAGCTACAGGTGTGTGTCCTCCACCATCCCTGTGAGCTGTCAGATGATCTGAGCTGCAGATCTAACGGAGAAAAGCTCCTGGAGCACCGCATCGCTCCAGTTTCTCAGCTGGTCCTGTTTACAAAAGTGAAACTTAAGCGCGTTTACTTTCATTTTCATTACACGTTGCGGTAATATTGCGCTAATTTGCCGGCATGGTGTGTCTCATAAAAATGGCTTAAAGTCTCCATTTTGTTTATTTTTCCGTCATGCAGACAGGAGGCTGCCACCTTGGAATCACGTGAGGGGAGAATGCGCTGTGATTGGTCACTTGGAACATTTTGGCTCAGCCAACAGCTCACGTAGTGCGCACACGGCGAGTTTCTGCCCCGCGTGGGGCGGAAAGTATCAAACCAGTTTGATTTACACCTCAGACAGAAAACTCAGTGAAAATTAGGCGCACACAGCGAGTAATCTGCTGAGCAAATGGCCTCGAATGACCGGTAGCTCACCTATTGGCTTTCGTGTGCGGCAGGCTTTATGAACAGCTGTGTCCCAACTGAGCACATCTGGGCTTTAGTCTGACATCCTGTCAGTGAAAGATGCTCCAGCCTCCTGGATGTGGACTCTAAAAAAAAGCAAAGGTGCATTTTTACTTTTGTTTTAATTATTTTACAGGTTATTTTAGCAGCTTTCTGACGGTCACGCGCATACAGAGTGTTAGTTTAGCTATGTCTGACTTGTTCCGATTTAGTTTTTATTTCTGCAGTGAGCCATGAAACCTCACCTCACTTCACCCAGAGATTGTTCTTTAAAACTGGTATTAAATCCACTGTGTTGACGCATTTTAACGACTTTATTTCGCGGTGTATTTTTGCAGGATATTTGCAGCATATAAGTTTACTTCACTCTCAAAAAGTAAGACAGAGAGTCTCTGCTGGGCTACAAAGTATAAGCATGTATCTGGTATGATAAAAGGCGTTCATGAGAATTTGCAGATCACGTTTTTTTCCACAAAGATCAGCCAAATCCACATTTATTCTAGTTACTAATAACTAGCATATGGCGCTAGCTTAAACAGGCCCGATGCTAATGCTAGCAAAACAGTAGCCCATGAATACAATTCTAAAGTAAAGTTTGCCGACATTTTAGAGTTATATGAAGCGTACCGCTTGCTGCTGTGTCCGTTACTGCCATATTCAGAAGAAATGACCCCTCAAAGTCATTCTCCGGACCGTGCTGAAGGACTGCATATGCTATCTGTCTGTCTGCTGCCCTGCACTGGGAAAGTACCCGTCTGCCGTCCGGCTCTAGCCTGGTCATGGCCGGCCACGTCTCCTTCTGTGGTTTTTTTAGCAGTAGTCACCAGCCTGACATGTGAAAATACTGCCACAGCACTCGTCCTTAAAGGGAATAAAACTTTAAAGTTGTGTGGCTCAGAAAAACGAACATTTGGGACTCTCCACTCCTGACTTATTCATTCTCCACATTGGACTACAAAAATCTTAGCGAGAATAAAAAATGGCAGATTTACTTTCTGTGTAGCCGGAGGTCCAAGACCATATTTGGAAGGTATTGTGACGACACAGTAAAAATATGTCCATCCATCCATCCATCCATTTTCTCCCGCTTATCCGGAGTCGGGTCGCGGGGGCAGCAGCCTAAGGAGGGAAGCCCAGACCTCCCTCTCCCCAGCCACTTGGGCCAGCTCCTCCGGGGGAATCCCAAGGCGTTCCCAGGCCAGCCGAGAGACATAATCTCTCCAGCGTGTCCTGGGTCTTCCTTTGGGTCTCCTCCCGGTTGGACGTGCCCGGAAAACCTCACCAGGGAGGCGTCCAGGAGGCATCCTAATCAGATGCCCGAGCCACCTCAACTGGTTCCTCTCGATGTGGAGGAGCAGCGGGTCTACTCCGAGCCCCTCCCGGATGGCCGAGCTTCTCACCCTATCTCTAAGGGAGAGTCCAGCCACCCTGCAAAGAAAACTCATTTCGGCCGCTTGTATCCGCGATCTCATTCTTTCGGTCACTACCCAAAGCTCTTGACCATAGGTGAGGGTAGGAACGTAGATCGACCGGTAAATTGAGAGCTTCGCCTTTCGGCTCAGCTCTCTCTTCACCACGACAGACCGGTACAACGCCTGCATCACTGCAGACGCAGTACCAATCCGCCTATCGATCTCACGCTCCACCCTTCCCTCACTCGTAAACAAGACCCCGAGATACTTAAACTCCTCCACTTGGGGCAGGACCTCGTCCCTGACCTGGAGAAGGCATTCTACCCTTTTCCGACTCAAGACCATGGTCTCGGATTTAGAGGAGCTGATTCTCATCCCAGCTGCTTCACACCCGGCTGCGAACTGCTCCAGCGAAAGCCGGAGATCACGTTCTGACGAAGCCAACAGGACCACATCATCTGCAAAAAGCAGAGACCTGATCCTTAGGCCACCAAAACGGATCCCCTCACCACCTTGGCTGCACCTAGAAATTCTGTCCATAAAAGTTATGAACAGAATCGGTGACAAAGGGCAGCCTTGGCGGAGTCCAACTCTCACCGAAAACGAGCCCAACTTACTGCCGGCAATGTGGACCAAGCTCTGACACTGGTCGTACAGGGACTTAATAGCCCGTATCAAGAGGCCTGGTACCCCATACTCCCAGAGTACCCCCCACAGGGCCCCCCGAGGGACGCGGTCGAACGCCTTCTCCAAATCCACAAAACACATGTAGATTGGTTGGGCGAACTCCCACGCACCCTCCAGGACTCCCCCAAGGGTATAGAGCTGGTCCAGTGTTCCACGGCCAGGACGAAAACCGCATTGCTCCTCCTGTATCCGAGGTTCGACTATCCGACGGACCCTCCTCCAGAACCCCTGAATAGACCTTACCAGGGAGGCTCAGGAGTGTGATCCCCCTGTAGTTGGAACACACCCTGCGGTCCCCCTTTTTAAATAGGGGGACCACCACCCCGGTCTGCCAGTCCAGTGGAACTGCCCCCGATGTCCACGCGATATTGCAGAGCCGCGTCAACCCGACCACCCGAGCCGCATTCCGCTTGGACTGCCGGTACCTATGAGCTGCCTCCGGAGTCCCACAGGCCAAAAAGACCTGATAGGACTCTTTCTTCAGCTTGACAACATCCCTAACCACTGGTGTCCACCAGCGGGTTCGGGGGTTGCCGCCACGACAGGCACAGACCACCCTGCGGCCACAGCTGCGGTCAGCCGCCTCGACAATGGAGTCACGAAACATGGCCCATTCGGACTCAATGTCCCCTGATTCCCCCGGGACACGTTCAAAGTTCTGTCGGAGGTGGGAATTGAAGCTCCTTCTGACAGGAGACTCTGCCAGACGTTCCCAGCAGACCCTCACAACACGTTTGGGCCTGCCAGGTCTGACCGGCATCTTCCCCCACCATCGAAGCCAACTCACCACCAGGTAGTGGTCAGTTGACAGCTCCGCCCCTCTCTTCACCCGAGTGTCCAAGACATGCGGCCGCAGATCAGATGAAACGATAACAAAATCGATCATCGACCTGCGGCCTAAGGTATCCAAGAGCACATATGGACACCTTTATGCTTGAACATGATGTTCGTTATAGACAATCCATGACGAGCACAGAAGTCTAATAACAAAACACCACTCAGATTCAGATCAGGGGGGCCGTTCCTCCCAACCACACCTCTCCAGGTGTCACTGTCATTGCCCACGTGAGCATTGAAGTCCTCCAGCAGAACGAGGGAGTCACCCGAAGGAGCGCTTTCCACTACCCCCTCCAGGGACTCCAAAAAGGGTGGGTAGCCTGAGCTGCAGTTTGGTGCATAAGCACAAACCACAGTCAGGACCCGTCCCCCCACCCGAAGACGGAGGGAGGCTACCCTCTCGCTCACCGGGGTAAACCCCAACGTACAGGCACCAAGATGGGGGGCAAGAAGTATGCCCACCCCTGCTCGACGCCTCTCAGTGGGAGCAACTCCAGAGTGGTAGAGAGTCCAACCCCTCTCGAGGAAACTGGTTCCAGAGCCAGAACCATGCGTTGAGGTGAGTCCAACTATATCTAGTCGGAACCTTTCAACCTCACACACCAACTCCGGCCCCAACTCCAGGCCTGGCTCCAGAGGGGGGCCCCGCTGACCTGCGTCCGGGCGAGGGAACACTGGTTCCATTTATTTTATTCATCATAAGGGGTCTTCGGGCTGCACTTTGTCTGATCCCTCACCTAGGACCTGTTTGCCATGGGTGACCCTACCAGAGGCATAAAGCCTCAGACAACTTAGCTCCTAGGATCATTGGGACCAGTAGCGGTTTTAGGCACGGGCAGACCGGGCGGCTGCCCGGGGCGGCATTTTTTAGGGGGCGCACAATCGCTGAGTAAAAAAAAAAAAAGAAGAAAAAAACCTGCGCGCCGCAACATGGTTTTCTATTAGCTGTCATATCTGTGTCTGGACTGGAACCAGCACGTTGGCGCCCCCTGCAGCTGCAGGCGCTCCTGCTGACTGAGAGGGTTCAGGCGAGCGCCGTGTGTGTGAAGAAGAGAATAGGGAGGGGCGCGGGGGATTTCACCTCTGGGTCTCTCCCAAATGAAACGGACGGGGGGTGGGGGGGTCTGAATCAACTGTATAAGATGGCTAAAGTCAATCACACCTTGATGTTCTTCCTTATAACGCACATTTAATTCATAATATTATAAATACAGGCTTATAATTCCTTCACGTTTTTCGGAATTGTGTGAAATGGCCAAAAAAAGAGGAAAAACAAAAGGATTTTGTGGTCACCCAGCAAGGTCAATTGGTTTAGTCTTGACTCCTGGTTGGTGATTGGAAACCTGTTTATTGAGTCGAGTGCCAAACGAGATGGACAGAAAAGGCCTAAACCATCAGGTGCCCAATTCAGGACTAACGGGCTAAAGATAAAGGTAGGTAGTACGTTCTCATGCTAGGATGCACGTTTTCCATTTGTTTAAAACCGGTTAACTGGGGATTTTAACGGTAAATTCGGTCAACTAATTGCTAACAGAGCTAATAGGGCTGAAAGTTTGAAACGAATGGTTGGAATAAATTGATGAATCCTTTTTTAATGATTCAAGCGCGCTGCGAGGACTCGTTAAATACGCACTGCAGCCTGCCTCCTGAACAACAACAAAAACACGTTGGTCATGATTCATGTTCACATAGCCTAATAATGAATAAACTCTACAAGCAGAAAAAAGTCCCCAGTCCTCACTAACTATCCTGTTATTAGCATCTCCAGCACTACTGAACATGTTAATGAATACATTAATGATCTACTGGTCATAGTGTAACTGTGGATATATTTAGATGTGTTATTTTGACTAGGATGATGAGTGATATTAATACAACCTAAAATGTTACTGAAATATAGGTGACTATTGTTCTATAAAATATTAATTAACTATAAATATCAAATGGGAAAGAGGGAAGTAGACAACACCCATTGATTTAATACATATTATTTAGGCTTTTATAAGAAGAGTCTGACATCACAGCTTCATCATTTAGTTGTTTTATTGCACATCTTTAGCAGCAGACCACAGTCTTGTTTGGACAGATTTGTCAGAAGTGTGGCTCCTTCATTGCATTTGTTACACTGNGGGGGGGGGGGGGGGGGGGGGGGGGGCGCTCAAGGGATGTCTCGCCCGGGGAGTAATTACATGTAGAACCGCCACTGATTGGGACACTCAAACCCCTCCACCACGATAAGGTGGCAGCCCAGGGAGAGTATAAAATATGTAACAGTCAAATTTAAAAACTGAACCGGTGGACAAATATGACCAAAACTTTATGATTAAATACAGAAATATCACCTATAGTGAATAATATAATACTTTTTGCACACTTAGACACTTAAAATGTGAAAAACACTGTATTAAGGGATAAAAAAGTGGGTTTTTCATGATATGTCTCCTTTAAAATAAATAAGTGACGCTTAGCCTGGCCCCACCAGAAAAGCCTGCGATCTGCCAGAATTATGAAGTACTGGGGAAAACCCTGTTTCCCAGTGGCCGTATGTTGGTGGGTGAGTCTTTCCATTTGGAAAGAATTTGTCTTTTAGCCACAACAGTGATGTAAATGCATTCACACTCAGGTTGTGTCCTATATCTGCACCCACAGCCGCATTTAAATACTCATAAACATTTAGATGACCCGTTATTAGGAACCAGGCAGCAGAAAAAATAATCTTGGCACACATATCTTAAATGTGTTCAGATTAAAACATGTAAAGATCCGTAATGTCTTTCATTTATTTGCCCAAAAACATCATGTTTTCAGGAAGCACAAGGATAAGAAATGTGTTAATATTACAAATATATTCAAAGTAGACTCATGATCGCATGTAGTTCTCATGGCACTAAGGCTATGTTCACACTGCAGGCAAAAGCGCATCAAATCCGCATGTTGACCTGCCTGTGACCCCTATCTGATTTTTTTGTGCCAGTCTGAACAGCACAGATCCGATTTTTCCTAATCCGATCTAGGTCGTTTCAATATGTAGTACTGATTGCGACACATATGCGCATTTTTTGAAAGCGACTGCAGTCTGAACGGTCATGTCGCATTAAATCCGCCTCCTAGCCGAGTTTTTTGCAGTCTGAACGGTCATGTCGCATTAAATCCACCTCCTACATCACTGCTCAGCGGAGGTGAGCGTCGTGTCAGGACTTTCCTGAGGAGGAGTGCTGAAGAGCAGCGCTGACAGAAGGATTCAGGGGTCTGTGGGACATCCTGTCAAGTTTTGGAATTAAGAATACAAGAAAGCATGAGAGCGGGAGCTGCTGCTGGAGCGAAGCGCGTCTCGGTCTCCGTGACAGCGGGGCGGGGGGGTTCCGTGAATGAACTTAATACCGAAACATTTTCAGGGAATACTAACTCGGGAAGACGGCGGGAATAAGGAGTAAAATAGTTTTTAAAATAGTTTCCACCCCAAAACGAGAGACTCAGGTGTGATCCTGTGTCTGAAATGTCTGTGAGGCTTTCACATCACAACTCCTCCTCTCCTGGTTCTGACTGGGACTTCTTGTCTTCTGCGCATGCGGGTCGCTTTGGGGCCGTGAAGCGTTCACACTGGAGAGTGTTTGATGTCGCATTTCAGTTATAATGTGAACAGCCACACAAAAAAATCGGATTTACTCAAAAAATCGGAATTGAGCATCAAGACCTGCAGTGTGAACGTAGCCTTACACACTAGCATCAGCTCTGCTCCACTCTGCTCAGCCCACCCCAGCCTGGCCGCGTTTGTTCCACACTACCTTAGGAATGCGGACGTAATTGAGCACATGGACGGTCTCCAAAATCGGTGCAAAAAATTAGCGGGAAGCCAAGCCAGCTTTATTTATGAAGCACTTTAAAAACAGATAACACTGAGCAAAGTGCTGAACATAAAAGTAATGAACAGAATAAAAGATAAAAATAAAAGATAAAAACACATTAAATAAGTTAAAACAGTATCATGTCAACATTCATACTGAGTCAAAGGCCAAGCTAAAGAGATGGGTCAGTGATTTAAAGTGATTTAAACATTTCCAGTGAGGGGGCCTTCCTAATCTGTGTTGGCAACAAGTTATATCGCGAAGATATTAGTGATGTCACTACCAGGGAAACGAAGAGGCTGCAGCATGTTGTACGCTCTGCTGAGAAGGTCATTGGCTGCAAACTCCCCTCCATACCGGACCTGTACACCTCCAGGGCACTGAGGCGTGCAGGTCGGCTCATAGCTGACCCGACTCACCCTGGACACTGTCTCTTTGACTCGCTCCCATCTGGCAGAAGGTTCAGATCCATTCGGACCAGTTATGCAAGGACGGACGTAGTTGAGCTCTTTTCTAAACATTCGTCCAACGACACGGAGCTTGTGGGTGGCCAGAATGCCGCTTCCTATAAATACGTCACCAGCACCGCCATTGCCCCCGCAAAAAAAAAGGGAGCCAAAGATATCTAGTGGCAGACACGGAGCAGCTTGGAGAATACCTCGCGGAAAAACTCCGAAAATATGAACGTTTATTCACCCGTGACTGGAGGAGTATAAAGATACGCAGCAAGCGTTTTATTCATGGACAGAAGTGACGGGAAACGTGGGTTTAGAGGTGGTGAGAGCATGAAGAGGTGGAGGAGAATGAGGGACAAGTTTGTCCGTGTTAAAAAGTTTCAAATGCAAAAAAGCACAATATAAACTGCAAATATAAACTAAATGCACTATTTTGGTAGCCTGGCAAGCCATCCTATATATGTGTATATATAGTCTGGCCACGAACCACTGACGGCTCTCAGTCGTGAGGCGGGATCTACGGTTGTCTTTCAAAATGTCAGCATGCAATTGGATAGCGCTAGGACCAATCAGAGTGACGAACAACATGACGTAATCACAGCGACGGAAAAGCGGGAGGCTTTAATAGCGTCTAGCTTCAATGATTTCTGTCGTTTTTGTATGAAAAACACGCGAATATCAGGTGTACTGGGACATTGCACTACTTAGTTTGATAAAAATAAGAAGCCGCTAAGTATATCAGACAGACTTACGCACGTTGGAGTCTAAATAATCCAATGTTGATGACAAAGCCGTTTCAAACGAACGTGTTTTCCGAGTTGCCGCCATGTTGCTTGGGTTCGCGGCGTTCGCGGCTGCAGCGCTGACGTCATCGGCTACTCCCGCTCTGTGATTGGCCCATGATATAGAGCGCTGTGATTGGCCCAACCTAAACTATAGCGAGTTGTGATTGGATAGACACAGCAGTGGTTTGGGCTGCGAGGGTTCCAATGAAGCGTGCCTAGACCAAACTCTGCAAAGCAAGAATTGGTCTAGTCCACTAGGCTACTATTTTGGACCAGAAACATGACATGATACACCACAAAAGGGCTACGCCCTTTATTGTCCTGGCAGGGAATTGCTTTACAACACTCTCCAGATGACTGAGAAGTCCTAAGGCAAAACGGTTCTATCAATGCGTGCGTGTCTTTCCCTCGGGGAGCTGACGGAGAAGTATAAATTAGGCTTTACACTCGATATGACCTGCTCCACATCCGAATGAAGCTCAGTGGAAGTATTCTGCAACTTGGCTCTAAGCATGCTCAGCTCTCCTTTGTTAAAGATGAGATCTTCTACCATGGTACTGCTCAGTTTAACCTCAAACATCTCAGAGAATTGTACTTTTTAAAGCTTTGACTTCATCTCTCAGCTTCAACAGATCTAACTTATCAGGGCCCGAATCTGGTGTCAGTGGATCTGGAGGAGCGAGACTCTGGCAGCCACCATCTTTATCAGGGATGTGTCTACTTCCTGGGTTGCAACACGAATATTCTTGCTTTTCTTAGCATTAGTCACCATTCTATTAGTCCTTCCAGGAACCACAACGGATGTCAGAACTATAATTAAGCGTTAGGCGCTGAGTGCTGTACAATTTTCTGGCTAAAAACCACTTTTGAAAAGAAATCTGCTCGAGAGTTTAACCACGCGTGTTAACCACTAGCAGCCATCCTGGAAACTCTCTGACTCATATTTATTTCTGACAGTCATTCAGCTTGGATCAGCTGTTTGGGTGAATAAATGATGTTTTGGTTCCAACAGGGGGAGCTGTGGACATTGTTGAACCTACTGAAAACCACAGAGACATTGTCAGAGCCAGAGCTGGTCAGCCTGTCCATCCTCATGTTGGACTTTCAGGAAGCTCTGACCTGTGTCCAGCCTTCAGCTAAAAGGGAAGGCTTTGCCACCATTCCGGATGTCACCTGGGAGAATGTGGGAGCACTTGAGGAGATCAGGGAGGAGCTCACCATGGCCATACTGGTAAACACAAGCTTTATTCACTTGCCAGAAACGGCTTTGCATCACTGCCCTGTTCTTCTGCCATCCCCGTAGAATAGGGTATTCTACAGTTGACATTACCACGTAAGGGCTTCTGGGTAGGGTCATACATATAAGCCGCATTTGACAATAGAAAATATACAGTTTAAGAGCGCTTTGACATCGATGTGAAGGCATAAAATGGAGGAAGTTGTGTTGACGGAGAAAGACATACCAGAGGGCTTTTCTTGATGGCGACCCTTCTAATTATGGATTATCAGAACTGAAGCGCTAGCTCAAATGTCACGGTGAAAGTAAAAACTAATTCCCGTTAGTAGTGCTGTTCCCATCACTGCTCCTTCTTGAGTAATATAAAAATAAGTTATCACAGTGCTCAAGTAACATTTTCTCAAGGTAGTTTTTTAACTGTCAGGTTATTATTTGTACTACTTTTTATATTCCACTCACCTCTGGTCAAAAGCTTTTTTCGTGGACGTTTGGGTGGACATGCTGTTTGGCCGCGATGTTCATTTGGACCACTTGGCTGCCTCCTGGTTAACTCCACATCTGAGAGCGTCACTAGGACCAGCTCGTAATTCTCGAATGTAGGACCTTTCCCTCCGGGAAAATGTAAGGAACAAATATACGTACTTTTCTTGATCTGCTCCACACAGTTAAAATCCGCTCGTCCACATAAAATCTTTAGCTTAGCCCGTGTCCCTTTCCAGCTGTTTCATGTGGTCGCGGACGTTACCCGACTTTGGAAAAGGAATAAAAAGTCCTCTCCGACATCCGATCTGGGCGTCTAGAGTCTGATTAGCACCTCCCCCAGCAGGAGCGTTAAGTTACTTGCTGTTTGAAAATCTTTAGGAGACGAAAAAATAACTTTAGTCAGATCGGAGCAACTCGGACCCATAGGAATCCACTATAACTGCTAGCTTACTTGTATGACCCTGCGTCCCAGAGTGCTTTGCGACGTTACGTCACAATCTATTTTTAGCATGGTTCCATGTTTGCTGTGTGTTTTGCAGGGCCCGGTTCGTTCTCCACAGCAGTTCAAAGCACTGGGTCTGACTGCTCCTTCAGGGGTTCTGCTGGCTGGACCTCCAGGATGTGGGAAAACACTGTTGGCCAAGGTTCCCCCCACACCCACCCACCCACACACACACACACACACACACACACACACACACACACACACACACACACACACACACACACACACACAATTGTATTTGTATCCTTGTGTGGACCCTTAATTGACTTCCATTCATTTTATTGACTCCACTATGCCTAACCCATACCCTAACTTGAACCAGTGCTGTTCTATTCCTAGCCCTAACTAAAGGTTAATCAAATCAAACTTTATTTATGAAGCGCTTTTCATACAAGTGCAAAGCAAAGTGCTGTACAATTAACTCATTAACTGCCAGCTGTTTTCTGATCAGAAAGCCCCTGACTGCTAGCGTTTTTGAGCGTTTTTACTGTTTTTTGAAGAGTCACAGAACATTGCAATACAACTAGTAATAAAAGCATGCATCGGCGTCTCAGTATTGGCCCGAGAGAGAGAGGTGGACTCGGGCAATGTTTTTCAGGTGATAAAAAAATATTTGTGTATTGTTCTTAATGTGGTGGATAAAAGTTAGCTCAGAGTCTAAGTTTTCTGCCATCCAGGATTCGATGTCCGAAATGCATTTAAAAAGCGCATCCAATGGCTGTACGTCATCAGGAGACACAGAGATGTACAACTGTGTATCATCTGCATAACTGTGAAACTTAACTCTGTGTCGCCCGATGATGCTGCCAAGTGGGAGAATATACAGATTAAAAAACACTGGGCCTAAAATCGAACCCTGGGGCACACCGCATGTAATTTCACGGGCCTTAGAACAGCAGGTATCTAAACTTACCATAAAAGTCCTATCTGTGAGATAAGAAGTAAACCATTTATGGACAGCACCAGAGAGGCCGATGTGTTTTAACCTGGTTAAAAGAATGTTGTGGTCCACTGTATCAAAGGCAGCGCTTAAATCCAGTAGAACCAGAACTGTCAGCCTCTGTGCATCATAATTTATTTTTACATCATTTAAAACCCCTAAAAGAGCTGTCTCAGTGCTGTGGTTTAGTCTAAAACTAGACTGAAATTTCTCAAGGACATCATGTGCATTAATACAATCATTAAGCTGGATTAAAACTAGCTTTTCTAAAATTTTACTTAAAAATGGTAAGTTAGATATCGGTCTGTAGTTGTTAAAATCACTGAAATCTAAGTTTCTCTTCTTCAACAGGGGCCTCACCACCGCCCCTTTAAAGGCGGCAGGAAAGACCCCCGTCTGAAGAGAGCTATTTTTTTTCTTAACTTCATTTCATTCAAAAAAATATACAAAAAAACAATAAGAAAACAACAAAGGATATCTATACGTAACATCATATAATTTTGAATGAAAAGGAACAGAATGAAGAAAATATCTTATAATTTCCCCTTTTTTACAGAAAGAAATTAACACATTCTAAAATTATAATTATTTACACACTCAATCGAAAAAAAAAATTTTTTTTCCCCCTCCTAGCCCCAATACTTTCTATTTTCCAGATTTTATCATAGCCATAGTTTAGTTTACATTTTCATAATTTCTTAATAGACTTGCTTTGGTACGTTTTCTAAATATGATCATTGATTTTGATTCTTTTATTTCCCTGTTAAGGTTATTCCATAGTTTTACACCATATACAGAAATAGTTCATCATGGTTAAAATCTCATCTCTAAAATATTCATAAAATTACTTAAATTATGCTGGAACTGGATCTAAAAGACATGTGGTGGGCCTCACTGAGGAGAAAACTTTATCAAGACTCTCCGCTTCCACCAGGAAAAACTGTCCAGTGTTTCCTCTGGTAACGGTACACACTCAGACTTCACTAAAACCACTAAAGTCACTGTGAGAGGATAAAATGTTGCCTCTGATTGTGTGTACCTTCCCTCTGAAGTGGTCTGCAAACTCCTCACAGAGAGAGTTTGAGGGTGTTTTCTGAAACTCATCAGGGGGATTGTTAAAAACTCTATTAATGATGGAAAACAGGATTTTGGGATTGTTTTTATTTTCTGCGATGACTTTGGAAAAGTATGCGTTCCGTGAATTCCTTACTGCATTGTTGTATGATTTTAGGGTTTCTGTGTATATCTGACGGTTTATTGTGATTTTGTTTTTCCTCCATTTTCTCTCTGCCACCCTGCAGTTCCTTTTTTGTATTCTGAGAGCTTCGTTTCTCCATGGGATTATCAGTCTAGGCTGTATCTTTTTAATGTTTTGTGGAGCTAGACGGTCAAGGGTGGACAGAAGCCTACTGTATAAATCACAGGGGGCAGGTAAAGCAATAGGAGGTATTTGTTCTAAGATATCAATAAAACCTGCAGCCACTTCAGGGGTTAGATGACGTTTCCTGACGGTTCTCACAGAGGTCTCCCGCTGGGTAAAACAGGTGATATTAAAAAACATGCAATAATGGTCAGAGACAGCCAAGTCAACAACAGAGAGCACATGGGTGGACAGGCCATACGTGATGACCAAGTCTAGGGTGTGCCCTCTGTTGTGCGTTGGCTGTGTGACATGTTGGCTAAAATCCATATAATTAAGAATATTTTTAAAGTCAGTTGATAAAGGGTCTAACAAGGTCCTCGCCATGGGTGTTTTTAGCCCTGTTTTACCCCTAAAATTTGAGAATTTGAAACATTTATTTTTACTATGTGTTTTTTTAAGACACTTGTAAAATATAAAAAGCATAAAGTGCTTGGTTATTTTAACAATAAAAATGCAGCAAACCTCCCCCACCTCAAAAGTGGTTTGATCCTACTCCTTTCAAGTCAGGCTTTGAGCGCTCTGTGTGCCACCTTCCTGAGTGGCTGATATGCTGTGTGTGTGTGTGTGTGTGTGTGTGTGTGTGTGTGTGTGTGTGTGTGTGAATATAAATCATAATCATAATAGCTGTATTTAGAAGAAGAAACGATCTTTTATACAGCGCCTCTCAAGATAAAAATCACAAGGCGCTTCACAAAAACAGAAAATAAAACAAATGATTAAAAATATCAAAAAAGGGAAAAGTAAAAATTGTGACTAATAAAGGATGTGAAAAAAAAGGCAAAAGGAAAATGAAGGTCACACCAAAGCCACCTGAACAGGTGAGTCTTCAGCTGCTTTTTAAAGGAGACCACTGAGTCCACTGATCTCAGGCTCAGGGGGAGAGAGCTCCAGAGTCTGGGGGCCACAGCAGCAAATGATCTGTCACCTTTGGTCTTTAGCCTGGTGCTGCACAACCAGTAGGCTTTGATCACTGGACCTCAGGGACCTGCTGGGGGTGTAGGGACTGAGAAGATCACCAATGTATGATGGTGCTTGTCCATGGAAGGCCCTAAAAACCAGAACCAGGATCTGGAAATGAACCCTGAAGTTAACCGGCAGCCAGTGAAGCTGGAAGAGGAGCGGGGTGACGTGGGTGTGTTTGGAGGACTTGTTCAGCAGCCTAGCACAGGCATTCTGGACCACCTGTAGACGCTTCAGGGAGGTTCTGCTCAGACAAGTGAAAAGCCAGTTGCAGCAGTCTAAGCGTGAGGAGATGAAGGTGTGGAGAACAAGAGGGACAGAATGGGACTCAGCTTAGCAATGTTCCTGAGATGGAAGAAGGAAGAGCGAACACGAGAACTTACATGAGAATCCAGGGTGAGAGCAGGGTCAAAGGTCACACCAAAATTCCAGACAGAGGGTTTGGTGTGAGAAGCAAGCTGACCAAGAGAGTCTCTGACTTTGGGAACCAGCTTGTCTGGAGCACAGATGAGGATCTCAGTCTGGTCTTCATTCAGCTGGAGAAATTTACATTATTTAACTGTGTAATTTCCCTTTAGGACCAAAACCAATCCTAACCTGCTTGATGGATTTCTACTCATTACAGGGTTGATGCTGAACTCTGAACTTAACTCTACCTCAGCTGCTTCATGCTGAGTGAACTTTTCCATAACTATCTACATACTATATGAGATTTGTTGTCATTTTTGAAAAAAAAAAACATTATTTTGTTTCTATTTGATTTTAAAATTAAGGTGAAAAAAAAACTTTTGCAAAAAGAGTATGGATATTTTTTCAATGGTATGTTGATATTAGTGGAAATTTAAGTAAAAATACACATAAATAAATCCAAAAATATTACTGGTCTTTTAGTGGCAGTTCCAACCAATATTTCCCTCCCTGAGCATCTTTAATCTGCTCTTATTAAAAAACGACAACAACCTGGACACATCAAACCTGGACTAATGGCAGAGTCCTTAAAGCATAGTTTGTGATTTGTGAAAGCTTTATCTCATTTGTGAAAGTTAAAACATTTATTTCAGCATTTTATTTATTTATTTAGGCCTATTTGTTTTACATCTGGGCCACACAGGAACTGGTCCAGCTCAAAAACTACAACACCTAGACCAGTATCCCCAACTCCCTTCCCCGAGGGCCGGTATCCAGCATGTTTTAGTCGTTTCCCTAATCCAACACACTTGATTCACCTGTTCAGCAGCTCATCAAACTTCAGAGACTAGGGATGCACCGATCCGATCTTCATATCTGTATCAGTACAGATATAGAGAAAATTCTAGATAGAGTATCGGAGACTATGGACCCGATCTATGACCCGATCCATAAGAACAGATCTATTCAGTATATTTCTATGTGCTGTGAGTGACGACGTCATGCGCTACAGCATGATTGCAGATTTTAACGAGCCACAGCTACAAATAGTATCACTCATGAAGTTATAACTTTAAAACAGAAGATAGTAGAGGGAGGAGACAAGCGGAGCTCACAGAGGGCGAATATTAGAGAGTAAAGACTTACAATGCTGGCAGGTCTGTTCATTGTTGGCAAAGTTCTTTGACTGGTAATGGTTGACTCTAATTTCTGAATTGGAATTTTCGCCCTCTGATGAAGACTCATAGCCTGGCAAGCCATCCTATATATGTGAATATATAGTCTGGCCACGAACCACTGACGGCTCTCAGTCGTGAGGCGGGATCTACGGTTGTCTTTCAAAATGTCAGCACGCAATTGGATAGCGCTAGGACCAATCAGAGTGACGAACAACATGACGTAATCACGGCGACGGAAAAGCGGGAGGCTTTAATAGCGTCTAGCTTCAATGATTTCTGTCGTTTTTGTATGAAAAACACGCGAATATCAGGTGTACTGGGACATTGCACTACTTTGTTTGATAAAAATAAGAAGCCGCTAAGTATATCAGACAGACTTACGCACGTTGGAGTCTAAATAATCCAATGTTGATGACAAAGCCGTTTCAAACGAACGTGTTTTCCGAGTTGCCGCCATGTTGCTTGGGTTCGCGGCGTTCGCGGCCGCAGCGCTGACGTCATCGGCTACTCCCGCTCTGTGATTGGCCCATGATATAGAGCGCTGTGATTGGCCCAACCAAAACTATAGCGAGTTGTGATTGGATAGACACAGCAGTGGTTTGGGCTGCGAGGGTTCCAATGAAGCGTGCCTAGACCAAACTCTGCAAAGCAAGAATTGGTCTAGTTCACTAGGCTAGAAGACTCACTCATCCAGTGAGAGAAAGTCACGCTGCGCGCAGCAAGAGAGTCTGTGCTTCACCAGAGTAATCAGGCTGCACACACATGATCCGAGGCTTATTTCTCCGTGATCGGGACACGGTGGGTGTAGAAAGGATGGTAAAAGCACACTAATGGTGACAGGCATAGCGGGAATGTAAAAAAATGCTGCAAATAGCGGCAGCCGCGGTAAATATGAAAGTGAAAGTAAAAGTGCATTACATAATCGATGTGAACATTCCACGTATTCCAAACATCTATGGTCCACACAGGGCTGGACTGGAACAAAAATTCAGGCCGGGCATTTTGACTGGAGACCGGCCCATCACCTGGTTTTACTGGAAAAGACATTAAGCCTTACGCTGTTCTGACACACACCAACGTGTTGGTAATATTTATGTATCAATCTAAAAAAGGTAAACCTACACCATCCTTCCTATCCTGGTATTCTAAAAAGTACTTAGCAGAAAGGAAAAAAGACCACTTAATTAAGGTAACGCCCCGAACAATCTCTAACACTTGGTAGAAACCTGACATTAAAACAGAGAGAACCTAAGGTGAGATTTAATCAATAATGAATATTAATATAAAAAAAGACATTTCTGAAAATTTGTTCTGAAAAATAATTCATTATTAATAATTAATTATGAAATATTTTGTTTACAAATGAAATTCTTACCTTCTTAACTAAATATTTAACTTTAAGTAAATATTTCTTATCCAAACTAAATATTTAACTTTTTAACTAAATACTTTGATTACAAACCAAATATCTACCTTCTTAAATATATATTTAGCATCCAAAGGAAATATTTAACTATTTAGCTAAATATTTAGTTTACTAACCAAATATGTATCTTCTTACCAAAATATTTAACATTTTAACTAAATATTTCACTTGCAAACTAAGTATAAATGTTTTTATAAATGTTAAATGTTTTACCAAATAGTTTGAAGTTGAAACATTTCTTAATGAATAAACAATGACTTTGAAATATTAATTCCCTTTTAACTTCTCATATGACAGGCTAAATAACCAAAATTATTGTTAATTTTAACTGTGTAACTTTACAAACAGCATCTCACGGAGGGCAATATAAATAGAACTTTTGAAGTCAAATCAAATTAGTGTTTATTTGAATAGTCGTAAATCACATCATTGGGAGAAGATTTTCACAATGATTTCATTTTAAGTAGACTTATTAAGGGGCCTGCCCGACAGGCAGGGCCCTTATTGCTCTCCACCGGAGGATTTGTATTCTTATTATTATTCTTCCGTATACAACTTGCTATGTGTCATCACACAAACACTGCCTACACATCCATGTGGTCATTTGTTGAATGTGCCACAGCGCCCCCTACATCCATTTTAAACCTTAATAACTTCTACAAACAAGTTCACAACCGTACCAAACTTGCTATGAGTCATCACACAAACACTGCCTACACATTCATGTGGTCATTTGTTGAAATTACTTTAGCTCCGCCCCCTTATACACGGTTTACTCTAAATAAAACATGCAATATCTAATTCTCACAAAACTTCACATAAATGACATTTGTACACCTAAGAACTGCTCAAAAGGATTCTTTTCGTATTTAGAAACAGCGCCCCCTAGATTTTTACAACCAACTATATCTCCATAATGCAACATCAGATCCACACCAAATGTTGTGTGCTTTGTTGTGGGTCACTGTTTAACACATCGGTTTGGTTACTGTACACCCCCCACCCCCCCAAAAAAGGAAGCAGCTATTACATCTGTTTAAAAGCTTGGCTTTTCACACAATTTTAAACACCGGTACTGGGAGCTCAGCAGAGCACTAATGACTGTTTTAGAAGATCATTCATTACACCACCTACTGGTGACATGCACAGTTTATTAGCAAGCTTATAGGACAAGTTGAGGAAGGGTTGAGATGCTGATGATGTGGTGGTGCACACTGGTCTATGACACATGGCCACCACCTTGCGCCAGGGGGCAGGCCCCTTTTAAAATTTCTTCAGGAATTTTCTAGTTTATTAATATTTTACTAGTCTAATAATAGTAGTTTTTTCAATACTTTCTGCATAACCGGCCCTTTAAGAGCATTCATGCTCTTTATGTGGCCAAAAATGAAAATGAATTTGGCATCCCTGATTTAAGTTCTACACATTTAAAATGAAAATAAGAAATAAAAGTATTTCTGTCTCCCCCCTCTGCCTTATGCCTGCCCCCAGGCAAAACTGTTAGAGCCTCCCCTGCACAGTCACCAGCCTTCTATCAGCTACGTAAAAAAAGAATCCTGGTGACATTTGTTCATAACTTTTCTTCACGTCATTCATGTAATCTAAAATGTAAACAGTTTCTCCATTGTTCAGCTGCTCGGATAATTGAGTCTGGACATATCCTATTTCTTCTCGATGTTTCTCTCTCATCAGATCCAAACTGACACCATGACCAGCAGCTTTTACAGCAAACATCATAGCACCCGGCCAACAGTAGAAACTCTGTATAATAAACAGTAAGATGAGTTATTGTAACTGACTTTAAAAAGTTAGCAAGCAGGACGATGACAGTAAACTACACCTGAACTTGGTTTATATTTGACCCAGATAACTTCTTACCTGAAATTCGGTTCTGCCACTTGGACAGGCGGCCGGCTCGGGTTTCTCCTCCTCCCTCTTTTCTTCTCCAACCTGTCGCTGGGCTGAGGCTCCATCACTTCCTAAATTGATTTTACTTGAACCTCCACTACCAAACAACTGTGAGATTTTAACACATTTGGCAGCATCTGTCTGAAGGGCCAGTTTCTTTTTTAGTCGAATTCTCTCCGCTCCTCCTATCCATTTTTTGTTCTCCATTTTGTTAAGCTCATCTGTCTGTTTAGTGAGACTCACAAACTGGCGGGTGCATCAGACCTCTGGCTATTGGTCCAGCTCAGAGTGTATTATGACCAATTGGCCAATCGAATCCACCAACATTTACGCTCTATACGCAGGCCACAGTCCCAGGCAAGTGGCTGCCTGTGGGTCCGCGTCCTGGCCCGGATACATGGCCAATGTCTACTCCTTTCTACCTCCCATTTTCTGTCGGCGCAGCGGGCATTTGCCCGGTAAGCCCTATGGTCAGTCCAGCGCTGGGTCCACATAAGGAACTTTCCTTGGATCAAATGATCATTACATTCATGGGAAGGTCGACCCTGAAGCTGTACAAGCCCAACAAACCTGATAAATATGGCTATAAAGCATTTGTCTTGAGTGGCCAATATCAAAAGATACAATATAAAAATAACTAAATGAAGCAAAAATGAATAAAGAACTTTATATATGTATATATAAATTAAAAATATAAAAACAATAATGAAAATTTAAAAATTACCTGTAAAAATAAGAACGAACATTTGTAAAAAATTATACATTCCAATATGGCAGCCTGGTGAAGTCATAATATGCTAATTTGATGAGAGTGAATTTGCTCCCATCACAAACTTTGGGTCCTACTGAAGACTTTTCTCATTTACAGTTTACCTTTATCTCTAACCATTTTCAAGCTACAACCTTTTGAAATAGTCATGTCAGAATTTAATATTTAAAAAAAAACTGGTGCCTAAAGGGTTAATACTGTTTTTCCATATCGGTATCAGATCGATATAGACAGATACTAAACTTCTGATATCGGTGGATCGGTGCATCCCTAGCAGAGACCTGCTAAAACATGTTGGATAGCGGCCCTTGGGGATGGGAGTTGGGGATCACTGACCTTGAGCCTTTGAACCTCGACCAGGTTATTCTAATAGCAGAATCCGTAAAGCATTGTTAGTGATTTATGAAACCTTTTTTTGATTTGTGGAAAAGAGTGTTCTGCTTTTATTTTACAAATGTGGCAATGAAATTGTGCTAAAATGTACAAAACTGTGAAACTAATCTTGCCTGGACGGGCAGCTCTCTGGGTGCTCAGCACCCCTAAACCTCTGATACTAGAATTGCCCCTGGTCCTCGCATGCTGCAGATTTGCATCAGTGGGTTTTCGTATCAGCTTTTGACTAGCTCTGGTGGTATGAGTGTCTGCCCCTGGGGACTGGGAAATCGGGGTTTGAAACCTGGTCGGGTCATACCAAAGACTTTGAAAAAATGGGACCCAATGCCTCCTCGCTTGACATTCAGCATTAAGGGGTTGGATTGGGGGGTTAAACCATAGATATCATATATATCGCTAGATGCCTTAACTGGGAGTCGACAGCGTCCCTACACGGTGGCCATCTTAGCTCGGACAGCTTACGTTTCTTTCTCAATGGTAGCAGATGGAAGGTGAGTGAACAGTGTAGCGTGAGGGCTATTGCCACACATTTAAAGATGGATCAATAAATATGAATTATTAATCCTAATGATCTTTAAATGTTAATGTAACATTTCTTTAGGTTCTTTTACCTGTAAGTAATCCACACACTTCAGAATAATTCAGAGTCAAGAAAATAGTTATAAAAATAAATGTAATACTATATTTCTCAATCAGTGATGACACAGGACAATTACTATGAATGATGGTTATAAACAAGATACTGAGACAATTAATGAGGTGATATAGTGCAAGCTAGATGAGGTTGCCTAATCAGCATTAAGTGTCTTAGATCCTATGATGTTTGGGTTAAATCAAATCTGGATGGTTTAATAAGTTATCAAATTAATAAAGACCATTTGACACCAGCGTGCAGGGCTACTTCACCTTGTGTGTGGAAGCTCCCGGTGATTCAAGGGTCAGTAGAGGTCGTGGC
Organism: Aphyosemion australe; assembly: GCA_006937985.1. Taxonomy (NCBI): domain Eukaryota; kingdom Metazoa; phylum Chordata; class Actinopteri; order Cyprinodontiformes; family Nothobranchiidae; genus Aphyosemion; species Aphyosemion australe. The sequence goes on along the minus strand of SSNS01000444.1, from coordinate 230,803 downwards.
TGACGAGTGTCAGTGAGGAGGCCTCTGAGGTATGAAGAGCTGTAGCAGGCCCTGATACGAACTGATGATCTGGGTGACTTCCAGGTGACTGCGTCGTCTGGTGGATTTGGTTTAGCTTAGAGGCAGTTCACAAAAATAGTTGATCTCGATCAAAAAGAGAGGATGGTTTCTTATATTATTAATTATTAAGCGTTGCTTTTCCCCGGCCGGCCAAACCAAGGAAGCATAGCTTGTTGTCTTAGGCTCACCCCTTTGAGAGGAGGTGACCTAGTCAGGAGCTTGCAGGAACTGAGGAACTCTGGCCGACACGGGAGTTTTATTATTCTAGTTGTTTATAAATTTGAGCAAATCAAATTTGAACACATTAGAGTAGGCGTTACCAAGTTACCTCAGACACCAGTTTCATCAACACTTAAAGATGACTCAGCTTAATGTGGTGTGACTTATTAACTTAATGTGAGTGTGAATTAAATATTCAAACACAATACTATTATTTGTGGATATTTATCAGATGATGATTAGCATCACTTAAATGAATCCTAAATGTGTAATTAAAGATATGAAAACAGGAACAACATTCATTTTAACCATCATTCTTATTATTATATGATGATTCAAACAGTATGATTTATGCATTCAGATTATATTTGTAAAAGTATTTCCCGAGTCAGGAAAGATGAACTTTATTCAAGAAAAGATAGGAAAGTCTTTGCGAAATCCTTGAGTTTCTCCCTCGAGTCGTGATGTCGCCTGCTGGATAAGCTAGCAGCACTTAGACCAAACTAAGATAGATGTCTCTGGGCAGATATCAGAGTCTCTTCTGCAGCCTTGGCGTGGTCTGTAAGTTAAAGTGTTACACAGTTCATTTAGGAGAAAAACCAAGGGTTGATGTCGCTACAACAGCTTGAACAAAAACACTCTTAACTCGATGAAAAATTAACGGATTTACAAGCAGTTTGCATTATTACAAACCTTATAGCACATAGGCTTGTGATTTTTTGCAAAATGCAAACCATTTTCTACCATGAGGTTTAGACAGTCCCTCTGCTCAGAAAAATGGAAAAATATGCCTGACAAAAATGATCAGACAATTATTAGGGATCATCATAAGAATTATTATGAGATTACACAGAACACCAAACATGAAAACGTCTGAAAATGTGTTTTCCAGAATACTGTAATCATCCTTAAAATGTTATTGTTGTGTGCTAATGAGTGCTGCTTCTCTGATGAGTTGGCTGTGAGCTCCAGCCCCAGCTGCAGGGAAATGCAACTTGATCTCAGCTGTTTGCTTGAATACTTGCTAAGGGAAAAATGTTCTTCTGTCTGTGCTTTAGTGCTACGCTGCTGTCGTCTAAGCAGTTTTTGGCATACTGTCTCTGCGACATGATTGGTCAAATGACAACACCTGACTGACACACTACAACAAACATAGTTTGTGAACAAGATGGATCCCCCTTCTTTCTTTGATTGAATCTCATAGTGACTGAAATCCAAGGCTGAAACCCAACAGAATACCCCCTTTCCACACGCACACACACACACACACACTCTTTGGATTTATGCGATTCATGTAAACGCCATATTTGGCTTCAAAAATGGCAATTTTCACTGAGAAGCGATGAGTTTGCAGGTATGAATAACCGTATGCAATTGAAATGATATGACCTACTGCGATTGTACATGAATCAAGCTGTGTTGAGCTGTCTTTTTTTTTTTTTAGAATTACTTTAGGTTTTTTTTATTTTATTTTAATGGAGACAAAAGTGAACGAGAATGGAGGGAGATCAAACAAAGAGAGGTAGTGGTGGGGGGAAACGACACAAAAAGGAATAATAGAAAAGGTACAAGAATCTGCTTCTACACATATAGAAAGAGAGAAATAAAAGAAACACGCAATTAAAGCTTGTTGTTCAGCCATCACAGCTCAGCTTAGCTCTGGCCTAGTGTTGCGTCTGCGAGCATTGTTCAACGCCACACCATCAGCACCTCAACCCCTCTTCAACGTGTCCTACAAGTTTGTCAATCAGTTGCGCACATCAGCCCAGTTTTGTGACTCCATGACTTTTAGTAATGAAATGATGGCAATTTATATTTTTTTGGTGAGTAGTAAAAGTTTGAGTCCTGGCTCAACCCATTCACCATGCATGAAAATTCACGTTTCATTACTTTAGATCACCCATGCCTTATGAGCAAACCTACCAAATTTCAAGTCAGTTAATCTCAAGGTCAAGTTTGATCAAATGCAGACCCAACAAACAACCAAAACAGGGTCAAAATGGGATGTTCAATCCAATATGGCCGAATTTCTGTTTATTTTAAGACATAGCTTCAAGAGACTGTTCAGCTTAGTAAGTTCTACAAGCCTAGCAAATTTCATAACTAAGATAGAGTAAACGGTAGGTAAAGGGTGATTTTTCTGTTTCTAGGGGATGCTGTTCAGCCATTTCTGTTGCGACTTTTCCAAAACTTTTAATATACAAAATTTTACAACAGGATTTATGCTTGTGCAAAATTTGGTGAGTTTTTGAATATGTTAAGGCCCCCAAAAAGCCAATTTATTTGCCTATTGAATAATAATAAACATAGCAATAACAAAAGGCTTTAGCAGCCCTTTTGCTTCTCAGGCCTACAAATACAACAGACCTGAGATACAACAATACTTACTATAGCTTCCAATGAGAGTCTGGATTCTAGTTGAAGATAGTGTGGTGCAGGCCCATCTGAAGTTTGCCAATGAACACCTGAATGATTCAGAGAGTGACTGGGAGAAGGTGATGTGGTCAGATGAGACCAACATTGAGCTCTTTGGCATTGACTCAACTCACCGTGTTTGGAGGAAGAAAAATGCTGCCTATGACCCCCAAAACACCGTACCCACCGTCAAGCATGGAGGTGGAAACATTTTGCTTTGGGGGTGTTTTTCTGCTAAGGGCACAGGACAACTTCACCACATCAACGGGAAAATGGACGGAGCCATGTATCGTCAAATCCTGAGAGACAACCTCCTTCCCTCTGCCAGGAAACTGAAAATGGGTCATGGATGGGTGTTCCAGCAGGACAATGACCCAAAACATCCAGCAAAGGCAACAAAGGAGCGGCTCAAGAAGAAGCACATGAAGGTCATGGAGTGGCCTAGTCAGTCTCTGGACCTTAATCCAATAGAAAACCTATGGAGGGAGCTGAAGCTCAAAGCTGCACAGAGACAGCCTCCAAACCTGAGTGATTTAGAGATGATCTGCAAAGAGGAGTGGACCAACATTCCTCCTAAAACCTGGTCATCAATTACAAGAGACGTTGACCTCTGTGCTTGCAAACAAGGCTTTTGCCACTAAGTATTAAGTCTTTTTTGTTAGAGGGTTCAAATACTTATTTCACTCAATGAAATTCAAATCAGTTTCTATCTTTTATTTAAAGTCATTTTTTGAATTTTCCTTTTGATGTGTTATCTGTCACAAACAAAGAACGGTGAGCTAAAAAAAACGGTGAACTGTGGAGAGCTTTCGGTTCCGGGTGAACATCCTGAGCTGAGCTGAGACTCCACCCAGTTTTGGTCGCAGACCTCTGTGACCAAAGGCCCTCCTATTCTTTTGTATTGAAGGGGGATCCAGCACTCAACGTGCCAGCTATAGAGTAGGTCAATGGTAAAAAATGATGTGAACGAAAGGAACAGGAAATACATCGCAAGGCGATTCAGTCATGGTAAAAGTGTGAGAGAACATTTTTAAACAACACTTAAATGCAGATTATACACAGTAGTTAGTCTGTATGATGTATAGATTGTTTAGTTTAATGTGTTTTTTTTTATATTTTGTGATTCATATCTTCTTCCTGTGAGATTGGTGGGGCGGTGCCCTACCGCCCCCTATGGACGAGCCACCACTGGAACAAATCACACAAGAGGAGACATGTATAACTCGAGTATGGTGTTTGTTTTTACAGTGATCTATTTTCAAAATTCCAAATTGAATTTCAAAATTTGTCAAGAGAGGTTTTGCGACAAAATTTTGTACTATATTCACAAACACTGCTAAAATGGCGTCCAAGAAAAACTGCCCAAATGGACAAAACCTGTCCCTAATGAAGCCTGAGGGTTAAGGAGTCACCAAGGTCTGCCAAAGGTCTCCGGGCCAGGACCAGCCACGGCTGCATAAAACTACCCCCTACCACCGGCATCATACAAGCAAGGACCTAAGCTCCCAAGGCCCAGCCAGACCCCCATCCAGAGATGATCCACCTCAGGACCCAGGCCCCTTCCCAGACCCATTCTGGAGCCACATGGCTATCAGGCAGTGACCCATGGTCACTGGCACAGACAGTACTCAAGGCCTCCAAACACCTATTCCTATGGGTCTGAGTTGCTCCGATCTGGCTAAAGTTGTTTTTTCATCTCCTAAAGATTTTCAAACAGCACGGAACTAAGCGCTGCTGCTGGGAGAGGTGCTAATCGGACTCTAGATACCCAGACCGAATGTCGGAGAGGACTTTTTATCACTTTTCCAAAGCCGGTAATATCTGCAACCACATGAAACAGCTGGAAAGGGACACGGGCTAAGCTAAAGACAGAAGAAGCAAAGTGGTGGTACTTTTTATGTGGACGAGTGGGTTTTAACTGTGTGGAGCAGATCAAGAAAAGCACGTATATTTGTTCCTTACATTTTCCCGGAGGGCAAAGTCCTATATTCAAGAATGACGAGCTGGTCCTAGCGACATTCTCAGTCGTGGAGTTATCCAGGAGGAGCAGCAGCAGAGGAGAATTATGCAGGAGGCAGTGTTGTTAACGGAGAGTTAACCAGAAGGCAGCGGAGTTGAGAAAAGAATCCAGCTGAACGTCTGGGCCAAACAGCATGTCCACCCAAACGTCCACGAAAAAGGCTTTTGACCAGAGGTGAGTGGAATATAAAAAGTAGGGACACAAATGATAACCTGACAGTTAAAAACTACCTTGAGAAAATGTTACTTGAGCACTGAGTAATGAACTTATTTTTATATTACTCAAGAAGGAGCCGTGATGGGAATAATGGCGTTTAAAACAACAGCGCTGCTAATGGGAATTAGTTTTTACTTTCACTGTGACATTTGAGCTAGCGCTTCAGTTCTGGCGATCGATAATTAGCAGGGTCACCATCAAGAAAAGCCCTCTGGTATGTTTTTCTCCATCAAAACAACTTCCTCCATTTTATGCCTTTACATCCAAGTGCTCTGAAACTGTATATTTTCTATTGTCAAATGTGGCTTATAAGTATGACCCTACCCAGAAGCCCTTGCGTGATGACGTCAACTGTAGAATATCCTAGTGGGCTAGGACTCCCATAACACCTGCTCACTGCTACCGCCATAACTTTTAAAATCAGGGGAATGTATATAATAGCTGACAGAACATATCCTAGGTGAGTCAGGAGTATGGTTGCAGATATTACCCGGTTTGACTATTAACTGCAGTGTGAAATGCTGCAGTTAACCCACTATAAAGACTTCTCCAACACTGCAAATAAAAAAGACAACAGTGCAACCCATACGGACCATAACAAAAGTGAAACTGGAAGGGACGCAGACCCAGCAACAACAACCACCACCAGGACTTCTCCATTTGCCTAGGAAGCGCTTGAAATCTCCTGTCTAGAAATATTTTAGATTCCCAAAGCTACTAATGGAGAAATTCAGGATGATGTCTCTTGCCCATCTTCAAAGATGGCAGAAAAAAAGTTGCGACACAGCCAAATTATCTCTGAGATCATCACGCAGACAAATGAACTCCAACTGAGTCAGATTATGTCAGTGACTGAAGTGATTTAACAGTTATATTAGAATAATCCAGTGAACAAGCGTTCATTTAGTAGTGCTGGACTACATTTCCTCTGTATTTGTCGATAACAAGCCAGTACGGCAAGCCATTTGAACATTTAATCAATACCCCTTTATAATTCCTGTTCTACATAGCAATAATATAATTTATCCTTGTGCAAATATATATTCTTACTAGTCAATATTGAAAATAAAGGTATGAATAAGTAGAAATTATATTTAAGGATAATCATAACAACTGCACTAGTAGGAATTCACCATCTTATTTCATGAAGGCGTCTCCGTCCTTCAGTGTTGACTTGAATAAACATCAAGTGTTAACCCAGACCAGTTGTCAACAGTTAAACCTTTTTTCTCTTTTTACAGAAACTCAGAACAGGCTATTAGGCAAACACATTTAAGGGTATTTTTTAAAGTTTTATACTCTAAAAATTACAGATTGCTTTGATTCTACTAATGAATTTTTAAGCAGAATCTCTGAAAAGGAGCAGTAGATCTCTTCTGGAATATAATCATGAACTTTATAGAATTTGTGTGTGTGTGATGTATATATGTTAATACAGATGTGAAATCAATTATTTTAAAATAATTATGGTAATCAATTCAATTCAGTTTATTTCTATAGCGCCAAATCACGACAAGAGTCGTCTCAAGGCTCTTCACAAAGTAAACATTTCAATACAGTTCAGTTCATTAAGCCAATCAGTAAAAAAGTTTCCTATATAAGGAACCCAGCAGATTGCATCAAGACACTGACTGTGTGTTGATGCAATCCTCATACTAAGCAAGCATGTAGCGACAGTGGGAAGGAAAACTCCCTTTTAACAGGAAGAAACCTCCAAAGGATCCTGGCTCAGTATGAGCAGCCATCCACTACGACTCACTGGGGGTTGAGAAGACAGCAGACACATGCACACACACACACACACACCATATAGATCAAGTAGTGTTTCTATGGCTACACTGTGATTTCTTAGTAGTAATTCTATTTAGTAAGAGAGAAACTCGTGAAACTGTCATTATTTCTCAGACTATAATCATGCACTAAAATTTATAATCTTTGCAACCCTAGTCAGGAGCACTACAAAATACCATAATTTCGATCAGAAAAGGATAGATCATTCAGTCCTAGATTTTAGGTCATATTGCCCATTCCTAACACACACACACACACACACACACACACAAAGAGCAGGTTTACTTTTGTTGAGTAGCCTACAGAAAGATATAATAGTGTACTGATGCTGGTCTTAACTCAAATTCTCCTGCAGAACCCTTCTGCTCATAAGCTTCTTCACCTGCTTCTGTATTTTGTTAAAGTCCCAAGTCATCAACACACACTGGTGAAATTACATCTCCGCATTTGACCCATCCCCGTGGTGGGGAGCGGTGAGCTGCAGCTGTGGCTGCGCTCGGGAACTATTTGGTGGTTTAACTCCCCAATCCAACCCCTTAGTGCTGAGTGTCAAGTGAGGAGGCATTGAGTTCCCATTTTTTCAAAGTCTTTGGTATGACCCGACCGATATTTGAACCCTGATCTCCCAGTCCCGGGGTGGACACTCAGACCACTAGGCCACTGGAGCTGGTTGTATATTTGGATCTGCCTTGTTTTTTATTCCATCCATCCATTTTCTATACTTGCTTATCCACGCAGGGTCGCGCGGGGCTGCTGCCTATCTCCAGCAGTCTTCAGGCAAACAGGCAGGGTACACCCTGGTCAGGTTGCCAGACCATCACAGGGCAACACAGAGACACAGGACACTCAACCATGCATACACACACTCACACCTAAGGACGATTTAGAAAGGCCAATCAACCTGACAGTCATTTTTTTGGACTGTAAACTTCATGCAGAGACTCCAGGCCGGGATGAAAACCTGGGATCTCCTTACTTAAAGGCAACAGCGCTAACCACTGCGCCACTGTGCAGCCCTTGTTTTTTATTTCATTTCTCATTCTGCTTGTGAAGCATCCTGTGTCTTTTATCTTGAAAGGTACTATATGAATAAACTTTTCTTCCTCCTCGTCTTTAGGCCGTGGCAAATGAGTCGGGCCTCAATTTCATCTCTGTCAAGGGTCCAGAGCTGCTCAACATGGTGAGTGGAGAGCTAGCAGCTAGCTAGTCTGTCTGTGTAGAGGACTAGCAGGTGTTGGATCTCCAGCCCCACTTCATATGAGATGAGTGTGATTTTCTGTAGCATTGCTCAGGCCTGTTACTGACTGATGAAATTGTTGATGTGTGCAGTATGTGGGAGAGAGTGAGCGTGCCGTCAGACAAGTCTTCCAGCGAGGACGTAACTCTGCTCCATGTGTCATTTTCTTTGATGAGATTGATGCTCTGTGTCCTCGCCGTTTGGGCCACGATGTGAGTAGGACGGGCTCCGGGACCACATGTGGCTTACGGCCAAGGACAGGAAATGTTGAGGAATCTGTGTTGCTGACATGCACTGTAAAGGGTCTTCAGTTCTGGGGTCTGATCAGTGTTTTGGGGTAGATTATTTAATCAGCTTTGGGAAACAGCACATTCCTTCTGGTTCTGTAGAGATCTGTTGACAGGAAGTGTTTGTGTTCAGTCAGGAGCCAGCGTTCGGGTCGTCAACCAGCTGCTGACAGAGATGGACGGTTTAGAGGGTCGACAACAGGTTTTCATCATGGCTGCAACCAACAGACCAGGTACACACCCAGCTTCAGCTCTCTGTCTAGATGGATGAAGGCTTCATACTGAGTGTTATATATCTTAATTATGGCAAATGGCCTGTGTTTGTATAGCGCCTTCTTAGGGTTCTACAACCCCCAAGGCAATCTACATTCCTACCCTCACCTATGGTCACGAGCTTTGGATAGTGACCGAAAGAATAAGATCGCAGATACAAGTGGCCGAAATGAGGTTCTGTTGGAGGGAACTGACAAGATGGCGGCGCGCACGCACAGGCGCAGCAGCCCAGTGGTCATTCCTTTGGTGTTTTGTTTGGATGCTTGCATGTATAACGTTACTCTTTGCGACATCGTGTTCATCCTGCTCAGCTAACAACATCTAAAGCCGTCACAATCTCCTAGGAATAGGCTTACGCAGTGAACGGGCTATTACTATCGAGTTTCTCCACTCACATGACATTCCCGCGGACATTGCTAGGCGCCCCTCTTTGTGAATTACCACACTGGCAGGGAGGCGAAGGAGGCAGCGCAGGGAAAGGAGGCAAAATTGGGGCTGCAGAGTGCATACTGGTGAGCAGGGTCCGAAATTAACAGTCGCCACTTGCCAAATGCGAGTAAATTGCTCCACTTGGCGAGTAAAATTTGGAGCGCCATCCACCACATGGCGAATAAATGTTTACACCAAATTAGTTATGTTTATCAGTCCTCTTCGATGGATTTCTGTGACGCTCCTCTCCCACCTGCATGCGACGTACACAGGCGAACACGAAACGTGAGCGCCGCACCCTACGTCATTTCCGCCTATCCCATTCACTGTTTATCAAGGTAACGGTTAGCTTCGTTTTAAAACTAGCGGCGAAATGTGGAGGTTTTTACCTAGAGTCAGCCAGCCTTCAAAACGAAAACACGTCGAACTGGAAGAAAAACCACCAGGACCAGTGGCAACCTGAAGATTTAATGAAACGTGGCGAACTGTGGCTACATTATGAACCAGAATATGCGCAAATGAGCTGCACTGTTTGCCGCCAGTACGCTAGGGAGAAGAACCGTAACAATTCATTTGTCATAGGACTGACTGGAGGTCCAATATAAGCCCTGACGTACTTTCAGATATGTTGCATTTTGTGTGTGTGAGTTCTTCAATAACGACACTTTATATCTTGAGGAGACGGCGCTCTTTTAATCTGTTAGTTTAAACAGATACATGCACGCCGGTTGCCCCCAGAACTCTCGTTTCCGTGTGCCCACAAACACTTCCAGGTCACTCATAACTCACCTCACTTAACCAAACAGACAAATAAGACAACTTCTATTTGTTCTTATCATTACAAGATATTCTCATGGTGTAGCTGTGTTCTCCAGAGATCAGGGACCACAGACATAAATACGTAAACGCACGTGGTCGGGTGCTGCCGTAGTGGCCGGCCACCATCTTAGATGGGTCTCCATTTGCCCCCAGTGCATTTATTTCTACTGAGGAAGGTGCTTACCCAACTAAAAAACACATTTTATCAAGCTTTTTCACAAAATCAGACACATGGTATGGCATGATATTTAAAGCAAAATTAAACAAAATAAATTAAAATATAAAATCCCACCAGGTAGGCTAGAAAAGTCTCAGAAAAGTCCCACGTGATCTGTTTTCAATAGTGAGCCGGTTGTTGCAACTGTAGGCTGTAGAAAAAACGGGCATAGTAGCTCACCTTGCAACTCCAGTTGTTATGTGGGACTACCAAAGGCTGTAATGCTGTTGCACAAAGACTGTCAGAAGCAGGAGGCCAGATTTCATGGACAGAGAAAACAAGTTCTTACTAGATTTCAATAAGAGTTCATTAAAAAACATTTTTAAAAAGTAAAAAAATAAAAAATCTGAAATTACTAAAATGTAGTTTGTCTTATTAATTATGTTGTCACTCCTCTCTGTTTGGATCAAAAATAATATGATATTATAGAATAACGTGCTTTGGGTAGATATAAATGATTTACAATTTTGGCCGGTAAAACATATGCTTGGCTGGTAGATTTTAGCATCTACCGGTGAGTCAAAAATTTAGTTTCGGACCCTGCTGGTGAGGCTGAGGAGGCAGCCACACAAACGGCTCCTCCCGAGTGTTTTCCTTACTAATGCGTGGTAAACAAGATGGATGAACTGAATTTACAGATTGCAGCTAACAACAGTGTGAGGAACAGCTGCATTCTGCTCATCATAGAGACCTGGCTTCACCCTTCTATTCCAGATACAGCTATCGAGCTAGCAGGCCGGACAATACACAGTCACGACAGGACCAGGGACTCCAGTAAGAGCAGAGGAGGGGGACTCTCCATTTATGTGAACAACAGCTGGTGTACCAACACCAAGACAATAAGCAGTCACTGCTCACCTTCCTTGGGAGTTTAATGTTGTGTTGCTAACGGCTGCATATATCCCACCAGATGCTAATGTCAACTCTGCTCTGGGACATTTATATGACAATATCAGCAACCAGCAGAGTATGTACCCTGAGGCTGTTCACATCATTGCTGGGGACTTTAACCATGCTGATCTTAAGGCAGTACTCCCTAAACTCCAGTAGCATGTTAAATATGCTACTAGGGGAGAAAAAACATTGGACAAGTTCTATCTGAACATCAGACATGGTTTCAGAGTTAAACCACTTTCTCACCTGGGCCAGTCAGACCACGTGTCCTTGTTCTTAATTCCAGCTTACACCCCCCTTAGGAAATGTGCTCCTATTATAACAAGAACTGTTAAAGCATGGCCTGAAGGGGCCTCTGAACATCTGCAGGACTGCTTTGAGTCAACAGACTGGGATGTTTTTGTACACCAAGACTTAGAGCAGCATACTACAACTGTCCTGGGTTATATCAACTTTTGCATGGACAATGTCACTGTGGATGAATGCATTTGTATTTATCCAAATAGGAAGACGTGGATGACTCTGTAGAATGCGCTGTATTTACGCTCAGTGTCGCGTAATGAGTGACCGAAATAGGCAAGAGACCCGTTGCTCCAACACCGCCACATCCGAGGCGTCGGTTGTCAGCGCTGGTGTGGCAGATGTAGAGGTGTGCATCTTCACTAGTCTCACAATTCGATTACGATTATTGGGTCAACAAGTCGAGTCGATATCTCGATGCATCACGATTATTTCATTTGGATTTGTTTTCAGTGATAAATAGATATGTGCTTTTTTTTTTTAAATAAAAACATGTCTGACACAACATGCCATCTCCCCAAAAGCTCTTCAATCACAACAGTCCTTAGGACAATGTAAATGTGCAAAACATTTTAAACCTAGATTTAACAAAGTACAACAAAAATCTGTTTGCTCATTCAACAGTCACATGTTTTTGAGCGTTTTTACTGTTTTTTGAAGAGTCACAGAACATTGTGCTCTATGATCATGTAAACGCCAAAACTACCAAAAGAAAGCGTAGACTCACTTCTTACATCAGGAAGAATCGCCGTATTTCTCGCGTTATCTGTTCGTTCACAATCTGGTGCCCAAGCGCTGCTCCAGACGCATTTCCAGTTCGGCGCATCGTTTTTTTCACAGCAGCGTCCCAAAACAAACTCGTAATCCATTGATTTTCCGCTTCCTGATCACGTGATGTGTGACATACACGGATGAAGATCCGCTTTAGACACGTGATGTTTGTTCTCACGGTGCGGGGGCTCGCTCCGACGCCCGCCCCGTAAAAAATGGAAATGACGAATAAAGTCGTCAATGGCAGTGAACGAGTTAATGTTTTTGAGCAGCTTTTGAAACCCATATTTCTGTATATTCTGTATACTTCAGGAAATAAACATGAAATGAAATGTTTGGCTTAGTTTGTTATTTTGTTTGAACCTAATGGTCTCATTTTAGAAATGCTGAATCATGAACCAAGTTCTGTTTATTGCTGAAAACACTAAAAGATTAAAAAAAAATCCTAAGCTTTCAATAATATTTGAGATGTTTGTTTCATTCTTGCTGATAATAATAACACCAGCAGGAGCCTGTGGGCTGAATTAGGTTTAAATGATAGTTTACCCAGCTGATGATCTCCTTCACTAACCAGATAACTACAAACCTTTCTATTAACCTGTCTTTTGGGAACATTGTGACTTCTATTATCTCCTCATGTCTATTGTGTCTGTGGAGGAGCAGATAAGGAACCAAGATCTCCTGTAACTTCAAATGAACCTAAACGTCCTCCCATTTTTCCTTTAAGTTGAATTTAACATCAATTTATCATCATGAAACAAAATAATAAAGTGCAACAAGACCTTCTACAGGGTGGAACAGCAGCACAATGTTCTTTATTTCTCTTTGATTGTTCTCTCATTCAGAGGAGCTCTCTCACTCTCTCCTGTAAACTTCTCTGTCCCAAAATAAGAGACAGATGATCAGATCCTTCAGAACCTGACCCCCCCCCCCCCCCCCCCCCCCCCCCCCCCCCCGTCCTGAGTCCCAACAGCCCAGCATATGGTCTGACTCCGACTGAACCTGCGTTTTTAAGCGCTTCTTAAAACGGCAAGTAGGATTAATAACATGTGCGTCCTTCTTTCCTCTGCTGTGTGAGTTGAGACTTGCTGTCCTGAGCGACTCGCCCCGCCCAATTAACATAATTCACCGGCCCGAATCCGACTCAACCCGTCAGGTTTACTCTGTTCGGGTTTGGTCTCAGGTTAGAACTCCAGCGCTCAGCCCTGCAACAACACATTAAGGCGGACCAATATTTCCTACTCTGGAGTCAGTAAATATGGAGGACACGTCCCACTCTGACAAATTTGGATGTGACGCAGGTGCAGCCATTAACAAAAACAAAACTGCATTCTTCTATAATTGTTTATGGCGTACTTCTTCTACGATTCAGAATCGTTTATGTCCGCATCTCGATGCATCGATTATTTTTTACAGCTCTAGGTGGATGTGGAGGGGTGGGCCAATTTGGCAGCATTGACTAATGCAGCCTTGGCCTCCCTGAAAGCCTGCAGGAGGTCAGGGTCCTACCCCACACTGTCGTTGGCCTTCTTCTGCTTGCGTGCACTGTAAAGCGGCCACAGAAGCTCTGCTGTCCTGGGGAGGATACGGTTGTAGAAGTTCACCACCATCCCCAAGAACTCCTGCAACACTTTAACTGTCTGTGCTTGTGGAAAATCCGCTACAGCTTGCACCTTCACAGGCAATGGAACAGCATCTCTGGCAGAAATGCGGTGGCCCAGGAAATCAATTTCCGCTAAGCCGAATTGGACGTTAGCTGGATTGACAATCAGGCCATGTTCTGTCAAACGGAAAAAAACTAGGGGCAGATGATCCAAATGCTGCTCGGTGGAGCAGCTGGCAACCAGTATGTGATCCAAATAGACAAAAACGAAGGGTAGACCGCACAAAACAGAATCCATCAACTGTTGAAATGTCTGGGCTGCACCTTTTTAACTGCTTTTGCGTTCACACGTTAAAGTTCCACTGAAAGTCACGTTTGTCAAGGCACACAGTTACCAACCTTTCACCAGATGTCTTGATGGGGGTACCGTTAGCTGCAGCCAACAGAGGCCCGCAGCCCTCTGCTAACTCTTCGGCCGTGGTCAGGGGAATAAGGCTCCTTTGCGAGCCAGAATCCACCAAGAACTGTCTCCCCGATCTTGAATCTACAATAAACAGCAGCTTACTTCCATCACCAACAGCTGCCGCTGCTACCTCATGTTGGCGGGTCCGTTTCCCTGCTGCATAAAACTGCAAGGGAGGCAACACCGGGCTTTGACGCCAAAACGCTAGTGGTTGAAACAAGGACCAGCCCCCGGCATCCACGGCTGGTTATCCCAGCCACCATTGAAGTCTCGGTCAGTTTCGATGGAGCAGCTTGCTGGTTGACTTCCATCTCGGGGGAAACCGGTACCACTGCTTGAGTCATGAAGGTCCTGGTGGCCAAGAGGATCCTGTCTGCTTCTTTGGCCAATGAGCGGTAATCCCTCTGCTTCAGCAGCGGGGAGTTGGCGAGGCCGGCCTGCACCGTAGCCAGGAGCTGCTGCAGTAGGAGGTGCATTAAGAGGAATCCGTCATCCTCTGTACCAAAGCAGAGACATGTTCTCCATCAGCTCCAGAGCAGTGCCATCACCCAAGCCAGCAGGGTAAAGGAGTCGTTCGGCCCGTTCCGCCTCGGAGAGGGAGTAACATCTTTCCAGCAGCTGCTTCAGAGATGTGTATTTCCCATGAGCCAGAAGATTTCAAAGTAAGCTCATCACCTGGCAGGTGGAAAAAGGATCCAGCAAAGCTACCACGTGGTGGTATTTCGTGTCGTCGGCAGAAATCCCACACAGGGCAAACTGCGCTTCAATGTGAGCAAACCAAGAATAGGGATCATGCTGCCAAAAACCCGGGAGCTTAACAGCAACAGCATAAGAAAACTGCAGGGCTGGCACCGGGCCAGTGGCAACGAGCTGGGCAGGGGCAGCTGACTCTTCGTTCGCAGACATGTCCATTCTTAGGGTCACCAATGTGGAGGAAAGCAAAGACGACACGAGGTAGGTCTGATCACATCGTTTTATTCACTCCAAATGAATCAGCACAATACATCACGACACACAAAAGAAACGTCCATCACGTCTCCTCCCACACGTCACATCCTGTCTTCTGGGTGTGAGTGGAGCCTCCTGGTGGTCTGCTACAAGGTCAAAGGAACTGCCTGAAGAGCTCAGAGACAGAATTGTGGCAAGGCACAGATCTGGCCAAGGTTACAAAAACATCTCTGCTGCACATAAAGTTCTTAAAAACGGCTGTCCACCAACGTTCACAATCCAACCTGGCAGAACTGGAGAGGATCTGCAAGGAGGAATATCAGAGGATCCCCAAATCCAGGTGTAAGAAACTTGTTGCATCTTTACCAAGAAGACTCATGGCTGTATTAGCTCTAAAGGTGCTTCTACTAAATACTGAGCAGAGGGTCTGAATACTTAGGACCATGTGATATTTCAGTTTGTCTTTTTTAATAAATCTGCATAAATTTCTAAAATTCTGTATTTTTTTTGTCAATATGGGATGCTGTGTGTACGTTGAGGAAAAAATTAATTTAATTGATTTTGGCAAACGGCTGCAACATAACAGAGTGAAAAATTGATGGGATTAGAATACTTTCCGTATTCAGTTTTAAGTCAAACCATTTTTTCCTCATTTCTGACAGGAACCTCTCCTCTGTCCCAGCTGAATTTACCTCTGCCGCTTTCTCCCAGACTGTATTCTTTCTTTTACTGGTTACACCTGAGCTGAGAGAACTTCAACTTTGCCAACCAGTACCTCGATGTCAATGAAGGTTTTTTTTTGAGAGAGGAACGCAGGGATTTCCTGCATTAGCGTAGGACGTGGTGTGACAAACTATGCTTAATTGTGGGCGTTTCTGTATTTAAATGATTGTGAATGGACACAAGCAATTGGGTACACACATGTGGGATTTATCAACAGTGGATTGTGGAGGAAAATGCGTACGAGTGGCTGTGCATAAGAATATTCTAAATTTCATTTGTGGGATGGAATATAGAACAGTTTCTATGAACGTTTGATATATGAAGGCCTTGGTGTCTGGTACTGACACCAGCCTACATGGACGCAGTGGGTATGCCTCTATCCCATACCAAAAAATCTGAATACAAATACTTGTATCATTACATCTCTACTGAATAGACGTGTATTACCTTTACAGATGTTAAACATTTTGATTTTTCTACAGATATCATCGACCCAGCCGTGCTGAGACCAGGGCGACTGGATAAAACCTTGTATGTGGGGCTGCCAGGTCCGGCAGACCGCCTCTCCATTCTGCTCACCATAACTAAGGTAGTCTAACACCCAGAGACTCTACAAAAGACAGAGCTGGGTTTGTTTTAGGATTGGAAAACCTCACACTGGTCCTACCTACTATTAGCCTGGCAAGCCATCCTATATATGTGAATATATAGTCTGGCCACGAACCATTGACGGCCCTCAGTCGTGAGGCGGGATCTACGGTTGTCTTTCAAAATGTCAGCACGCAATTGGATAGCGCTAGGACCAATCAGAGTAACGAACAACGTGACGTAATCACAGCGACGGAAAAGCGGGACGCAGTAATGGCATCTAACATCAGTGATTTCTGTCGTTTTTGTATAAAAACGTGAATATCAGGTGTACTGGGACATTGCACTACTTTGTTTGATAAAAATAAGAAGCCGCTAAGTATATCCGACAGACTTACGCACGTTGGAGTCTAAATAATCCAATGTTGATGACAAAGCCATTTCAAACGAACGTGTTTCCTGAGTTGCCGCCATGTTGCTTGGGTTCGCGTCCGCAGCGCTGATGTCATCGGCTACTCCCGCTCTGTGATTGGCCCAAAATATAGAGCGCTGTGATTGGCCCAACCAAAACTATAGCGAGCTGTGATCGGACAGCCACAGGCTGCGAGGATTCCAACGAAGCGTGCCTAGACCAAACTCTGCAAAGCAAGAATTGGTCTAGTTCACTAGGCTAACCTACTATGGTTTTGCAGCAACAAATTTTTGATACCAACCAAAAACTAACCTTTTCAATTTGCTAGTAGGGCTGGGTGATATGAAAAATAAAACTGTGATAGGAATTTTTCCATATCAGTCGATATTGATTTATATCATTCAGGGGTCGTGTATTGTTTACATTGCCTGGCTAAAAAAAGTCGCCACTGGGATTTAACTAGGCAAACAAGTACAAGCCTCCTATTGGATAATTACTGCATGGGCGATTATCTTTCAGCTGGCAACAAGTTATTTAACCCAACTGGTGCAATGAGTTACTTCTCATTTCTTAAACAACCATGTAGAAAGACAAATCTGGCAGTCGTGGAACAGATGTTAGTCTGTTTGAGAAGGGTCAAATCATTGGCATGCATCATGCAGAGAAAACATCTAAGGCAGTGGTTATCAAGTCTGGTCCTGGAGGGCTGGTATCCAGCATGTTTTAGTTTTAACCCTGCTTCAACACACCTGACTTCAATCAGCAAGTGATTAACAGGCTTCTGCAAGCCTGATGAGCTGCTGCACAGGGGAATTTTCCACTGAATCAAGTGTTCTGGAACAGAGGAACAACAAAAACATGCTGGATACCAGCCCTCCAGAACCAGGATTGAGAACCAATGATCTAAGGAGATTGCAGAAACTACTATTGCGTTTTACTTTCTTTAACATAGAATGTGCTACTACTAGTTCACTAGTTCAATTATAGATTTGCTCAGATAAAGGCAATAAACTTTCAGAATCAGAAGATTTTTATTGCCATTGTCATTGAACACAGCTCACTGACTAGGAACATGTTTCGGTGATGAGGTGCAACATAAACACACATAAAAACACATAATAGGTCATAAATGGTAGATAAGGTGTACAATTATCACAGAGTGTTCATGAGACAGATGGCAGAGGGGAAGAAACTGTTCCTATGGCAAGAGGTTTTGGTACTGATGGATCGTAGCCTCCTGCCAGATGGAAGTGACTCAAACAGTCCGTGACCAGGGTGAGAGGTGTCGCCTGCAATTTGGCCTGCTCGCCCCCGGGGCCTTGAGGCATACAGGTCATGGAGAGATGGAAGACTGCAGCCAATCACCTTCTTGGCTGAGCGCACAATGCATTGCAGTCTGTCTGTCCATGGCAGTAGCCCCAGAAAAACACACTGTGATGGAGAAGGTGAGGATGGACTCAATTGTGGCAGTGTAGAACTGCACCATCATCTGGACTGGCAGCTTTGCTTTCCTCAGCTGTCGCAGGAAGTACATCCTCTGTTGGGCTTTCTTGATGATGGAGCTGATGGTCGGCTCCCACGTGAGGTCCTGTGTGATGCATGTGCCCAGGAAACGAAAGGAGTCCACGGTGACAATAGGAGTGTCATTGAAGGCAAGGGGAGGCAGGAGGGCTGTGACCTTCCTGAAGTCCACCATCATCTCTACTGTCTTCTGTGTGTTAAGCACCAGGTTAGGTTATTGTTGCTGCACCAGGACACCAGCTGGTCCACCTCCCTCCTATATGCAGACTCATCACCATCCGAGATTAGCCCGATGAGGGTGGCATCATCCGCAAACTTAATCAGTTTGACAGAGTCGTGGCTGGAGTTGCAGCAGTTGGTGTAGAGGGAGAAGAACGGGAGACAGTACACAGCCCTGTGGAGATCCTGTATTGGTAGTTTTGAAGTCTGATACAGTCTTCCCCAGCCACACGGACTGCCTTCGGTCCATTAGGAAGTCAGTGACTCACTTGCAGGTGGAGTCAGGCACGTTGAGCTGAGCAAGCTTGTCCTGGAGCAGAGCAGGGATGATGGTGTTGAATGCAGAGCTGACATCCACAAACAGGATCCTGGCATAGGTTCCTGGCTTGTCCAGATGCTGGAGGATGAAGTGGAGGGCCAGATTGATTGCATTGTCTACAGACCGTTTGGTTCTGTATGCAAAATGCATAGGTCCAGGAGGGGGGAGGTTCAGGACTGCCCAACAAGACCGCCCCCATACCTCCTTTTTGCCGCCATCGCGTAATCTTTTATAAAACGGACATGATTGCGCAACATTACCGCCACGGTCGGTCTGAGCTCTTTTAAACGACCTAAAGCTCCCTGATGCCGCATCGGCGTTGTGGCAAATTGGCGGCATTGTTTTATAAAAGAGGCTAAAGATGCCTGTGAAGACAGGAGCTAGTACTTCAGCACAGTGTCTGAGGGTGGAAGGAGAGACACCGTCTGGGCCCGGGGCCTTTACGGGGGTTTTGCTTTTTAAAGAGCCTTGTCACATCCTGCTCCAGAACTGTGAGAGCAGTGGGGGAGGAGGAGGGATCCGAGGTGGGTTGAGCTATTGTGCCCATGATGGTGAAGGTTGTGGAGGAAGGGTGTGTTACCTCAAACCTTGCATAAAAGCTGTTTAGCTGCTCTGCTAACTATTTGTTGTCCACAGCAGGAGGGGATTTGAGTAATTTGCCTAAACCCTCTCCAGACAGAAGCAGGGTTGTTGGAGGAGAAACGCTGCTCCAGACCCGTATGGTATTTAGCTTTATCCTTTTGCACCTCTTTGCTAAACACATACTTGCAATGCCTGTAGCTTTGATGGTCTCCTGCTATGAAGGCCATCTCTTTTTTCCTATATAAGGAACCCAGCAGATTGCATCAAGACACTGACTAGTGTCAGTGTGTTGATACAATCCTCATACTAAGCAAGCATGTAGCGACAGTGGGAAGGAAAACTCCCTTTTAACAGGAAGAAACCTCCAGAGGATCCTGGCTCAGTATGAGCAGCCATCCGCTACGACTCACTGGGGATTGAGAAGACAGAGCAGATACACGCACACCCCACACACACACACACACACACACCATATAGATCAAGTAGTGTTTCTATGGCTACACTGTGATTTCTTAGTAGAAGTTCTATTTAGTAAGAGAAACTTTATTGTCTTTATCTGAGTGAATCTATAATTAATTCAATAGGTGAACTAATAGTAGCACATTCTATGTTAAAGAAAGTGAGATGTAATATCAGGAGAGGGAGAATGTTAAGTGGTTGGCAGCAGTGTGCCAGCCGATGGCCCCCTCCATGAGGCCACCACAGCTCAGCAGAACGCCAGTGTAGCTTCTTCTGGGGAGAAAAACACTTAGAGAGAAAATAAAGTTAACAGCTGAAATAACAGGAAATAATGCAATTAGAGAGTGGTGGTAGAAGAGAGTAGCAGAGTGTGGAAAGTGGTCAGTATGTCCGCCAGCAGTCTAAGCCTATAGCAGCATAACTACAGAGATAACTCAGGATAACCTAGCCTTTTAGATGGAGGCATGTGGGAGGCAGGGCCAGGGAGAAAAGTCTTTAACGACTGTAGTCCCCGCTGTACACTCCACCTCCCTCTGCTCCCCACTCGTCTAAACCTGGGCTAACATCAGAATTTAACCATAAGCCCTATCAAATAGAAAAGTTTTGAGCCTAGTCTTAAAAGTAGACAAGGTGTCTGCCTCACGGACTAAAGCTGGGAGCTGGTTCCACAGTAGAGGAGCCTGATAGCTAAAAGATCTGCCTCCCATCCTACTTTTAGATATTCTAGGAACCACCAGTAAACCTGCAGTCTGAGAGCCAAGTGCTCTGTTAGGAACATATGGAACAATCAGATCACTGATGTATGATGGAGCTTGATTATTAAGAGCTTTATATGTGGGATTTGAATGACAGCAAAAGCTGTGATTTTTTTCGGCATTTTCTTAGTCCACCAAGAGGAGTTTAGTAAAACTCTGTTCAGATGACGTCTGCAGCGGGAGGAGCAGAACTGCAGCTCCTTTACAGGGACATTTTACTGGGAAAGTACCAACATTTAGCACAGAAAAAGATATTTATTCAGTAACAGTAAAACAAGTGGCAGTGTGGTGATTAACTTACTGGCTTTAGCAGCACACTGCTGTGTCATTCTCTCCTGCCGCTCTCACCAGGAGCAGCACATAGGAGCAGCGAGAGCCCCGCCCGTAGGAAAACAGCTTGTGTGGATGTGAGCAATATGGGAGGGGGGTCATAATCTTTGAATGATTAAAAACACGTTGTTTAGTGGTTTACATTTTTATCGGTTGTGCTCTGCAATCATTGGACAATTCTATATCACTATTAAATATGTTTATATGCAAAACATTTTGGGGGGGACAACTTTATGCAAGGGGGAGAGGTGTCCCCCCTGTCCCCCCCGGGATTTTCGCTTATGCCTGCACCACGCTCTGCAACACCTGAAGAGCAGCAGAACATATGTAAGGATGCTTTTCCTGGACTACAGCTCTGCTTTCAACACCATCCGCCCAGGTAAACTGATCGAGAAGCTGACAGACCTCAACATCCCGACACCCACCTGTAACTGGATTCTGGACTTTTTGACAGAAAGACCACAGGTGGTGAGAATGAGAGGATGCATGTCTGCTGAATGCACCGTCAGTACTGGATCTCCACAGGGCTGCTGCCTCAGTCCCAAACTCTTCACCCTGTACACCCATGACTGTGTTTCCACCCAGGAAAACTCCATCGTTATCAAATACGCTGACAACACCACCATTCTGGGGCTCGTCGGGGGGGTTGAGTCTGGGTGCAGGTTTTTAGTAGACAATGTTCTGGTCTATGGTGAGGAAAACGACCTTATCCTCAACACTAACAAAACCAAAGAATTAATACTGAACTTCAGGAAGAACCCCCCCTCCCCTGCAGCCACTTATCGTCAAAGGGACAGAGGTGGAGAGGGCCAACGACCACAGATTCTTGGGACTACAGGTTACATCAGACCTGAGCTGGACTCTCAACACCACAGCAACAGTGAAAAAAGCCCATTCCATTAGGTTGCTCAGGAAAGTCTGCATGAACCGTCGCCCTCTCACTCAGGCCTACAGAGGACTGATAGAGGGTGTCCTCACTGCAGGCATCACTGTGTGGTATGGAAGCACCACACAGACAAAGAGGAAAGCTCTGCAAAGAGTCATAAAGTCTGCGGAGAGGATCTTAGGAACAAAACTTCCTTCCATGGACTTCATGTACACACAACGTTGCCAAAAAAGAGCAGAGAGAATAATCAGCGATTCACACCACCTAGCTCACTATCTGCTTAGACACAAAAACTGCACATGCAAACTTGGACACAATAGAGCGGATAGTATCATCACACATAGAACATTTTTCAACAGCTTCTTCCCTGCAACTGTTAGACTGATGGCAAAACACAAACACTGAAATACTCACACAACAGTCATACTGATGGCACACAAAAACCACTGTTCACTTAAAATGACAAAGCTCTGCTCTACCCATTTAGAATGTACGATTGGTTAAAAATCACTGACTAATGTGCAATATACTTACAACAGACTTGTGTAAAAGATCTGTGTTATGCATGTTTTTGTTTATAGGAAATACAGTATTATGATTGCTCCATATATATTTTTATTTCTGTTTTTTTTTAACCTGACCTGGAGAGCTCTGCACAAGAATTCCAATGTGCAGAGACTGTTGGTCCTGTGCACAAATGGCAAATAAAGGTCGTGATTCTTGATTCTTGACGAATACGCCGCACAGCGCTCAGGCATCTTGTTTACTGCTTCTGTTATGGTTCATGTCTGCCGGTAGAACGACCAATCCAAGATGGTGGCCGCATTTCCTGCGCCCGAAAAGGGGATCTATCAATAATTCATGTCTATGCATTGGCATGATGCAACCAACATGCAGGAAAAAAATGTGTCAAAACAGTGTGCACTTCTGGAGAAATTCAGTAAAATGTATTTTTTTGGTATACCAGCACCACGTAGTTGAGACATTTATCAAAACATGTCAAGATTTTTCCTGCAAACAGAAGAAAGTAGCCCACTTGTGTTTCTCCTCCCCCTGAAGCTGGGCTGGTCTCGGTTCTGAAACCTGGATATTCTGACAAATTATTTCTGCATTGGGGACAAAACACTGCTGTAAAAACCATGCGTCCCATTTTACAAAGATGCCGGTAATGGCCAGCACAGGATGTGTGTGTTAGGCGACAGTTTTTTTGTAACAGATTCAGTGGTGCAGGGGTTAGAGTGTCAGACTGGCACGCGCAGGTTTGCCTCCCGGTTGCGGCAGTAACTTTTTTCTTCTTTTTTAGCGACACTTGCCAGTATGATGTTTTCAACTCTTTACTGGTAAACTGTTTAAAATATAAGGACTAATCTGTTTGATTTTTGCTTTCTTTAGCCAGTGTGAGTCCATGTGAGGTGGGCAGAGTAAATCAACTAAAAAGCTGCTTGGAAACGACCAAATTCAAACATCTTTAGAGACACAAAATATTAAAACAATGAAATCTGCTTCAGCTGGCTAAATAAATTACTTCAGACAACAGTAAAATGGTTTTATTGTGAGAATAACCACAACCCAAAGAAAAGAGGAGTTTTTTAAACCGTCTTAAATTTCATTTGTTACAGGGAGGGAGCAAACCTCAGCTGGAGCCAGATGTCAGTCTGGAGGACATTGCTTCTGATGAACGCTGTAACTTCTTCTCGTAAGTTTTAGCTGAAAACGTTTCTGATACTCAACTTCTGTGGGAAGATGTTCACCAAACTTTTTCACAACTTACCTCAAAACATTTATATAGAATAGAATAGAATAGAATAGACTTTATTGATCCCACAGTGGGGAAATTCACTTGTCACAGCAGCACCATCACTCAAAAGGTAATTAGAAGAAGATAAATAAACAAGGATACATCTATATACACTTAGTCAGTAATCTACTATTGTAATCCTAGATCACTAAAAAAAACCCAAATAAAGATAAAAACAGACTTGGTACCAACACTATGCAGCATACTGTAAGAGACACAGACAACAGTGAGAATCCGGTATTGCACAATTATAGAACACATGAATTGGTGTTATTGTGTACCATGATGATACCAGCACAGCTTACACTGAGGATTTATACACTCTTACAGCAGAGGGGATGAAGGATCTGCGATAGCGCTCAGTTTTGCATCTGTAGAAGAAGAAAATCTGTTTACACCATCACAAGTAACAACAAATACAGAAATAGTTTGTAATTTGCCTTCCTGAAACACAATCCTGCACAAATGTAACTAGACCAAATGTAAAGGCGTGCCTGCAGACCACTGTCAGTGCATTTATATGCGCATCAGAAAACTGAACTTAAATGGACTGGCATTTTTTTAAATGCATGTAAACATGTTAGTCTGGCTGAAGGCAAACTAATTGAGCTGAAGCACCCAGATAATGCAGTTGGAACCCGGCTTCATCTGCATGTAAACGACTCAGTCAAGCTGTGACCGGTGTTGGACACTCACCTTTCAGAAGTGACGAGACCATGGAAGCGGTCTTCTGATAATATCGTCACAATGTAATGTGTAACACCAACAAACAGTACAGTATGTACCAAATAAGCTATAAAAAATGGTAAAAAACTTGTATTTGTATAGTGCCTTCTAGGGTTCTACAACCCCCCATGGCGCTTCACAACACAATCAGGCTTTCACCCAGCTTTAACACGCTGGTGGTGATGGGCTGCAATGTAGCCACAGCTGCCCTAGGGCGCACTGACAGAGGCGAGGCTGCCGAGCACTGGCGCCACCGGTCCTTCTACCCACCACCAGCAGGCAAGGTGGGTTAAAGTTAGAGTCACACACACTGGTGTGTGAAATTTGTTCTCTTCTCGGGGGAGCGGTAAGCTGCAGCTGTGGTCGCGCTCGGGAACCATTTGGTAGTTTAAACCCCCCAGTCCAACCCCTTAATGCTGAGTGTCAAGCAGGGAGGCATTGGGTCCCATTTTTTTCAAAGTTTTTGGTATGACCTGACCGGGATTTGAACCCCGATCTCCCAGTCCCAGGGCAGACACTCATACCACTAGGCCACTGAGCTGGTAAAGTGGCCAAGGACACAACTGTGACAGACTGAGAGGGACTCGATCCCACAACCCTCCGGTTATGAGATGGGCACTTAACTACTCTGCCACAGTCACTGTGCTGCAGCATTGTTTTCCATTCCTTCAGCCATCTTCAACTTAGATACGCATATAAACACACTGAGTGAGTTGTTGACGGACAGGAAACAGAACAAGCATCCTGACATGACTTCTTAAAGCAGCATTCCGCTAGCCTAGTGAACTAGACCAAATTCTTGCTTTGCAGAGTTTGGTCTATAATAATAATAATGCATTTTATTTAAAAGCGCCTTTCTAAACACTCAAGGTCACTGTACAGGATAAAAACAAAATCATCAAATAAAACACAAGAAGACCTAAGTACGACATAAAACAAGGAATCAAAACAAGCAAAAAATAAACAAGGCACTGTAAAATTTATAGTGGATAAGTGGTTTTGAAGAGGTGAGTTTTGAGCTGGTTTTTGAATTGAATAAGTGAGTTCATGTTCCTGATGTGAGGGGGAAGGGAGTTCCAGAGTTTGGGAGCAGTAAAACAGAAGGCTCTACTCCCCATTGTGCTAAGGCGGACGGAGGGCACAGAGAGATGAATGGAGGAGGATGATCTGAGGGAATGGGATGAGGTGACGACGTGGAGGAGATCTGTTAGGTAGGGAGGGGCGAGGTTATGGATGGCCTTAAAGGTGAGTAGGAGGATTTTAAAATCGATCCTGGCTTGCACTGGAAGCCAATGGAGCTGTTTTAGGATGGGGGTGATATGATGAGAATAGGGAGTTTTTGTAATGACACGTGCTGCTGAATTTTGAACCAACTGAAGCTTACGTAGGGTTTTTTGAGGGAGGCCTGAGAGAAGAGAGTTACAGTAATCTAAACGTGATGTAACCAGGCTATGGACGAGGACAGAAGCAGAGTGGACGGTAAGGGAGGGGCGAAGACGATTAATATTACGAAGATGGTAATAAGCTGACCGTGTGATGCTATTGATATGGGATTGAAAAGATAGTGAGCTATCTAGGATGACACCCAGACTTTTGACCTGGGGAGAGGGGGAAACTGAGGTATTATCAATGATAAGAGAGAAACTGTCAGATTTTGAGAGGGTGTGCTTGGTACCCACCAGTAAGATTTCTGTTTTGTCAGTATTTAATTTTAAGAAGTTAGAACTGAACCAGGATTTTATTTCTTGAAGGCAGGTGATGAGAGATGAAGGGGGAAGATGGGAGTTTGGCTTACTGGACAGGTAAAGCTGGGTGTCATCCGCGAAGCAGTGAAAATGGATGTTAAATCTACGGAAAATATTACCAAGGGGAAGGATATATATAATGAAAAGGAGGGGCCCCAGGACAGAGCCCTGGGGCACTCCAAAAGAGACAGGAGACGGCTGTGAACGGGATGATTTGAGAGTGATGAACTGAGTGCGGCCAGATAGGTAAGAATGAAACCATTGAAGAGGAGTGTTAACAATGCCGATGGAGGATAGCCTATGGAGGAGAATGGAATGGGATATTGTATCAAAGGCTGCACTCAGATCAAGGAGGATCAGAATGGATAATAGACCAGCATCAGCGGCGATGCGAAGATCATTTGTTATTTTGAGGAGGGCTGTTTCTGTACTGTGAAGTGGACGGAAACCGGACTGAAAGGGTTCATAAAGGCAGTTGAGGGTTAGGTGAGTGTGCAACTGAGCAGCGACTACTTTTTCTAAGATTTTGGAAATATAGGGTAGGTTGGAGATGGGGCAAAGATTAGAAAAAATGTTTGGATCAGAACCAGGCTTTTTAAGTATTGGAGTAACTGCGGCAGTTTTAAAGAGAGAGGGAACTATACCAGAGGAAAGTGATGTTTGTATGATAGTTGAGATAAGAGGGAGTAAGGAGGGAAGACAGGATTTAACCAAGGTTGTAGGAAGGGGGTCCAGTAAACAGGTAGTCTAGTGGTCTAGGCACGCTTCATAGGAATCCTCGCAGCCTGTGGCTGTCCAATCACAGCTCGCTATAGTTTTGGTTGGGCCAATCACAGCGCTCTATATTTTGGGCCAATCACAGAGCGGGAGTAGCCGATGACATCAGCGCTGCGGACGCGAACCCAAGCAACATGGCGGCAACTCAGGAAACACGTTCGTTTGAAATGGCTTTGTCATCAACATTGGATTATTTAGACTCCAACGTGCGTAAGTCTGTCGGATATACTTAGCGGCTTCTTATTTTTATCAAACAAAGTAGTGCAATGTCCCAGTACACCTGATATTCACGTTTTTATACAAAAACGACAGAAATCATTGATGTTAGACGCCATTAAAGCCTCCCGCTTTTCCGTCGCCGTGATTATGTCACGTTGTTCGTCACTCTGATTGGTCCTAGCGCTATCCACTTGCGTGCTGACATTTTGAAAGACAACCGTAGATCCCGCCTCACGACTGAGAGCCATCAATGGTTCGTGGCCAGACTATATATACACATATATAGGATGGCTTGCCAGGCTAGCATTCCGCAACATTGCAGTTATATGGTCTCTGTTGCCCTCTAGAGGCTTGCTGCGTAACGTCACTGTCGTAAAATCAAATCTCTCTCTCGGGCATAAAAGGCATGTTTACATTCCTAATGTCAGGCAAAACAACGAAAACAAACTTTTCCACCTCCACACATTGAAGAAATAGTTTTATCAGGACTGTATAACAACTTTATGCCCGACCAAACACAATAACCCTGGTGAAATCATTTATTACATACCTAGCCATTAGCAGCACGGCTAGGTCAGAGTCCGTAGTTCATGCCTATCTTTCTAAAAGAGCTCTCCAGCGAGGAAAAGACGGCCCAATAATAATACTTTGCTCTTGCTATATCACGTTCTTCTTTTCTTTTCCTATATTCCTCTGAAACGGGATTTCTAACTTTCTTTGGTGAATCTACCGCTGCTACAGCGAGTCTACGTTATACAATTATGGCAAGCCAAAGGGATAAAAAAAATGCACGTTCTAAACTCGCATTATGTCCGCCAAAACGCTTATTCAAGATGCGCGTTTTGGCGGACATAATGCTCGCTTCTAGAACACGCAAGTTTTTGCCCCCTTTGGCGTCAAAACGCGCGTTCAAGATGCGCATTCTGGCGGACATAACGCACGTTTAGAACGCACGCTTTTTTATCCCTTTGGCTTGCCATATTCTGCCGTAAAACGACACCCAGTCAGTACTTCCGTCACTACCCGATGCACAAAAACTGTATAGCGCAGTAAACAGACGTGAGACCCCCCCAACAATATCACAGGTATGAAAATGAACATAATAGATAATACTATGACACAAAAACTTTACAAAAAAGCACAATTTTAAGGTGTAAAAGTTGTGGAATGTTGCTTTAAAACAGAGTGTAAAATGTAGAGAGAGACTAAATATCAAACATCTAAACCAAAATGTTCAGCCTGTGGATAAACGACTGTAGACGGCATGAAAACAGGATGTATACTCAGTAAACAGGAAACCACAATAAACAAAGGTCTGAACAAACTTCCAGAAGTTCTCTAAAGCTAATATAACAGATGAGAAGACAGACAGATTGAGAGTACAACAGAGATGGGTCAGGATGAGCTGAATTAGAGAGATGGAACCTGGTTGGTTAAGTAGAAACCTACTAAAGCAGCCTAACCCAACAATACTTCAGTTATGTGTGTGAGGAGGTGATGCGTCAGTGTGTTTACACAGCACTGAAGTTGATTTAAGGTGCAGCTTTTGCAGCAGATACAGACATGGACAAAATAGTTGGTACCATTCAGTCAATTAAAGAAAAACCCACAATGGTCACAGAAATAACTTGAATCTCACAAAAGTAATAATAAATAAATATTCTCTGAAGTTTAACCAATGAAAGTCGGACACTGTTTTTCAACCATTCTTTAATGGAATTATTTTTAAAAATAAACTTATGGAACAGGTCTGGACTAAAATGATGTTACCCCTAGAAAAGACGGAAAATAATGTCACCAAAGGGACTTGTTAATTCAAGGTGCGTCCACTAATTAGCATCACAGGTGTCTACAATCTTGTAATCAGTCAGTGGGCCTATATATAGGGCTCCAGGTAGTCGCTATGTTGTTTGGTGACATTGTGTGTACCACACTCAACATCAACCAGAGGAAGCGAAGGAAAGAGTTGTCTCAGGAGATTAGAAAAGAAAATGATAGACAAGCATGTTAAAGGTAAAGGCTATGAGACCATCTCCAAGCAGCTAGATGTTCCTGTGACTACAGTTGCACTTATTATTGAGAAATTTAAGATCCATGGGACTGTAGCCAACCTCCCTGGACGTGGCCACAGGAGGTAAATTGATGACAAATCAAAGAAGATCCAAGGTGAACTTCAAGCTCAAGCAACATCAGTGTCAGATCACACGGTCATTTGAGCCAAAGTGGACTACATGGGAGACGACCAAAGAGGACACCATTGTTGAAAACAAATCATAAAAAAGCCAGACTGGAATATACCAAACTACATGTTGACAAGCCATAGAGCTTCTGGGAGAAGGTCCTATGGACAGATGAGACAACAATGGAACTTTTTGTCATCAGCTCTATGTTCACAGATGGAAAAATTAAGAATATCAAGAAAAGAACACTGTCCCTACTGTGAAACATGGAGGAGGCTCTGTTATGTTCTGGGGCTGTTTTGCTGCATCTGGCCCAGGGTGTCTTGAATCTGTGCAGGGTTCAATGAAATCTCAAGACTATCAAGGGATTCTAGAGAGAAATGTGCTGGCCAGTGTCAGAAAGCTTGGTGTCAGTCTCAGGTCATTGGTCTTGCAACAGGACAATGACCCAAAACACACAGCTAAACAAACCCAAGAATGGCTCAGAGGAAAACATTGGACTATTCTAAAGTGTCCTTCTATGAGTCCTGACCTCAATCCTGTTGAGCATCTTTGGAAGGAGCTGAAACATGCCATCTGGAAAAGGTGCCCTTCAAACTTGAGACAACTGGAGCAGTTTGCTTATGAGGAGTGGGCCAAAATACCTGCTGAGAGGTGCAGAAGTCTCATTGACAGTTACAGGAATTGTTTGATTGCAGTGATTGTCTCAAAAGGTTGTACTTTAAAATATTAAGTTAGGGTACCATAATTTTTGTCCAGGCCTGTTCCATTAGTTTATTTTTTTAAATAATTCCATTGAAGCATGGTTGAAAAGCAGTGTCTGACTTTCAACGATTAAATTTCATAGAATTTTTATTTATTATTACTTTTGTCAGATTCAAGTTATTTCTGTGACTATTGTGGGTTTTACTTTCATTGACCGAAGGTACCATGATGTTCTGTAATAGTACACACGTGTGAGGGAAGGATTGCCATGGCTACAGGCATTAGCCTAAAAAAGGTCAGCTGTTCAGAAGCTCATGAAGCTCTACAGAAGCCTGTTAATCACTTGCTGAAAAAAAAAACAGATGTGTTTAACCAAAGAAACAACTAAACCATGCTGGATAGGAGCCCTTGAAGGACCAAGGCTCTCGTTTATCAAACGTTCGACGAAACTACGAATGAAATTTAAAATGTTCGTACGAAAGGCCAAAATCCTGATTTATGAAACACGCGGTGGCCACTTGGACTGGAATCGGATTCGTGCAGTTTGTCTGTCGCTCCACAAAGCTCCAGAGGGATCTCGTTCAGGAATCAGATCAGTGCGCTCACAGATGACACGTTCCTTCCAGAGTGCACGCCAAATTCACACAGGATCAGCCATGCTACAATGTCAAAGGCAAATGTAAAAGGTGTCTTCTAAAGGTTCTAACACCAGTTATGTGATAAAGCTGTTTTTCGACTGACACAATTATTTATTGGGGAAAAATAATTTGTGGATGAGGAACACGCGTGGATGACTGAGACCTTCAGTGTTCCTCCCTTCTACCATTAGATGCTGTTTGTACGCATGGTCAGAGCTGTTCTTATATTTAGGAACATTTCTACATACAAGTAAAAGTTAAATACCACACAATGCATAAAATTGTTCCAATGCACGAAATACGCACAGATCTGTTCCTAAAGACGATTGATAAATGAGGGCCCAGGATTACTTACCCCTGGCCTAAAAACGCACATACACACACATGCGCGTGCATACGCATACACAAATAAAAGCACGTTCACACATGCAAGGTGTCTTGCACTTTAAGAATAATAGAGTGTAATATGGTCAAAGTTAAGTTGTGTGTCTGTGCGTGTGGTTTTTTTTTTTGATGCAGTGGAGCTGATCTGACAGCTTTAGTGAGGGAGGCGTCCGTAAACACCCTGAAGGCATACCTGAAGACCAGTCACCATGGTAACCAATCCTCTATTATGTATAACTGTAGGGTTCTTTACCATTTTGTCTTGTGTTAAAATAAACGTTTCAATCAGTCAATCAAACCCAGGTGGGGCTTATTTGTTTTAGCTAATGTTAAAGGTGCCTGAGAATTTAAAGCAACATTTACCTTGTTGACAGATAAAGGCAGCCTGGTTTGTCTAATGTTCCAAAAAGTCTTTGCCATCTTTGTAAGGATCAACCCCTCCTTGGCCCAACATCCTATCACCAGGGAACCTTGGTCAGAACAATCAGAGTTGGGAGACATTATAAAATAAGTACTAGAACACGTGTTAAAGAATCAGTAAAATATCACAGCAGTAGTTTTGTTCTGATACAGTCACACTGGATCTCCATCAGAACAAACCCCGATTACGGGTTGTGCCAACGTTTTATTATCCTTGAGCTCTGACCCGCCCCGCTCCATGGGTTGGACATGTCTACAGTTCATCAGAGTTGATGTTTTCTTGTTGTCACATTGTTCGTGTTTCAAAAACAAATTTCTGTGTGTGCGTGGTTGTTGTAAGACACCAGTGGGTTGCCCCATATCAACAAAAATAAAGCTTGTACATCTTGCCTTGAAAGGAAGAGAACGTTCATTCTGACCTGGTACAACATAGGTCTTCTAATTAGGGACGCTCCCATCTGATCGAAAATCGGGTTTGATCACGTGATTTTCAAATGATCATGTGGAAAAGATTGGGTTTAACCTTATAAAACAACAAACACGACTTTCTAAATTCATCCTGAGATTTTCAAACAGAATAACAATGGCTTATTTTTAATTTCAACAAGTTCCTCTATATCAATGTAGCAGTTGGAGAAGGCCTTCTTCCTAGTTTGGACGAATTTTAAACTGGACATCAAGGGGAGTGTAACAGACACCTCTAGTGTGTTCATACTGGGTATTTAATATGGTGGAAAAGACAGAGCTGTGTTCAACACAAACTACTTTCGTTTTCGACTTTTCTCTTCAGGCATTGGCGCCACAGTGCTGTCTCCATTAGTCCTACTTTGAAACAAATGGCGTCTTCACATCTGGCCTGGCCCGGTCTGATCTTGTGGCACTTGCATGCTAGCATCATCTCCGCACAGCCTAGTCAGGGTAACTTGTGTTCACATCTCGGTAGCCCGGGAATTTCCTGCACCAAACCAGACGTGTTCTCAGCCCTCTTCCTAAAGCAGTCTGCCTTGGGCCGAAACCGGGCCAACACACCCACTGCTGACTGATTGGCCGGCTCAAATTCACGCCTACCGAAGGGGGAGCCTCCGACTAGCAGATAAAATCAGCTAGTGGGGGCTTCCCGCATGTGTCATTATCATTCTGGATGCTGAGGAGTTAACGAGACTCTGACTGAAGCCGTTTTTCTCTTGTGTCTCTCTTCTGTGAGGAGTGCACAGAAACACACACACACACACAGAGAGAGAGAGACAGTGCTGCCAGGCTGCCACACACAGCAAAGCAGGATTTAATATCAGAAGCAGAGTGTCCAAAAGCACAAGATTGCTCAGGACACCTTTGTTTAATAAGGAAGTCACTGCTGACATCTTCCCTGCCCACATGCTCGGAGATGCGCTCATGACATCACTGATATCTTTGCGCCGATTTTGGAGACCGCCCATGTGCTCAACTACTTCCGCACTCCTAAGGCAATGTGGAACGAACGTGGCTGGGCTGGGACCGGCGGAGCGTTGCTGATGCTAGTGTGTAAGTGCCATTGGTAGCATTGGCCCGCCCCAGCGCATCCAGGTTTTGTTCACGTGGCCTTCTCAGGAACGTGGATGTCTCCGAGCACGTGGGCAGGCCAAAAGACATGCAGAGAAGTCCATGGTGTTTTCCTTAAGTTAGTAAACAAAGGCGGCTGTGAGCAGTGTTGCTTTTGGAGACTCTGATATGAAGCACAGGTCTTCCTACGCTCTCACTAGCTACGTTTACATGGGCACAAGTAATCAGAATGAACGCCCTATCGGATCAAAAACTCGTCATGTAAACATGTCAATCGGAATATTCTGATCCGATTCCGCCTGATCCGAATGAAATTTCATTCTGATTGAGAGAGGTGGTTTTGGCCGATCGTCATTCCGATTGACGTCCATGTACACAACCATTCAGGTTGTGTGGAGTAAAATAACGCCCACTGCACATGTGTGCAACTTCAGCATGATGTCTTTCCGCCTCTGCGCATGCTCAGGACAAATCGAAAACATGGCGGGCGGTAAACAGAAGTGGTCTGTTGCGGACGCTATTTTTTACTGGAAATACTACGGGAGCTCAATATTACTGAACGTCCCGATGGCCGAACGGCTAAAAATGCTGAGTTATACACTCAAGTGCATCTAAAAATGCAGGAAGCGGGAATTCACTGAAGCTAAAAAATAAGAAAATAAAATGCAAGGGAAAAGACGTGCGGGCAAGATGGCGTTTGTTTACAATTTTTCTTCTGGGAAAGACAACTCTGCGCATGCTCAACCCATGCTGCATGCATCGCAGTATGATTGGATCATTTCAGTTAGTGTCCATGTAAACAGATTTGGGATTTCCGATCAACCTAAATTTGAATTGGATAGGGGAAATTTGGCGCATTGTAAATGTAGCTAATGCTGTGTACTCCTCACAGCAGTCTGTCCTCGCGCTGCCGCGGCTGAATCGGAAGATCCGAGCAGCAGTCAGAGGAAATGTTTACTCCACCGCATCCAG
Source organism: Aphyosemion australe (assembly GCA_006937985.1). Lineage (NCBI taxonomy): Eukaryota > Metazoa > Chordata > Actinopteri > Cyprinodontiformes > Nothobranchiidae > Aphyosemion > Aphyosemion australe. Next base: position 196,944 of record SSNS01000444.1, on the reverse strand, counting down.
ACTGATAACGAATCTTGCGTGCTGGTTCAACCTGCCATTCAGAAGCTCCCTCTATAGTCAGTGATGGGCAAATTACTTCAAAACTGTTACGCATTATTTATTACTTGTTACTGTTATTTAAAAGTAATTTGTTACATTGCAATATTACTGATTTTAAATGGTAATGGTAAATGGCCTGTATTTGATATAGCTCCTTCCAGAGTCCTAGAACCCCCCAAGGCGCTTTACAGCACAATCACCCATTCACACACAGATTCACACCCTAATGGTGACAAGCTACATCGTAGCTACAGCTGCCCTGGGGGGCACTGACGGAGGGGAGTCTGCCGTACACTGGCACCACCAGTCCCTCCAACCACCACCAGCAGGCAATGTGGGTTAAGTGTCTTGCCCAAGGACACAACGACAGCGACAGATCTTCTGATTGTGGGGCGGGCATTTAACTCCTCTGCCACCATCGCCCCATTGATTTTAAAATGTAAGGCATTACTTGTATTACTTTATGTAAAGGTCAGGTCACAAAGGGATCTGCATCTTTGCCTCCTGGTCAGCACATTCAGCTCGGTGTTGCCCCTCCTGACGCCTCCTCCTTGTTTCTGGGGTCTCAGAGGGGGTCCATGCCGCAGCGCCGGGTGACCAGAGTTGTGCCTCCTATCTCAGAGGCCCCTGCTCTGCAGCCCGGCTTGGAGGTCCAGTCTCTTCCTGTGGCTTTGCCCGAGGTCCAGCTTCTTCCTGTGTTCCTGCCTCCTGAAGTTTTTGTTTCCTGTGTGTCCCTGCCTCCTGAACTTCCACTTTCTGGGTTCCTGGCTCAGGTGTTCCTGCCTCCTCCTGAGTTCGAGTCTCCTGTGGCCCTGTGGTTAAAAGCGCCTGAAACACCTCGTTGGCGTCTAGCTCCATGTTAGCTTCTGGTTTGCTTGTGGCTACATTGGTTCAGAGTTTGATGGGTGTCGATCATTTGCTCCCACCCTTACAGCCCCACTCTCACCTCCACCTCTTTGCCCATTTTTAGATTTGGCGGTACTGACAACATGAGTTACACGGCCAAGATTGGGGTTGTGGGAACCTCCCATTTGTCTTCAAAATAAACCCCACAGAAAGCTATGGGTGGGGTTTTTCCAGTATTTCTACAGTCATTGTGTGAGCCACACTAAAGTTTTATATGTCATATAGAGGCTCAAAGAAGTTTCCTATTGTAAAAAAGTTGGTCTAGATCCCCTTTAAAGGTAAATCTCCCCATACAGCTGACATGTTATTAGTATGATGAAAAACAAGCATTCTTTCTTCTGAATTTGCATTATTTATATATTTATTACATTATTTACGGTGTAAATGGAGCCCAACAAGAGCCAAGCCTGCTCAAACTGTAACAGTGAACCATAGTTCTATTCTTTACATTTCAGAGTAAGACAGTAACAATGATCTGGACATAAAGCTACTAGAAAGCAAACTGGACTCTGAAACACACCACAGGTTCTAATGGTTTCTTTCATCAGGTGCCACACATACTGTTGGGTCAACAGCTGACATCAGAGTTGGTAAACAGAACTTTGAGGAGGCCTTTAAGAAGATTCGTCCATCTGTGTCCAAAAAGGTAAGAATATGTGATCATTGGGGGACATAAAACCTATGGAAGCATATGTGTCAAAAAACTAAAATTATTAAGCATTAGCAGAAAGGCATTTTCCATTTCAATATACAACTGCTAAATGTGACTCACAAATAAGCAATTTTCCAAACAGCTTTTTAATTTTCTTCTTCATCATTGCTCATTCTGTGACTTAATGAAATGGATAAAGAAAATGGAATTTAAGATTTCATTTTCAAATAACACTCCAGCAAAAGTGTGACAAAATTCAATTTGAAATGTCAAATTTGAAAATGAAAATGCATTAGCAGAAATGCATTTTCCATTTCACTATACAACTGCTATATGTGACTCACAAATAAAATAAATAAGCAATTCTCCAAATGGCTTTTTAATTTTCTTCATCACTGCTCATTCTGTGACTTAAAGGCCCTATCAGTGATATTCATAGAAATCATGGTAAAAACTGCGACTCTTTAGCGCCATGCAGTTTCGAGTAAGTATTGCAGCTACGGTGGCCCACTCAAAAAGGCAACAACTCCAGCGTTCACTCCAGCTATCTGGTTCGTTTTTTTATAAAAAAGCATGAGATTGATTTATTTCCAGTCTCTGTAGCCTAACCCACACAAAGCATATAACTACTCAAGCAGGTAAAAAACATTTTTTAATGAGTGTTCAGTCATAATGCATAATGCCACACGTAGCCCCCCCTCCCCATCCCCCGACAAGACGATGCGCGCGCACCCCCTCCCCCCACGCGACGAGGCGGCGCTATCCTACACCCCCCTTAGTCAACAAACATCACGGCTGTGAACATTTCTAGGGGAAACACTGCTGTTAGCTGTTTTATCAACCTACCAGTCCTGAAGGAAGCTAGCATAGCTGCCTGTCACCGATTCACACACGGAGGAGGGGTGGCATCAGCTGTGGCGTCCGGTGTCATGTGGATCAGAGCAGCGGAGTAAACAAGAGTCTGCCGGTTAGCCATCAGCTGATCGGTGTGCGCCGCAGTGAGGATCGAGATGGAGCTAACATCAACCACTGGCTGTTTAGCGATCGGATAGCCGATGAGGTTTGGCTGGAGCCGGGGACACGCTGTGGAAATAAAGTACCGGTAACTAATGCTAACATGGCTACCGGCTAGCGGACCACCGTTGGGAGAGACACGGCAGGCTGCGGTAAGAGAGGAGACTTTAATAGAAAGAGCTTTCTTGAAGAAGGACTTTGGAACTGATACATTGGGACCGGATTGGGAGCTTTATTATGAAGAAAAGATCAGCTGAGGTGAGTCAGAAACAACACTTAGAGGCTGGTGTCTAGCTGTTGCGGGCGGGGTTCTCATCATATGCGGCTGCTGAGTGTTGGAAATCAATAAGACCTGACATATTTGATGTGTCTTTTGATTTCATTGTTTGTTATTCAAACTAACAAAGTCCAGCAACAGTGTAACAGCTAGTCTCGTCTCTTCTTAGTTGCATTGTCAGACGCCATGCTTCCACGGCGCACTGCTGCCCTCTGCTGTTTCTTTCAGGTTACAGTCATAGTGCAAACGCGTAACTCAGAGCTCACATGTCCCTAAATAGCTACCGTATTTCAAGATGGAGGATGACCATGGAGCGTCGACCACAATTTATGTATTAAAAATGTAAAATTTGAAGCTGAGAGGAATATTTAGAATTGATGTTGGTGATAAATATTAATGAAAAGGGACAAGTTTGTGCACTGGATACACAGAATTTGGTAGTAAACAGGTAAAAATATTACACATTGTGGCTTTAATGAAATAGATAAAAAAAATGGAATTTAAGATTTCATTTTCAAATAACACTCCAGCAAGTGTGACAAAATTCAATTTTAAATGTCAAGTTAGAAGATTAAAATGCATTAACAGAAATGCTTTTTAATTTTCACTACACAACTGGTAAATGTGACTCACAACTAAAATGAATAAGCAATTCTCCAAACGGCTTTTTAATTATCTTCTTCATCACTGCTCATTCTGTGACTTAATGAAATAGATAAAGAAAATGGAATTTAAGATTTCATTTTCAAATGACACTCCAGCAAAAGTGTGACAAAATTCAATTTGAAATGTCAAATTTGAAAATGAAAATGCATTTACAGAAATGCTTTTTCCATTTCTCACAAATGAAATGAATAAGCAATTCTCCAAACGGCTTTTTAATTTTCCTCTTCAACTCTGCTCATTCTGTGACTTAATGGAAAGGATAAAGAAAGGGGAATTGCAGTTTCGTTTTCATGCCCGCCCCGCAATAAGTGTCTCACAAATCAATTTGAATTCGCAATCCTAAGAGGCGCAGGAGAGTGACGTCACCACCAGCCTCACTCTTCTTCCCAGTCTGACCGCACTATGCATTCAGTACACTAGGGAGCGTTGTGTACATACCGTAAATCCTCTAATATTGGCCTGTATTCCATTACCGGCCGGGTCTCCTATATTAGCCGGTCTCGCTGTCAGCGGGGGTAAATAAAGGCCGGTCTCTAATAGTGGCCGGGGCTACTATTAGAAACAGCGTGTGTGTTTTTTGTTTTTTTTTCGGAGATCGACGGTAAAGTGAGCCCTCACTCGATTTTTCGAGGCACACGTATACCAAGTTTTACGGTAACAGCGGACTAGTGGTTCATAATCTCCGGCTGCAAGAGGAGCAGAAACAGAACGGAAAATGCTGGTTTGCAGTGATCACTTCATCACAGGTAAGGGCTTACTAAAGGTTTTTTATGGCGTTTTATTGAACAGTTATTTAGAAACGCAGCTACAAAAACAGCAGGTAAACAGTTTGATACTGTTTTCACGTGTCCTCACCGCAAATAGCTTTTAGAGTGCTAATGTTTTTAGCAGTTAGCTCAATGTTGTAACGTGGCAGGTAAATAGTTTGATACTGTTTTCACGTGTCCTCACCGCAAATTGCAAGCTGTTTACCTGCCACGTTACAACACTGAGCTAACTGCTAAAAACATTAGCACTCTAAAAGCTAATTGCGGACCGCAGCGTAACTAAAATAGCACATCTCACGAGCATAAACAAGACAATGGTCATTTAAAGCTTCTCCGGATCTCTAAACTGTTAACCAACCTGAAATAAAATAGGCTTTCAAACTCATAAAAGGCTTTTGGTTTGCAGTGTAATATGAGATTTGCCACACGAGATAGTTTGTTGTGTCGATCGCTTCAGCGTTGGGTAAATCCTCCAGCATGTATTAAAAGTCCAACTTTTAAAGTTAAATGAGTCATAACCTAAAGGAAGATATCGTGTCTGTGCCAGCTCGTTTAGAACACTCACTTTCATCCGTCACGCTGTGTTTTATAGTAGAGCAAAACACTTCCTGTCCACTGTTTGAGTTCAGCGCGTCGGCAGGGTCACGTGAGTGAAACCCACCAATCATCACTTTTGATTTGCACGTGAGACTTCAGTCACCGCTCAAATAGACACAAAATCTTGTTTTTATTCATTCTACTGGTAGTTTATTTTGCTCAAATTGAAATATAGGCCTGCCTCTAATTCTGGCCTCCTTCCAATAAAGGCCTGAACCAGGATGCGCTTGAGTAAATAAAGGCCCGGGCCTGTATTAGAGGATTTACGGTAGACACCTGATAGCCACGGAAGAAATCACCCAGCCGGCTGCTTGAGGTCAGGAAATGCTGCCGCATCTTGGATCGGTTCCCCTGGACTGTTGAGAACAGGGCTCGGGGGATTGCTTTGCACAAGTAAGTTTGAGCATTTTTATTGTTTGTATTTTGTAAATATAATATTATTGTATTGTATTTGTGTCCACCAGCACATCTTAGCCAGCTAATGTTAGCTTCATGTTTACTGCCGGTGGTCTCCGGTCTCCTGACAATGAAAGCTAACAGAGACTTTATTAATCGTTTATTCCAAAACACTGATTTAGATTACAGCTCACACAACAATGCTGCTGCTAAAAAACAAAACAAATATTACTGGTATCAGGTATATCTCATGTCTCAGACCCTCCCCTCTGACTGGAGAACCTTAGCTAACGAGCTGCCATGCTAACCTGCTAAAAGAGGACTGCTATGCAGAACTTTTCAGGAGCATTATAAACAGAAATGCAATTTTTATGTTAAGGAAAGTTTAAAAAAAAAACTTAAGGAATAATACGTTTATTGTAAAATCAGAATAAAATAGTAAGAATAAAGAAAATTAGATTGACCTCCTTTGTACAGAGGAGTTTATTCCATCATTCTTCAACTTTCTGGTTCTCCTTTAAAGAGTAAGTGTATCATGAGGCCACCAGCCTTCATACACATACATAGCCTTTTCACAGGGCAGAGTGTAATACGTATCCCTGCATAACATGTCTTTATCTCATGTATGAAAACTTAATTTATTTTAAGAAGCTTAATAAGGATCATATCTGGGTGCACCCCAGATCTCTACTGAGAACCACAGGTGTGTACTATAAACAGTAAATTATTTTCAAATATTATGCTTCTCCATTTTAGCCAGAAAAGTGCAAGACTACATTTGCCTCCAGAAGAGCTGAAGACTGGCTGTGACCTCCCAAGATGTCCAGAGACTCCAAGACTTTAATCTGAGCCTGATGATGTGAGCATTTCTATTTTAACATCATATCATAAAGGCCCTGGACATGTTTACATATCATTTGTATGCTGCCATTCATAATAAACACACTCACAATAAACCCACACACACACACACACACACTGCTACTGCTATAAAACGTGGGCCATAACACTTTTTTTCCAGATTCTTTTCTTATTACATGAAGAGGAGTTATTAATTTTGCTCTTAAACTTTCAGATCTTCAGATGAACTTCATGCCAAAGCAGGACCATGAAAGAACTACGGGAGGTTCTCCTCACCCATCATCTCCATTGTTCTAACGCTCACAGATACCTCAGAGAGACTCTACATGTGCCCCTCCCACATCCACAATACAAAGGTGGTCTCACTGTTCAATTCAACTTTTGGGAATTACTGATGCAAATATGTTAAATAAATATGTTTCTATTCTTTCACAGGAGGCTGTGATTGGTGGATTACGAGCCTGGCTCGAACAGGATGACGCTGGAGAGAAGATGCCAGAAAGATAGATGTGTAGCTCTCATGCTGGATGCCACGGCCGTCAGACTTGATCTCATTGGTTGTGTCTGTGGTTCTGTAGAGAAGGCAGCACCATGTGGCCAAACTCACCTCTCTTGAACTGCAGAAAGGAGCAACAGGAAAAACTTCTACATAGCAGTTTTATTTCAGAGGTTTTAGCTCACTAAAAGCTTTCATGAGAAACTTTGAACACGTGTAAATGTGGTTTATGGGTTTCCACCTTCTTTGAATCCCTTTATTTTAATTAACATTGAAATGATAAACGAGCTGCACTTGTAGAGCACTTTTCTGACTCAGAGGACTCCAAAGCGCCCGACACAACAGTGAATCATTCATCCATTCACACACTGGTGGTGATCAGCTACATGTAGCCACAGCTGCCCTGGTGCACACTGATGGAGACGAGGCTGCCGTACACAGCCCTCCGACCACCAGCAGACAAGGAGGGTGAAGCGTCTTGCCCAAGGACACAAAGACTAACATGACTGCAGGAGCAGACGTCCAACCCCTGAGCCACCTGATAAATTTAGACCAAAAAAGTGCTTCTTTAAGCAGTCAGTGCTGTCAGAGGGAGTTTGTTGTGTTCTTGTTATTCAGACTGTTCTAGTCACTCGATTATTCTCTCTGGATTACAGGTGAAACTGGAACAAATTAGAATCTGTTGCAAAAGTTAATTTATGTCAGTAATTAAACCTAAAAGGTGAAACTAATCAAGGAGAAAGACTCATTCCACGCAAAGCCAGATATTTTAGTCTGTATTTGTTATAATTATGATTATGAAAAACCTCACATTCAGAATCTCAGACAATTAGAATATTGTGAAAAGGTTCAGAATCAGAAGGGTTTTATTGCCAGATGTGTGAAAAATCACAACATTAGGATATTGCTGCGGTACTTGGTGCAAAAAGAAAGATAAAAAATAAGAGATAAGCAAATATAGGAAATAATATACTCATGATAAAATAATTAATATAAAAAGGGTGGCAATATTAGAGAAGCAGCTACTATATACACTAGGGATGCAACGGTACGCGGTAAAATCCCAGACCGTTCGGTCCTCCTAGCACGGGACAATCTACCCTCGTGTACCGCGGGACTTCGGTTTTGCCATTATTTTCGCACTGGTCCTTTTATTTCATGCTTTACACGGCACCAGGGTGCGTTTGTCTGTCCAGGCAGATGAATTTCATTCCGTGTGCCTTTACTCCGTGTGCCTGCACTAGTCTCGTCGAGCTGAAAGTTTGAGCAAAACAACGCTACAGAGAGAAACTTGGCCACGGTGACATGCGACGCGCCGTCTTCAAACAAACCTTCCGTGTGGGAACATTTCTGGTTTGCAGTTGAATATAAAGATGAGGAGAGAAAACGGTGAACTCAGAGGCTCGCTTTTTTTGACGCCACAACCACAACCCCTCACACAACACACTCCCGAGTCGGGACCTTCCTTGGACATCCTACAATTCCAAATTACGCATCCCTCCCGGTCCCGCTTCGGTCGCCCTAGCCTCTCACAGACACCACATTGAAAAGGCATTTTAAAAATGACATTTCTGTTGGTCTCTGAACATATTATTATACACTGGACTACAAGTAATACATCTGAAAATTTATATTGCGTGAATAAAATAAAGTTTGGAAATTTCAGATTTTTTTAAGCTTTTCTACAATTCAAACCGAACCGAAACCGTGACCCAAAAACCGAGGTACGGACCGGACCGTGGGGAAAGTGGACCATTGCATCCCTAATATACACAGTGCAGGTACTAATCAGAGTGGATCAGCTTCAGGTACAAACACAACACCGGGTCATGTGACTGGGACCAAGCGACTGGAGTGGGCAGCCCTAGGATTGACATTCATGAGTCCAACAGCAGAGGGGAAGAAACTGTTCTTGTGGCGAGAGGTTCTGGTCCGAATGGATCTGAACCTCCTGCCAGATGGGAGCGGGTCAAAGAGACAGTGTCCAGGGTGAGTCGGGTCAGCTGTGAGCCGACCTGCACGCCTCAATGTCCTGGAGGTGTACAGGTCCTGTATGGAGGGGAGTTTACAGCTGTTGGGTTGATTTTTACCAGCTTTGACAAAGAACACACTGGACACGAACAATTGTCTTTAATTCACTTTGCAAAGAGGAGTCAGAGATGAGAATGTGTGTACATCTCAACTCAGACTGCCTACCTCTTGGCTCAGCTAGGGTTTTTATTAAAAGTCGTAAATATGTCATACAATGGGTGAAAAGAAACATGCACAAGGAGAAGCTTTAAGGAGTGTTTCCTCTTATCAGGGAGCCCCCCTCCGTTAGTGGTATGTGGGAACATAAACTTAATGTGGGTGTTTTAAATCATCGGAGCCAGGAACTGTCTGGTATGGTCTTTACAGCCGAGTAGCAGAATCCTGTGAGCTAAGAAAATTTTTGTGTCATAATAATAGTAATCAAGTAACAACATGTAAAAACCTTAACAACAGCTAATGACCTTCTCAGCAGAGCGTACAACACGCTGCAGCCTCTTCTTTTCCCTGGTGGTGGCTCCAGCGTACCACACGGTGATTGAGGAGGTGAGGATGGACTCCATGACTGCGGTGTAGAACTGCCTCATCGACTGTGCTGGCAGGTTGAATTTCTTCAGCTGCCTCAGGAAGTACATCCTCTGCTGGGCCTTTATTATGATGGAGGTGATGGTGGGCTCCCACTTGAGGTCTTGGGTGATGGTGGAGCCCAGGAAGCGACATGAATCCACCATCGTGATGGGAGTGTCAGACAGGGTTATGGGTGGTAGGGGGGCTGTGTGCTTCCTAAAGTCCACAACAACCTCAGCTGTCTTCTGGGTGTTTAGCACCAGGTTGTTGTGGCTGCACCAGGACACCAGCCGTTCCACCTCCATTCTGTAGGCAGACTCATCCCCATCAGAGATGAGTCCAATCACGGTGGTATCGTCTGCAAACTTGATTAGTTTGACAGACTCGTGGTTGGAGGTGCAGCTGTTGGTGTACAGGGAGAAGAGCAGAGGGGAGAGAACACAACCCTGAGGGGAACCGGTGCTGATGGTCCGCAGGTCCGAGACATTCTTTCCCAGCCTGACTTGTTGTTTCCTGTCTGTCAGGAAGTCAGTGATCCACCTGCAGGTTGGGTCAGGCACGTTCATCTGGGACAGTTTGTCTTGAAGGAGGTCTGGCAGGATTGTGTTGAAGGCGGAGCTGAAGTCTACAAACAGGATCCTGGCGTAGGTACCCGGGGAGTCCAGATGCTGCAGGATGAAGTGTAGAGCCATGTTGATGGCATCATCTATAGACCTGTTGGCTCTGTAGGCAAACTGCAGGGGGTCCAGGAGGGGGGCTGTGAGGGTCTTGAGGTGGGGGAGAACCAGGTGCTCAAATGACTTCATGACCACAGATGTCAGAGCCACAGGTCTGTAGTCATTGAGTCCAGTGATCCTTGGCTTTTGGGGACAGGGACTATGGTGGAGATCTTGAAGCAGGCAGGCACATGACATGCCTCCAGTGAGGAGTTGAAAATGCCCGTAAACACTGGGGCCAGCTCTTCAGCACAGTGCTTCAGAGTGGCAGGAGACACACCATCAGGGCCTGGGGCTTTTCCAGCATTTAGAGTCTTGAATTGTCTCTTTACATCTGCCTCACGGATGTGTAGGGTTGTGGTGGAGGTGTGTGATGTGAAGACCTCCTGGGTGGGGGGTGAGGAGGAGGGTGCTGAGGGTAAATTCCACAGTGATGGTGATGGCTATGGAGTGGGGGGGGGGGTGGCCAATCTCTCTATTGTTGGGACTGGATGAGGTGTGAGACCTGCCTGATGGCTCATCAAACCGACAATAGAAATGGTTTAGGTTGTTTGCCAAGAGCAGATTATCAGTGGAGGCGGGGCTTCTGGGTTTGTAGTTTGTGATGCTTCTGAAACTTTTCCACACAGAGGCCGGATCGTTATCAGAGATTTGCTGCTGCATTTTGTCATGATGCTGGTGTTTAGCTTTGACCAGTTCTTTACTGAACCTGTATTTAGCGTCTCTGTAGGAGTCCTTGTCCCCACTTTTAAAAGCTTCTCTCTTCTCTAACCACAGCTGTTTGAGTTTTGGGGTAAACCAGGCTTTGTCGTTGTTGTAACTCACCCTGGTCCGTGATGGGATGATGCTGTCCTGACAGAAGTGGATGTAGGAGGTGACGGTATCTGTGTAGTCATCCAAACTGTCAGAGGCAGCCTTCATTACCTCCCAGTCTGTGGTCTCTAGGCATGTGCGAAGCTCATCTACAGCATCATTGTTCCACTGTTTTATTGACTTCACAACAGGTTTGGAGAGTTTTAGCCTTTGTTTATACGCTGGGATCAGATGAATGGTCATGTGGTCGGAAAGTCAGAGCGCCGCACGCCACTGCGTGATAGGCTCCAGTTACTGTGCTGTAACAGTGGTCCAGGGTTTTCTCCTCTCTGGTTGGGCATTTAATATACTGTTTATATTTGGGAAGTTCCTGGCTCTGGTTTGCTTTGTTAAAATCTCCCAGAACGATGATGAGGGAGTCCGGGTACGCCCTCTCCGTGCACAGTATCCCTACACTGGCTCCCTGTGGATTGCCGGGCTAAGTTTAAGGTCTTGTTGTTTGTCTTCCGGTCCCTTCATGGTGGTGCCCCACCATATCTGGCTGGGTTGGTTCAGATGCATGCCCCCGTGCGCTCTCTTCGCTCAGCTGACCAGGAATTGCTTGTCGTTCCACGAACAAGGCTGAGAACAAGAGGTGATAGGGCCTTTTCTGTCCTGGCTCCTACACTGTGGAATGAGCTCCCACTTGTTGTCAAACAGTCGCCATCACTGCACGTCTTTAAGAGTCGTTTGAAGACTTACTTTTATTGTTTGGCTTTTATGTAATATGGATTTTTAGAATTTCACTGTTTTATTTTCTATTTTATCATATCTGTTTTGTTATTTTAGTCACTTTTTATGCAGTTTTAATCTGTCCCACTGTCTTTTTGCTCTTTTGTTGTTTTATGTTTTGTTCAGCGCCTTGGGCTTCTGTAAAGGCAGTGGAAGGCGCTATACAAATAGGGGAGGGAAAAAATAGGAGGACAGTATCTGTTCCGCGAGCGCGCGCTGCGCATCCGTGTCTGGCGGGATGTAAACAGCGGCTAGAATGAATGAGGCGAACTCCCGCAAAGAGTAGAATGGTTTACAGTTTATAAAAATATATTCCAGAGAGGGAGAGCAGTGCTGAGCGATCACTGTAACATCTGGACACCAACCATTATTGATGTAAAAACACACACCTCCACCCGTGGTCTTGCCGGAGAGAGCCGCTTCCCGATCTGCGCGGAGGAGATGAAAACCCTCCAGCTGGAGCGCGCAGTCCGGGGTGTCCTCACCAAGCCATGTTTCGATGTAGCATAAAACACAAGATGAGGAAAAGTCTCTGTTTATGTTTCTCATCAGGGTCAGCTCGTCCATTTTGTTGCGGAGTGAGCGCACGTTAGAGAGGAAGATCCCAGGTAGAGCCGTGCGTAATCCCCTTCTCCTCAGACGCACAAGCGCGCCTGCACGTTTTCCTCTCCTCCTACGTCTCACTTTGCTGATCAAAGTTGGTATTAAATCTGCCGCGGATACACAAAAATTGGAGATAAATCCACTGGTTTCATAGTGTTGTAACTTACGTAGGAGAACCCAGACACACAATTTACACACAAAAACATAACGAAAAGAGCGCGCCAAAGTACCAGGGCATTTATCTGCGGTGCCATCAATATTCTAGACTCAAAGTGTCACACTCTAATCAGCTGATGAATCAAAAAAAAAGCTTCCTGAGCCTTTAGATGGTCTCTCAGCCTGAGCTGGTTTACTGACATAAATAAACTTTTGCACCAGATTCTCATTTTTTCTGTTACACCTTAATAGTACATGAGTTATAATAATTACACTAAAACCCTCTCTCTATATATCTATCTATATATATATATATATATATATATATATATGTATAGGTAATTAGATTCTTATTGTTTGATTGTGATTCTAAGGTCTGCACAAGGATTCCTATGTACTCAGACCTTTTGTGTGTACAAATGACAAAGATCTCATAAATACATCAGAAGATTTGTTTCATCACATAAGGGTACCTTCCTGGATCACTTGCAGTAAGTGTGAGGGTCATGTTTACAGGTTTACATGGATGGCTCAAAAGAGCCTGTGAGTGGGTGGGTGGTGGTGGGGTTGGCGATTCCTCAGCTGAACTTCAGACAAGAATGTCGGATATCAGACACACAGGGGAACCGATCCAAGATGCGGCAGCATTTTCCTGACCTCAAGCAGCGGCTGGGTGATTTCTTCCGTGTCTATCAGGTGTCTATGTACACAACGCCCCCTAGTGTACTGAATGCGTAGTGCGGTCAGACTGGGAAGAAGAGTGAGGCTGGCAGTGACGTCACTCTCCTGCGCCTCTTAGGATTGCGAATTCCAATTGATTTATGAGACACTTATTGCGGGGCGGGCATGAAAACGAAACTGCAATTCCCCTTTCTTTATCCTTTCCATTAAGTCACAGAATGAGCAGAGTTGAAGATGAAAATTAAAAAGCTGTTTGGAGAATTAGCCATTTGTGAGTCACAGTTGTATAGTGAAATGGAAAAAGCATTTCTGTTAATGCATTTTCATTTTCAAATTTGACATTTCAAATTGAATTTTGTCACACTTTTGCTGGCGTGTAATTTGAAAATGAAATCTTAAATTCCATTTTCTTTATCTATTTCATTAACCCCTTAACATTCCAGTGGCCCGCCCGCGGGCCCGCATCAACTTCCTGTTCTACTCCAAGTACTACCGCAACACCATTTAGGTACACATATAAAAGTTATACATCATTGGAAAGCTAAGAATCTTGAGATTCCAATGATGAATGCCAATCAAGCACAAAATCATAGCTGTAGACACAGTAAACACTTTTTTCAAACCACTCGCAAATGCAAAATTATTATAATCTTACCTTTGATTCTTTATAAGATCTACAGAATGCAGCTATCTTGAACAAAAACGATTTTTTTGTATCCAAAAGGGTCCAATAAAAGTACTCCAGTAAAATAGTTAGTCCACAACAAGTCTTATGTCCACAATCCAACATAATGTGCTGCTGAAAGCCTTCGAATATTCCTTCAAATACATCCGTTTTTCATTTTGTTTTGTTCACATCGTCCGCTAGCTTCTTCCTATTAGCATCAAACATTTACTCAACCAAACATGATGGGTAAGCTTTTGATTGACATCTTACTTCATCCAATAGGAGATGGTTTACCCCCGCTGCAAATGCAGAATCTCTTCCTATTGGCCAATGACTAAAAAGCCCCTCCCTCTATTGTGATGCTTGTAGCTCGAGCCTGTCACGAAGCAGTTTGTTGGTGAGTCAAGCATCAGATAGCCAATGAAATTCAGAAAAGAATGGTATCTTACATGTGGGTGTCGGTTCTACCAAACAAATGCAAGGCCGCGGTGGCTCCACACTGCCTTAGGGCAGTGGCGGCTGTTGAATTTTTTTTTTGGGTGGGGCGCATTTTTTATTTTATTTTTTTATGTTAGTTCTTGTGAATGGTTTTTATTTTGAGAGGCGCTATATAAACGGTCGTTTTTTTCTTCATTTTGCAGGTCAGATTTTCAGATGCGCTAACCACTTATCACCACTAGGGAACGCTAAATTACCATTCTTATGCGTCACACAATTTGAAATCTACGGACCGGTCCAGGAGCACTTAGCTACAAAGTTGTTCCAAAAACATGCTTCATATTGACCAATATATGCAAACCTCACACATACTAAACAGGAAGAGGCTCTTTTAAACGATAGAATCCACGTTTTCTACCTCAACACCACCCAATGACTGCTAAATGAAAAGCAAAACAAAGCTATTTTCATGAAGTCAAAAGCTAAATTCTGTCTTACCTTGTTGGTCAAAATAATCCATCTTATAGTAAAAAATCCACTTGGTTCGTAGAATCCAATGATAAAAAGATGAAACTACTAGTTTTATCCATAGTCAACGTTAGCAGCAGCTCCACAACAACAAAGGACAGTGAACTAGCCTGTGGAGAAATTTCCAGTTCTGTCTGGGCTGGGTGAACTGACCAATGAGCATCCTCCTCCTGATCTGAGCAGACTCCCCCCGTTTGCTTGCGATCGCAACCATATGCGCCCAACAGCTCTCCTATTCCTTGTCGTTGGGGATCCAGCGCGCATGCGCCAGTTAGCGCATATTAAGTCAATGGTAAAGATTGCTGCGCCCGCGAGAGGACATGTGAAAGGAAGTACGTCGACGTTTCGGCCGTGTTAAAAGTATGAACATTATTAAACTACAATTAAATGCAGATTACACACAGCACTTACAGCCCATAAGGTGTATAGATCGTTTAGTTTAAATTTGATGTTTTTTTAAATACATTTTGTGATTCCTCTCTTCTTCTTCCTCTTCCTGTGAGACTGGTGGGGCGGCGCCCTAGCGCCCCCTATGGACGAGCCGCCACTGCCTTAGGGATGCAGACGTAGTTGAGCACATGGGCGGTCTCCAAAAGCGGCGTGAAAAATTGGTGCAAAGATATCAGTGATAACATGTAGGTGGAGCAAAAGAGTGCGGAGAAGTCCGCGGTGTCTTCCTTATTAAACAAAGGCGTTCTGAGCAACCTTGTGCTTTTGGAGATTCTCTGCCTCATATTGCATCCTGCTTTGATGTGTGTGTGTGTGTGTGTGTGTGTGTGTGTGTGTGTGTGCTCCTCACAGCAGAGACGGAGAAAAACGGTTTCAGTCAGAGGCTCGTTAACTCTTCAGCATCAAGAATGATAATGAAGTGTGCATGCGGGATGCCCCCGCTGGCTGATTCTATCCGCTAATCGGAGGCTGCCCCTATAGTAGGCGTGAATTTGAGCTGGCCAATCAGTCAGTGGGTGTATTGGCTCAGTTTCGGCCCGAGGTAGAAAGCCTTGGGAAGAGGGCTGAAAACACGTCCGGTTCGGCGCCAGAAATTCCCGGGCCACCCGAATGTGAAAGCAAGATACCCAGACTAGGCCTGGTAGAGCCAGTGCTAGTGTGTAAGCGCCATAAGCTCTCCTCTTCTTTACCAAAGCAGAGCAGTCAAGCCACCTCCAGGGAAAATGCAGGGCTTTTCTAGAATAGTGGTAGTTTTACGGGGACGATTAGTCCTTATGATGGTCCCAGTGGGGCAGAACATCAGTTTGGAACTGAGTTAAATGGTATTAAAGCTACAAACTGTAGTATTTTTTATCCAACGGCACAATCTAGTGACTGACAGATGTATCGCACCTTAAGCCGTGCTTATTACTTCTGTATTTACTAGGGGTGCAATGGATCATTGTTGATCCGTGATCAGCACGAATCTCTACGGTTCGGCACGCACGTGGTCCGTGGATTGGTCATGTGAAGGGCTGAGGCACCACCTGTTCAATCCAAATGAGAAAAGCACTACGGTGGTCATGGCTAGTGGAGGAGGAGTGGAGCTTGAAAAACCACCTGCATCATTTAAGTGGCATGTATGGGAGCATTTTGGCCCCCTGTAAAATACAAAGATGATACAAATGGCAAAAATGAACACACACACACATGCCTCCAGTCTAACAGCGCAGTGCCGCACACACGTATCTCCAATGGCTGTGAAAAAAGGGAGTGGGGTGGCACGCACAAAATGCCTGGGACACTTATTACATAACGTGATGGGACCTAACTTATATTGGTGGGGACAAATCTGCA
The DNA here is from genome assembly GCA_006937985.1 of Aphyosemion australe. Lineage (NCBI taxonomy): Eukaryota > Metazoa > Chordata > Actinopteri > Cyprinodontiformes > Nothobranchiidae > Aphyosemion > Aphyosemion australe. Next base: position 180,520 of record SSNS01000444.1, on the reverse strand, counting down.
AAAGGGGAGAAAAGAAAAATAAACAGTGTTGCAGAAAGGTAAGGAAATGAGTGAAAGCAGGACATGCAGGGAATGAGCTGGATCTGTGGTAAGCCATTTTAACATTTAATCAGCAATCGGACCTCTCTATTTTATGACAATAATTTTATTGATCCTAGTACTAATTGTATTCTTATTAGTCAAAATTACAAATGAAGACAACAGCTATGTTGTTACTATAGAAATTATAATGATATCCATAATAACAACTGCACTAGTGGGAATTAAAACCTTTAACATTTATTAGGCAGACTGGTATTCCAGATATCTATAATTTTATTGATCCTAGTAGAAATTAACATTCCACATATCCATCAGCATATTCTTACTGAATATCTGAAATGTTCATTGTAGCTAGTAAGAATCATTCTGTTAAAAAATAGATATTGTAGAACGTAACTGCATTAAATGAGTCGAGCCAAATGCTGTTTGCTCCCTCTTAATTTTGTAGAACATTTAGTGCAGTGTTTATAAATTAATTTCCATCACGCACCCCTAGGGAACATACATTTTTATTTGCTGGGTTCAACAAGCAGGCTGTTGATTAGTCTGCGCGCTGCTACCACCTAGTGACTGGGGGTGGTTTAGCATCCCTGCATGAAAAAATATGCTAAAAATAACAAGAGGACATTGCTGCAGCAAAATAGCGAATGTAGCCCTACCGGAAATTATGTCACCTCCTGGAAGTGATTGTTTGAACCTGGAAGTCATGGTCAAAGTCAAGTTTATTTCTAAAGCACACTTATTATTGCTTCCACAACCCAAAGTGCTGTACATAAAACACCCAAGATGAGCATAACAAGACAGTAAAATAACTAAAGACATAAAACCAAGTTGAAATAAAAACAACATTGTAACACACAATTCAATAAAAGGTTGAGAAAATGATAAAAAGAATAAAAAGATTTAAAAAATCATCCTACGTTAAAGGCCAGGTCAAAGAAGTAAGTTTTAAGCACTGACTTAAAAGCATCCAGACTTTGAGAGGTCCTAATCTTTAGAGGAAGGCTGTTCCAGAGTGCAGGGCCGGCCACAGGAAATGCTCTGTCTCCTCTTGTCTTAAGGCGAGCCTTTGGAATCGATAACAAGGACTGTGAGCCAGACCTCAAATTCCTGGCAGGAGTGTAGGTTGACAATAGGACATCTATATAGGGTGGGGCCAGACCATGAAGAGATTTAAAAACAAAAAGCAACAATTTAAACTGAATCCTGTAATGCACTGGTAGCCAGTGACGGGAAGCAAGCACTGGAGTGATGTGATCACGCTTCCTTGTTCCTGTTAAAAGGTGGGCTGCTGCATTTTGAACCAGTTGCAAGCGGTTTAGGGAGGAATGCTCTAAGCCATAATAAAGGGAATTGCAGTAGTCCAATCGACAAGTGGCAAACAAATGAATAACATGTTCAAAAACAGTTACCGGCAGATAGTGCTTAACCGTAGCAAGTTGCCTCAAGTGATAAAAGCCAGACTGGACCACTGCACTTATCTGTCTGTCCAATTTAAAGGAACCATTCATAAAAAACCCAGGTTTTTAACACAAGGCTTTACAAAGACTGAAACGGAACCAAGTGGGCTCACAGCGCCCTTTCAATTCAATTCAGTTTATTTATATAGTGCCAAATCACGACAAGAGTCGTCTCAAGGCACTTCACAAAGTAAACATTTCAATACAGTTCAGTTCATAAGCCAATCAGTAAAAAAGTTTCCTATATAAGGGACCCAGCAGATTGCATCAAGACACTGACTAGTGTCATTGTGTTGGTACAATCCTCATACTAAGCAAGCATTTAGCGACAGTGGGAAGGAAAACTCCCTTTTAACAGGAAGAAACCTCCAGAGGATCCTGGCTCAGTATGAGCAGCCATCCGCTACGGCTCACTGGGGGTTGAGAAGACAGAGCAGGCACACGCACACCCCACACACACACACACACACCACATATATCAAGTAGTGTTTCTATGGCTACACTGTGATTTCTTAGTAGAAGTTCTATTTAGTAAGAGTAAGAGAAACTTTATTGTCTTTATCTGAGTGAATCTATAATTAATTCAATAGGTGAACTAATAGTAGCACATTCTATGTTAAAGAAAGTAAGATGTAATATCAGGAGAGGGAGAATGTTAGGTGGGCTCACAGCGCCCTTTAACAGGTCTCCACTGCCAAAAACTACAATCTCTGTCTTTAGGTCATTCGATTTCATAAAATGAATAGAGCTTTCTACAGTAGCTAAAAATAGATTGCCGCAAAGCACTCTGGGAAATATGGTCATACAAACAATCTACATTTTAGTATGGAATCCTATGGGACTGAGGCACTCAGATCTAGCTAAAGTTATTTTTTCGTCTCCTAAAGATTTTCAAACAGCAAGGAACTTAACGCTGCTGCTGGGGGAGGTGCTAATCGGACTCTAGACGCCCAGATCGGATGTTGGAGAGGACTTTTTATCCCTTTTCCAAAGCCGGTAAAGTCAATAGTATACCGCTGCAGACCCGGAGACGCCAGTTTCAGGCCGACACCACGTGAAACAGCTGGAAAGCTACACGGGCTAAGCTAAAGACAGAAGAAGCAAAGCGGTGGTAGTTTTTAAGTTGGACGAGCGGATTTTAACTGTGTGGAGCAGATCAAGAAAAGCATGTATATTTGTTACTTACATCTTCCTGGAGGGGAAAGTCCTACATCCAAGAATGACCAGCCGCCGGTCGTAACGACGCTCTCAGTCGTAGGGTTATCCAGGAGGAGCAGCAGCGGAGGAGAATTAATGCAGGACGCAGTGTTGTTAACGGAGAGTGGAGGCAGCGTTGTTAACGGAGAGTTAGAGGCAGCAGTGTTACCGGAGGAGAGTTAACAAGGAGGCAGCGGTCCAGCTGAACGTCTCGGCCAAACAGCATGTCCACCCAAACGTCCACGAAAAAGGCTTTTGACCAGAGGTGAGTGGAATATAAAAAGTAGGGACACAAATGATAACCTGACAGTTAAAAAACTACCTTGAGAAAATGTTACTTGAGCACTGTGAGTAATGAACTTATTTTTATATTACTCAAGAAGGAGCCGTGATGGGAATAATGGCATTTAAAACAACAGCGCTGCTAGCGAGGGTTAGTTTTTACTTTCACTTTCATTTGAGCTAGCGCTTCAGTTCTGGTGATCGATAATTAGCAGGGTCGCCATCAAGCAAAGCTCTCTGGTATGTTTTTTTTTTTTTTGTCAAAACAATTTCCTCCATTTTATGCCTTCATATCGATGTCAAAACGCTCTGAAACTGTATATTTTCTATTGTTAATGCGGCTTATTAGTATGGCCCTTCCCAGCAGCCTTTGCGTGGTGACGTCAACTGTAGAATACCCTATTGACATCCACTGCTTCACATCTGCTAAGCAGGCCATTAAAGAAACAGCTGAATTCGGGATGAGCGGGAGATATATCTGAAGGTCATCAGCAAAGCAAAGAAAAGTGATGTGTCTGGCGAAGATAGAGGACAATGGTAAAAAGTACAGTGAAAAAAGGGTTGGCCCTAAAATGGAACCTTGTGGAACACCACAAGTCACAGGTGCTGGTGGTGATGTGAAATTTCCCAAGTTCACAGAGAAGGACCTGTCCTGTAGATAGGACTGAAACCATTTAAGCACTGTGCCCCTTATACCAACACAAGACTCCAATCGAGACAACAGAATATCATGATCAATAGTGTCAAAAGCAGCAGATAAGTCTACCAGCATTAAAGCAGCCGACTTTCCAGAATCACTGATCATCAACAAATCATTAACCACCTGTAAAAGTGCTCTTTCAGTGCTATGCCATGCCTTAAAACCTGACTGAAATTTGTCTGAAATGCAATGCATAGTCAAATAATCCTGTAGCTGTGAATGAACCACTTTCTCTAGAACATTTGACAGAAAACTGAGTTTGGAAATAGGTCTATAATTAGATAGACATGTTGTGTACAGGCTTGGCGTTTTTAAAAGGGGATTCACTACAGCCTGTTTGAAACACAGCCGAACACACCCTGAGAGGAGAGAACAGTTGATTAATATGTGCACAGCAGAAGCAATACTGTCAAAAGCCTGCTTAAACATACGAGGAGGAATAAAATCAACAGGACAGAGAGAGGGCTTTAAATGGTGGACTAGATCTGATAATTCCTCCAGGGAGACAGGTTGAAACTGACACCAAGATGTTAAACAATCTGGAAAAGAACTTGGATCTAAGACAGAGGATATTGAAATGGAAGATCTAATCTGTGCAATCTTTTCCACAAAAAAGGACAAAAAGCGGTCACATAACTTTTGAGAAGGTATTAAACTACTTCCAATGCTAGGATTTACAATGCTGTTAAAAACACTAAACAGTACCTGCGGTCTGTGACTATTGGTGGAAACAAAGTTGCACATAAACTCAGATTTTGCCTGTTTGACACAATTCTGATAAGCAGTCAAACACTCTCGCAGTGCAAGTAGAGATACATGCAGCTTGTCCTTCTTCCACTTCCTTTCAGCACGCCTGCACTCATGTCTACAGGCACGTGTGGTGTCATTCAGCCACGGCTCCAGACTTTTGTAGAATGCACAGCTTTCAAGGGAGCCACATTGTCGGGGATGTTTAAGCAAGTAGTATTAAAAAAATCCAACTGCCGAGAATGCAGCAGAAAAATCAGAGACAGTCACATCATTAAAAAATCTTCTCTGTCCTTGCACCGCAGTTCTCTCCACTGAGCCATGTAATTCCAACATAAAATGGACTGGAAAATGGTCAGAAATACCCTGATCAACAATGTCTGTAATATTTATAACTAAACCATGTGACAAAACTAAATCCAGCGTATGACCTTTTTCATGAGTTGGACCAGTACTGAACCAGGTTAAACGAGTCAATGATCTTTAAAAACTCCTTAACCAAGGGTTTGGCCTCACAACATAAATGAATATTATAATCATCAATAATCAAAAACGTATCATAGTCAAGAGTAATTCTGGTCACAAAATCAGAGAACTCCTTAATGAAGTTTTTATTCATTCTGGGAGGGCGGTAAATGAGGACACAAAGCACTGTCGGAGGCAGTTGAAGCTCAAAAGGTTGGAGTTCAGAAGTAAAAAAGGTCTCAGGTTGAGGTAGTTTATGACAGCGAAAACAATTCTTGTAGACCGTAGCCCAGTGTTTGCCAACCCTGGTCCTCAGGGCACACTGTCCTGCATGTTTTCCATGTTGCCCTTTCAAACACCAGTGTTTTCCTGCTGCCACACACCTGACTTAAATGAATGAGTGATTAACAGGCATCTGCAGCATGTGATGTCCTCCTGAGGAGGCAATCTAAATCAGGTGTGCTGAAGCAGAGACATGGAAAACATGCAGGACAGTGTTCCCTGAGGACCAGGGTTGAGGAACACTCTCAGGGAACACTGTCGTAGCCAACCCTCCACCCCTCCCAAGACGTCCGAGGGGTGTTCAAACAAGCAAAGTTTGGAGGAACAAGTTCAGAAAAAGGCACAGTCTCTCCCTGGATCCACGTTTCACACAAAAACATCATGTCCAGCTGATGCGTTTTAAAAAAGTCGTGCAAGATAAAAGTTTTATTTACCAGCGATTTGGGATTGAGTAGAGCCATCTTAATCGTAGAACCCTTTGATGTTGCTTGGTATCTGGGCAAGGAGCGGCTTCCCTGGCCAATAGGCTCCCGTCAGCTGTTAGGACGGTGATACCTGGTCACCTGGGAAAATCGGCCCCAGCCATCGATGGTTTAATTCTCCACCACATGTCCGCTGATCAGCTCTGATTCTGACAAGCACACCTGAACGCCATCCTCTTTTCCAAGGCCTCTGTCAAAGTCACGTGACCTAAGGTTATTTCGCCTTTTTTTCCCCACAATTCTTTATTGATAGTTACGAAAAACGTATCCACCTTATCCTCACGGCCCATCATGCTTTGTGCGAAAAATGCAAGTAACTTCCGGTCCGCGTTTGTTTACATTGAGACGATGCGATTCCTTCACGCAAATCCTCTTTTTATGGGCTTTTAGAGACTAAAACATGCATGAACACTGTCACAGCTCAAACGGGACACCGTTACACTCCTTCTGCCTACTGAAGCAGAGAGGTTGGGGGGACGATCTTAAAGTCTGGCCAAAGCTAACGTACAGTAGCATTCTAGCTACTTTCTGAACTCAGTTGCATCTGACAGCGAGGCAATAAACAATCTTAAAAGCTACGAGGCTTATCAGTACCTACATCGTAATAATGTTGGTTGTGTTTTGTTGAAAGAGTTGGGACACAATCTTATTTACTTAAAGCAGACGTAGAGTCAGAGCCTTAAATCCCTCATCACTAAGCCTGGGTTTTAGTTTCTACATCAGGTGAAATACAAACAGCAGGATGGCACTTTTAGGTTAATAACAGCAGTCTAAACGCACTTTAAATGATAACTATTAAGAAAATTGTACATATGAAATCATACATGTTCTTGTGAGACTGCTGTCAGATCACTTTACTACTCAGACCTGCCAACCTGTATGCATTTTGCATAGCAAGAATGCAATTTGGCATCTAATTACGTTGGTGCAACTCGGACACGTGAGTTCTGTAGCAAATATGCATGTGTGGTACTCATGTCTGATAACACGACTCAGCTAAGTTAAAATAATACCACCACTATTATTAAAAAAGATCTATGAAATTATTGGAGAGAAACTGAAAATTAAAAACAGTATACTGTATTCAAAAATTAGGTTTGGCTTAGTATTAAGAAAGTGTAACTAAAGCTATGTTCACACTGCAGGCAAAAGCGCATCAAATCTGCAGGTTGACCTGCCTGTGACCCTTATCTGATTTTTTTTGTGACAGTCTGAACAGCACAGATTCGATTTTTCCTAATCCGATCCAGGTCGTTTCAATATGTAGTACTGATTGCGACACATATGCAGATTTTTTGAAAGCGACTGCAGTCTGAACGGTCATGTCGCATTAAATCCACCTCCTACGTCACTGCTCAGCGGAGGTGAGCGTCGTGTCAGGATGTTCCTGAGGAGGAGCGCTGAAGAGCAGCGCTGACAGAGGGATTCAGGGGTCTGTGGGACATCTTGTCAAGTTTTGGAATTAAAAATACAAGAAAGCATGAGAACGGGAGGTGCTGCTGGAGCGAAGCATGTCTCCAGTCTCGGTCTCCGTGACAGCGGGTCAGGTGGGGTCCGTCAATGAACTTAATACTGAAACATTTTCAAGGAATACTAACTCGGGGAGACGGCGGGAATAAGGAGTAAAATCGTTTATAGTTATAAAATAGTTTCCACCCCAAAACGAGAGACTCAGGTGTGATCCTGTGGCTGAACTATCAGTGAAGGCTTTCACATCACAACTCCACCTCTCCTGGTTCTGACTGTGACTTCTTGACTTCTGCTCATGCGGGTCGCTTTGGGGCCGTGAAGCGTTCACACTGGAGAGTGTTTGATGTCGCATTTCAGTTATAATGTGAACAGCCACACAAAAAAGCGGATTTACTCAAAAAATCGGAATTGAGCATCAAGACCTGAACGTAGTGTGAACGTAGCCCAAGACTCGTCCTTTAAAGTACTGAATAGGGGTGGGTGCATTTCATCGATGTGGCGATGCATCGCAAAGCTTCACGTGATGATTCAGAATCGATTGATAAACGTCGATGCTTAAAAAAATAAATAACGTGAAAGCTTTGTTGCAAAGCCGGTACTAAATAAAAATACACGTAACCGGAGCCTTAACAAATGTAAGTTATTTGTTTTTGTGTAAGGAAGATGCTTTTTACTGGCGCACAATGTGGTAATCTAGGTACTGTGGAGGAAAATAGAGGAACCAGCAGAAACGGTCCAAAGGTTGGGATCAAACACGCAGCTACGGGCAGATTGGCTAATGCTCAAGGCCGTATCTACCATTGAGGACACCGAGGTCGGGACCTTGGTATTTTTCTGCAGAATATTTTAAAAGAATTATCTCAAACAGCCTATGACGGGTGAGGCGCTACAACAACGAGAGACAGCCGAACTTAATGTTTATGATCATAGCCGCGGGAATATATTTTCAGCAGGAGGTGCTGAAAGAAAAGCTCAGCTGCGCTCAACTGCAGCCAACATGTACTATACGCATCGATATGAGTCTCATTATTAGAAAGAAGACAGCCTCCAACAGTCTTGAAGCGCTGCTTATAAACCTACGACTCCTGTCTGCAGTTGACCAATGAAAACACACCTTTGGGACGCAGCAGCAACGAGACTCCGCCTCTCTGAGTTTCCGTTTCAATTTATGCTTAAAATGCGGATTATAAACCACACACCAGTTTTTATTTTTGTTAATAGCCCAAATAAAAACAGAGTTATACTAAAATAATTGAACTAAGAATGGGTTCAGTAGCGTTTTGTTGCTGAGGGAGAGGATGGCTGCGTGATCTGACAGCAGGTGTCAAAAGGTGCGCTGAGGCGCTGTCACGGAGCGGAGAAAACACTGAGACAGACATTGACGGCAAAACTTTAGATATTGGAGCGATCTGTGACAGATAGGTAGTTACTTCTCTGTAGTTTAGTGTTTTTTTCTATAAAGGAGGATGAGAAGGATGGATGTCCAGCAGACAGATCAGCTTCAAAACTCTGTCACAAGCCCAGGGCCGTTTCGAGGCATTTGGGGGCCACGGCAAAATAGACTTGAGCCCCCCTCCCCCCCAACACACATACACACTCGCCCGCCCCTGCAGAGCTTGCAGAAAAAAAAGTTTTAACAAGTAACACGTGGGTTCATTTAGTAGCCTGTACTGCCTTTCCCCTAGCCTGGCAAGCCATCCTATATATGTGTATATATAATCTGGCCACGAACCATTGATGGCTTTCAGTCGTGAGGCGGAACTACGGTTGTCCTTCAAAATGTCAGCACGCAATTGGATAGTGCTAGGACCAATCAGAGTAATGAACAACGTGACGTAATCACAGCGACGGAAAAGCGGGAGGCAGCAATGACGTCTAACATCAATGATTTCTGTCGTTTTTGTATAAAAACATGTGAATATCAGGTGTACTGGGACATTCCACTACTTTGTTTGATAAAAATAAGAAGCCGCTAAGTATATCAGACAGACTTACGCACGTTGGAGTCTAAGTAATCCAATGTTGATGACAAAGCCATTTCAAACGAACGTAGTTCCTGAGTTGCCGCCATGTTGCTTGGGTTTGCGGCTGCAGCGCTGACGTCATCGGCTACTTCTGCTCTGTGATTGGCCCAAAATATAGAGCGCTGTGATTGGCCCAACCAAAACTATAGCGAGCTGTGATTGGACAGCCACAGGCAGCGAGGGTTCCTATGAAGCGTGCCTAGACCAAACTCTGCAAAGCAAGAATTTGGTCTAGTTCACTAGGCTACATTTCCCCTGTATTTGTCTATAACAAGCCAGTACAGCAAGCCATTTTAACATTTAATCTAACACCTCTTTTTTATTACTATGTTACATAGCAATAATATCATTTATCATTGTCCAAATAATATCAATAGTCAATTTTGAAAAGACAGATATGAACAAGTAGAAATTATGTTTAAGTATATTCATAATAACAAATGCACTAGTAGGAATTTAGCTTCTCATTTCATGAAGGTGTGTCCATCTTTCAGTGTTGAATAAACGTGTTAACCTTGACCAGGTGTCAACAGTTAAACCTTTTTGTCTTTTTACAGAAACTAAAAACAGGCTATTAGGCAAATCTAATTAAGGGTATTTTAAAAGTTTTAAACTGTAATTTAAAAATTACAGAGATTACTTTGATTTTACTAATGAATTTTTCTAAGCAGAATCTCTGAAAAGCAGCAATAAATATTCTCAGGAGTTTAAAACCTTTATAAAATGTACTCATGCACGTTATCAATACTTTATAAAATGTGTTTGTGATTTATATCTGTAATACAGACGTGAAAGCAATTCATGTAAAGTAATCGTGAAACCATGATTATTTCTCAGACTACAATCGTACCACCAAAATTTATAATCGTTGCAACCCTACTCTAGATAGCAGCTCTCTCGAGAAGGGTATCGCTGCAGACCCGGAGACTCCACTTTCAGGCCGACTCCACTTTCAGGCCGACTCCACTTTCAGGCTTCGACTGTTTTTGAGACAGCGCCGCCCCCTGGACTAGTTTCATGAGGAGGGTATCATACTATTGGGTTTCATAGCAATCCAAGATGGATCGAGGAGGGGATCACGAGCAGAGAGTAAGTTGTGATATGTTGAAAGTGAGTTGACGCTGTTTAATCACCGCGTGTAGTCTAAGCTAGGAGCTAATAAACTAATAGTAAAGAAATGGTCTAAATTGCTGATTTAGTTATTATACTGTCCATATTTTTATTTATATATATATTATAAATTAACTAAGTTATTACCTTTTTTGTGGATGATTTCACAATAAGGCTTATAGGCAATCATTTTCATAAAAGTATGAAATAGTCCACAGTTTCTGGCTAATGTTTTTTTTTTTTATTACATCTATGTTAATATTTAATGCACGCTACCCTTTGCTTACATTATAAATTATGTTTACTTACCCACGTTTGTTTTTATCTTTTATTTGTGTTTTTTTAGTGATCTAAGATTACAATAGTAGATTACTGCCTATGTGTA
>SSNS01000444.1:146132-168802 GCA_006937985.1 Aphyosemion australe | reverse complement strand
TAATTAATTAATTAATTAATTAATTAATTAAACAATTTTTAATAAGCAGTTAATAGAATATAAGAAATAAGCTTCACCAGCAATTACATAATTCAAAAAAGAACTTAATCGAAGCTTTAATAGCAATTAAACAATTTTTAATAAGCAATCAATACAAATTTTTAATAAGCATTTTTAACAATAAGCACAGAAGGGTAGAAGCCTGAATTGAAGCTTTAACAGGAATTAAACAATTTTTGAGCATAAGAAGCCTGAAAGTGGTGTTGGCCTGAATCTGGCGTTGTTGCAGTTAAACATCTGTCCATTAGAGGTCGCTGTCTCGAAAAGAGTCGAAGCCTGAAAGTGGAGTCGGCCTGAAAGTGGAGTCTCCGGGTCTGCAGCGTTATACTATTGGCTCTCTCTCTGTCTCTCTCTCTCTCTCTCTCTCTCTCTCTCTCTCTCTCTCTCTCTCTCTCTCTCTCTCTCTCTCTCTCACACACACACACACACACACAAGAACATCATACACATGCAAGTAACTTTATTTTTAAATAAATAATGTAACTGGAATCAGTTTTGGTTTTTTCTTTGTAATTAATGTGCATGAGATAACGGAAGTTGGACCTCTGTAGTTTTGAAACTCTGGATACGGCCTTGCTAATGCTAACTAAGCTAGCGGATAGCAGACTAATGCAGTGGGTTCCAAAAGAACACGATGATCTTGGAACTAAGAATGACTAAACTCTACAAGCGGAAGAAAAGTCCCACCATCCTGTTTATTCGTAGCTGTCTGCAGCTATGGAGCAAATCCACAGCAGCTACCGGGACTCATGTTGTTGTTGTTGCTACGAGATTGCGCAACACACCGCTCCTGGTCTAGGGCAAGCCGTTGTAGTATGTAATTCACAAACACTTGTATCTGTGAACGTAATTTAAACTGGATTATTGCCAACCCGTACAGACATGCCACCATTACATTGTTACCAGTAGAAATGAAATGTTATTCAATATCTCAAAAGCTGTAAGACAGTTGAGGTGATAGCATGTTGTTTTGCATGTTATTGAACTGTTTTCTAATAATGTTCTGTTGTTAAATAAAGTAAAGGAAAATGTTTCCCTAGCAGGTTTTAAATGTTTAAAGCTTTCCCTGAATGAAGTTAAGTTGGTCAAAGTGCAAATATTTACACAAGTCATACAGTCATAAAATAAGATTTTGTCTTTGAAAAATAGTTAAATGTAAAAAAAAAAAGTATTTACTTACTGAGAGTAGTTTTAGAGGAACTGAGTTAATTGATAGGTTATTTATTTACAATTGTAGACAAAGAAGAAGACAATCAATCTCGTATGAAAAAAAGCATTAAAAATGTCAATAATCGAAGAATCGTGGCACCAGTAATCGAATCGAACCAACAACCATTATAATCGAAGAATCGAAGCATCGAAGCTCCCATAATCGAAATCGAATCGAATCGTGAAGTACCCTTTTTGGAACACCCCTAGTACTGAATGAGACTTTTTGTCCACTACATTTTATTTATTAATTTCTACTCATTCATCTGACATTACAGAGGGAACTGACCCTTGTTCAAAACAAGCTTTCTTTTCTTGAAGATTTTTTTAAAAATAACTTGTTAAAACCAGAAAATCTGACTAAACAGACATACACACCCACACATATTATACATCAAATCGATCGGCTTGGTGTCAGGAACCCAGCCCCTCCCATCATCCCTGCTCTCTGATTGGCCGAGAGAGTTCAAGATTCTTCCGTGTTAACAGTAAAACGCACGCAAACATACATCAAATCGATCAGCTTGGTCTCAGGAAACCAGCCGTCCACTATCCTGGCTCTCTGATTGGCTGAGAGAATTTTGAAACTTCAAAGTTCAATTTCTGCTCTTTCTAACTGTTTTGTTTTGATCTCATTCTGCTAACTTTTACAATTGAACTCATTTTCAACTTCACTTCAGTTCTTAGGCATGTTCATCTATCAGTTTCAGAATTCAGCAGATGCTGCTAAATTCACAGTTCAGCTAACTGTGAAAATTAAACGATTCCTACTCAAAAAACAGCTGTTTAAACATTTCAGCTGTCCAGGTTTTTTAAACTGTGTACTGAGATTTCAGTTTTCTGCTGTTTAAGATTTTTTTTCTTCATTCTTCATCTACTTTTTGCGTTTTATTAAACTTGTTAGTTGTTGTTTCTTCTTATTCTTCAAATATATTCAGCTCATTTTGACAATTAAACTTAGTTTTAGCTTCAATTCATCTATTCAGCAGCTTCAGATATAATTTTCAGCAATAAAGCATTCAAACACATTTCTGCAAGAAATGCAATTAACCTAGTTAAAAGTTATGAAAGCAAACATGGCTGGAATCTTAGTTCTAATTCATAGCAGCCAGTAGGGAAAAATACTTTGGCCTCTCCAGGCTTCCGTACCTGTAACCTGGTTATGGGGAGAAGGGGTTTAGCTCATCCCTGCACATAAACAGCAAAAACACACCAGTGAAGCAGTGAATTAAAACGCCCAAATCAGCTGGTGACATGGCTGCATATTTCTAAATAGAAGCATGTCATTTTGGCAGCGCACAGGTCAGGGAACGGCTAAGGGACAAAGAACCGAGCCTGCCCGTCCCATCAGCAGCAGGTGAAGCGCACCACTCCCCCGGTCTCACAGCCAGAGCGGGTGCGACAGAGGCACATCAACTTGAATTAGACAGATGGGATTCTGTGTGTGAAATAACGCCAGTTAAATAATCCTCTCGGTGTTGTTTGTGTGCATGGTGCCCAGTAGCTGATATTATAATACTTTTTTTTTTCATAAACCTGATTCCTTGGTGCCCCCATGGCCACTCGGTGCTCTGCGCACTGTGTGTGATGCGCGTTTAGGGAGCGCCGGCGCTGGCTCTTGTAGCTTCAAATTTTCTCTGGTTGTTAGTACAAGCGTGAACAGCACATCTTCCTGAGCCGCCTGAATACATTTTTCGGCGATAAATATTTTTTAAAATCCTCTTCAAATGTTCAACTAAACTGCTACTAGCAACAAAACCTCACAATGCAAACCAATGAGTATGCGCCACTTCCAGTATCTCACCGGATGTTGCTTGCATCAGCATTTCTCTGTGAGGCTACTCAAAAATAAGGTGGATACAAACATATGCTAAAATTTGAAAAAGCTTCGAAATCAAGTTAATGTTTTTTTTCTGCATTTAAACTAGATCAAATGTTTAACAATTTTTGCAGCTGATGATTGTTTCTTTAACATTCAAATTTACAGAGCAAAAGCACTTTGAAACATTGATGTAATGACCCTCAATAACAGATGACCAATGATGGAATAAAAATTATCAATGTTTTAGTCAAGATTTATGTGATTGATTGTTCTTTTAACATGAACACAAAAAATTAATATTAATATTATTGTGTTTGTTTTAAAACATCCAAGATGTAAACCTGTACAATCCTAGTTTACCTGCTTCTGGTACCAGTCTGTTAATTACAGCATCGTAGAGCTATTGTTTGTACAACAAACATTAAGAAAAAGAAAATGACCCTTGCTGAGTTTCTGATTAAAGGCAGGGTACGTAAGTTGGAATTGTTAAAATAACTTTAAAAATGCTTAAATGTGATCATCTGACCTTGTTCTATGAGAAAAAGTAAGTCATCTTTCATATTTTATTTTTCTCCTAAGTCCCTCCCCTGGTTTTACAGCTAAACTAATCATTTCTGCAAGCCTACCACGTTGACCAATAGCGCTGCATTTCCGATGTTCTCTCTCTTTACTCGGCTTTCCCTGCATGTGCACGTTAGGAGGCGTGGCTTTTGGCTCATTTAGGAAGGCCGGGGATAGAGTAACAGCCTTTCGAATTTTAAAATCTCCCCCTCCTTGCTCTGATAACATCAACTTACGGACCCTGCCTTTAAAAGGATACCGGTAGCTTTGTAAACTATCCTTAGCTTAGCAGCTGCTAATGGTAGCCTGAACTTTTTAAAGCATTCAGAGAGAAAAACTCAGCAGAGAAACAGCAACTAGGGCAAGGCAAGGCAACTTTATTTGTATAGCACCTTACAACAGTTTAAAACTGACCAAAGTGCTTCACATAAATAAAATACGTTAAGAACAATACACAACATAAAAATGCATAAAAACTAAAAAAAACTTTAAAACCAAAAACTAAAAGTCTCACTGTGAGTTAAAAGCCAACACATAAAATGGGTTTTCAAAAGAGATTTAAAACAAGACAGAGAAGATGTGAACCTTATATTCAAAGGCAGCGTGTTCCAAAGCCTAGGGGCCACTACAGAAAAAGCCCTGTCACCTCTGAGCGTTCTTGGGACTTCCAGGAGCATCCTATCAGCTGACCTCAGAGACCGTGCAGGAGAATAAAAAAACAGTAGTGCAGAGATGTACCTTGGAGTAAGACCATGCATAGATTTAAAAGCCCATCATAGTATTTTGTACTGGATTCTAAAACGAACAGGCAGCCAGTGCAGTGAGGCCAAGACAGGAGTAACATGCTCCATATTTTTTGTGCCAGTAAGCAGACGTGCAGCTGCATTCTGCACCAATTGAAGACGCGAGAGGTGGGATTGTGAAACACCAAAGTACAAGGAATTACAATAATCAAGCCTTGATGTAATAAAAGCATGAATTATGGTTTCAAAATCCTTATTTGATAGCAAGTTTTTTACCTTGGCAATCCTTCGTAGTTGATAAAAACTAGATTTAGTCACCGCACTGATCTGCCTGTCCAAGACAAGATCCCCATCCAGTACGACACCCAGGGAGGTCACATTCTGTCTCAAGAATGGGGCAAGCTGACCAAGGTCAATCGCAGCAACAGTGGCATAGCAAGGTTGAGCTGGGCCCTGGTGCAGGTGTTGCTTTAGCGCCCCCCCCCCAAATAACATCTTGAGGAATCAAATAACCAAATACTACTGTGAAAAAAGTTGTGATGATTGTAAATGGATCTGACCTATGATAGAAGGGGGAGCAGGGTACTGATATTGATTAAAAATCATTTATGAGGAAGACGTGGTTTCTAGTGCATTTTAGCAGGTTATTGAGTTGTAATGATGTTGTTTCTAATGTAACTAGTGAAATGTGAGCTTTAAAAGCAAACTAAATTATCAATAACATCAATAAGTAACACAAAAATGGAAATCTGGCCTATAGCTTTTTTAACCCAATGATCTCATTATCTGAATTTCAGACATGTGTACAAGCATGAACCAGGCTCTGTTTAAAACAGAAAATATTAAAACATTAAAAATGAATAAACTTCCAATAAAAATGTTGGATGTTTATTTTATATTCGCTGATAATAATAATAATAATACCAGCAGGTGTGTGTGGACTGAATTAGGATTTAATGATAGCAGCTGATGGATCTCTTTGACTAACCAGCGAACTAAAAACTTCAATGTCTTTTGGGGACATTTTGACTTTTTTGGGTATATGGTCTCACAAGGGTCTGAGGATCTCATCTCGGTACCTAATGGCAGTCAGGCTACCTCTGGTGAGCACATGGAGGGCTGTGCGGCCCCCCACACCATTACTGACCCACTGCCAAACCGGTCATGCTGGAGGATGCTGGAGGGCGATGGTGGCAGAGGAGTTAAGTGGCTGCCTTGCAATTGGAAGGTCGCAGGTTCGCATCCCGCTCAGTCTGTCGCTGTCGTTGTGTCCTTGGGCATGACACTTAACCCACCTTGCCTGCTGGTGGTGGTCGGAGGGACTGGTGGCACCAGTGTTTGGCAGCCTCCCCTCTGTCAGTGCGCCCCAGGGCAGCTGTAGCTCATCCCCACTAGCGTGTGAATGTGTGTGTGAATAGGTGGATGACTGATTGTGTTGTGAAGTGCCTTGGGGGGTTGTAGAACCCTAAGAAGGCGCTATACAAATACAGGCCATTTACCATGTTGCAGGCAGCAGAACGTTCTCCACGGCGTCTCCAGACTCTGTCACGTCTGTCGTGTGCTCAGTGTGAACCTGCTTTCATCTGTGAAGAGCACAGGGCGCCAGTGGTGAATTTGCCAATCTTGGTGTTCTCTGGCAAATGCCAAACGTCCTGCACGGTGTTGGGCTGTAAGCACAACCCCCACATGTGGACATCGGGCTCTCATACCACCCTCATGGAGTCTGTTTCTGACCGTTTGAGCAGACACATGCACATTTGTGGTCCGCTGGAGGTCATTTTTCAGGGCCCTGGCAGTGCTCCTCCTGTTCCTCCTTGCATAAAGGCAGAGGTAGCGGTCCTACTGCTGGGTTGTTGCCCTCCTATGGCCTCCTCCGCATCTCCTGATGTGCTGGCCTGTCTCCTGGTAGCACCTCCATGCTCTGGACACTACGCTGACAGACACAGCAAACCTTCTTGCCACAGCTCACATTGATGTGCCATCCTGGATGAGCTGCACTACCTGAGCAGACATGAAAATCCCTCACCTTTCGGCGAATTTCCACGTTTTGAATCCAAAATGGGTGACCTATGTAATTCGTGCAGATCCGATGAGAAAATATTTGCGGGGGGGTGGGGTGGGGTGATGATGATGCGCTTATTCAGCAAGGCAGGGTTTTACGGTTTGACAAGCTTCACTATTAACCGGGGGGGGGGGGGGGGGGGGGGGGGTATTCCAGAGGATTTTTAACATGCACTACACACCACAAACGGTAGAATAAATAAATAAGTCCGTCAGAACCATGGCGCGCGCATCTCGTCTGGAGGTCATCTAGACCTCAGGTGAAGGGCTCTTCCCCACTCGTACGATCTGAGCCCGAACCAAGTGAGCCCAACGGGTCGGGTCGGATTCCTCCATGGTGGTCTGGGGCTTTTGGAGACTCTACTGCGCTGCTCCGTGGGGGGGTGGGGGGGTGACGGCGCGGAGGAGAGGAGAGCGCTCAACAAGAGAACGGTCAAAGTGAAATAATAACAATATTGTTCTGATGTGTCCGCCTGTAGAAGTTCTTGCTTAACTTTATTTTGTTTCATGAACCAGGATGACTTCAAATGATGTTAAATTCAACTTAAATAAACCTGGGAGAAAGTTTTTGTTTACCTTTTGTTGTTTGTTTTATCTGCTCCTCAGAGACACCATGGACATGAGGAGATAATAAAAGTCAAAATGTCCCCAAAGGACAGGAGGTGGGAGGGTTAGTTAACTGGTTAGACAAGGAGATCCATCAGCCAGGTATCATTAAACCCTTATTCAGCCCACAGCCTCCTGCTGGTGTTATTATTATTATTATTATTATTCAATTCAATTTCAATTCAGTTTATTTGTATAGCACCAAATCACGACAAGAGTCGTCTCAAGGCTCTTCACAAAGTAAACATTCCAATACAGTTCAGTTTATTAAGCCAATCAGTAAAAAAGTTTCCTATATAAGGGACCCAGCAGATTGCATCAAGACACTGACTGTGTGTTGATACAATCCTCATACTATATTATTATTATTATTATTATCAGCAAATACAAAACAAACATCCAACATATTTATTGGAAGTTTAGGATTCTTTATGGTTTTAGTATCTTCAGCAGCAGCAGAGCTGGGTTCATTCTCCATCACATTTCTGAATGAGACCATTGGGTTCTAACAAAATAAACCAGACCAAACCTGTCATTTCATGTTGATGTTGATCTGATTTCATTGATAACTGGTTTAGTTTTTAAAGCTTCACTTGTTTAAGTTGTTCATTTATAAACAATCATTTAAATCTAATAAAACAACCTGTTAAAAATCACTAGAATGCAGGAAATGACATCTACTTCACTAAAATGTTTCTGTGGCCTCCAGACCAACCCCCCATCACCCCAGATCCTCTGTCTGTCTCCTTCCTCAGAGCTGAGGACAAAGCTGGGACATGTGGTTAAACACGTCTCAGGCTTGTCCTCGTCTCAGGAGGAGCAGAAACTTGTTAGCAGAAGGTAAACAAAGGCTCTGCTACTCTGTGTTAAAATAGAACCCCAACTTGATATAGAGTCAGGTGTGTCTGAGCAGGGACACGTAGAAAACATGCAGCCACTGTGGCCTTCAAGGGCCAGGTCTGATCCCCCTGTTAAAGTATAGAGGTTGGTCTTATTTCTTGCAATGCTTAATGTGTAGCATGTAACTCTGCTTGATTATTTTATTCCATAAAGTTCACCAGGTTGATGCTTTTAAATCTGCAGAAGGTTTACTTGCTGGGGAGTGTGTGTGTGTGCATTTGTTAGCGGATACTTTCCCCAATTTAGAGTCTCGCGGGGGGTTCTCACCTTTTTCGCCAGGGGGTGGGGGGGTCTCACCTTTTTCACCCTTGACCCGTTTTCATGTCTGCAATAAATGAAAAGCCTTATATAAGCCTTATATGAAGGCAACACAGGCTGTAAGTGTATATTAGCTATATTAGCCTACTATCAAAATGACTAAGTAGGCTACAAATACTTAATGAGCATTCATGATTAAATGTTTATTCCCTGCAGCATCCTGGAGAGAACGACACACCACGTGACTCTGCTGTAGATATTTGGTGCTTTACGTTTAACTTCCATTACAATATTAATCAGTGGGATTAATTTGATCATTTCTTCTTGAGCCCATCACAGCTCACATACCTGCATAACAGCGCTGTCGGTTTGATATCGATCACATCACACGACTCATCACAGGTAGTTGAGGACGCTGGAGCTGAATTAATGTCTTTGATTTGCTGATTGGTGACGTCTCCTGTCGTTTTAATGGTCCTTGTCTTTGTGGAGAGAGGAATGTCTTTAATTTTCTGGATTATCTCGGTTTTGTTTTTGAAGTCTGAAATAGGTGCTCTGATATTTTGATGAATGAATCCTTCATGTAATCACCATCCGTGAACAGTTTTCCCCGCTTTTATCTCTCAGGTTGCAACAAAACCTGCAGCAGTAGTGGAGTTTGGAGATGTAATCCACTTCTTAAATCTACTTTTATAACCTGACACACGGGAGGAGACATGCGGCAAAAGCCTCTGTTCCAGGGTGAATAGCGAGTCTTCCGTTGTTTTGATTGGCCGTCAGATTGGAGGGAATTTTGGGTTAATAAAGCAGCTCAGAGTTGAAACAGCGATAGATATAAAGTCTCACAAGGTTTTGCTGGAGTTAAGTGAAGTCTTGTAAAGCTCTGGGACATCAGACACGGCAAATATTAACTTTTCCTCCATGTTTACCCGGAGATGTACTGAGAAGCATCCTGTCCCCTCATTGGTCAGTCAGTGAAACCTCCGCTGATTGGTCCTTGTCCGAGCGACAGCGGTGAAAAGTTGAAGTTTTTCCAGGTAATCCTTCCGCGTCGACAATGAAAGCAAATAATTGGGTCCGTTATTCCTTGAATCCTCTGTTCTCATCAGCTATCTTTCTCTTTTTCCCTTTGGGATCCACGGCCCTGGCACACCCGCTGGTTTGTTTACATCCATCTGCCTGGCACTGCGCCGCCATATGAGCGCCGCGCTAATACGTGTGTCGCAGGCTATGACGCAAATTTTCGTTGACAGAAATGTTAAAATTTAATATTTATTATGCACATTTTTACAGCATTGGAAAACGTTAAGAATGTTTGTCCTCCTACAGAAACCATATTAAAACAAAAAATATATCCCGCATCCATTTTCATACATTTGTGAAGAAGCTCCAGGAGCCACTAGGGGTCGCTAAAAGAGCTGCATGCAGCTCTAGAGCTGCGGGTTGCTGACCCCTGCTCTAGGTACATCCTCAAATGCTCGCACACTCTGACAGCTGTATGTAAGCAAATGTCTAACACTGCTGAACGGCGGTCAGTTCAAACTAAACTGGGCTTTATGGGACTGCGGATGGGCTTAGCAAAATAAAAAAGACAAATTGCCTAAATGATATTACAGTACAGGATATGTATTTTAGAACTCCATAAAACAGGGGAAACTCCAGATTGTAGCTTCAAAGGGTTTATGTGAAGTTTTTCAGGCTGAGGTCAACAACAGTCACCACATTTTTAGGTCCAAGGAAAATTCTAGGCCAGATCAGCTAAAACCACTTGGAACATTTCTATTGGTTAAAGCAAATGCATCACAGGTACCTCTGCAACTCCAGCTGTTGTTCCAGGCTCCAAAATGGGTTTAGTTGGTTAAAACATGCTGAATCTGTCAATCATCTAAGCACTGACTACTTGTGTTTCCTATTCAGGACCAGCTGATGTACGAGCAGCTCAGAGAGTCCCTCAGCAGATGACCATCAAACTAACATCTACACATGGAACCGCTTTTTTGCATTTTAGTGTGAAAATAAATCACAAAACATGTTTATCTCTTAAATGAGAAGTGCTCATTAAAGCTGTTGCTGAGCTGACAGGACACAGCTGTACTCCTGGACCTCCATCAGCGATGTGAAGATCTTATCTACTCCAGAACCAGCTGTATGTGACAGCATTTGGAGACCTGAAGATACCTGTTCACACACCTCATCTCGCCTGTCATACAGAGGCTGGACTTGTGATTTGTATGTAGTTTGAGTAGCAAAGGTTTGGTACTGAAACTTTAATGATGCAGACTATTACAGTGGTGGTTCTTATCAGTTTAGTCAGTAATTTTGTTGTGGAAATGTCGTTAGCTTTATTTCCTTCTGTCCGAATTTAATACAAGCAGTGAACAAGCCAAACACCAACATGTGCTAACATAGGCAACAAGGTTCTAACAGGTTTTAAGCAAGTTTGTTAACAGCCATGTTGAATAAATACATGCTTCCTTAAACACACACACGTGTTAGAAATTGGTCTGTGGGATTGGGGGCTTTGGGGTTACAGCTGACATAAATAATCTGACATTTCTTAACTTTATCACAAAGAACAGTAAACCATAAAGATCCATTGTGAATGCTACTGATTTTTCTGATGTTCCACCTGACTTTAGGTGGTGTTCTGATGACCGGTCAGCAGGTACATTACATTTGATCAGCGATGGTCCTGTTACTACCAGTTCCACTAGTTTAACCCATCATCTCAATAACAAAGATTTATTGGTTTGTCTAGACCAGGAGTGGTGAATCCTGGTCCCTTGAGGGCTGGTATCCTACATGTTTTTGTTTCCGTGTTCCAACACACCCGATTTTAATTAGTGATTAACAGCCTTCTGCAGAGCTTCATAAGCTGCAGGTTATTCAACCACTGAATGGGGTGTTGGAACAGGGAAACAACTAAAACATGCTATATAGTGGCCCTAGAAGACCAGAGTTCCCCATCCCTGGTCTACACTGCTCATTGCTCTTAATTATTATTCTACCATCAGACTAATTTTAGAATCTGAACATTTGCAGAAACTGTAAGAGTGGTGGGCAGGACTGTGGTCATGAGTCCAGCAGTGTTGGTCCCAGAAAGCTCTGAGTGAAATTACTCTTCTTTAACTTCTCCCTTTAACTTCCTCTTGATGCGCGAGTATGGACTCAATGTGTCATCCATGATGAAGTCATACAGGACCCTGACCCAGGAGCTGTACTGAGGAAGGCCATCGTAATACTCTGCTGCTATTTGCTTCACCTAAAAACAAACAGAGTTTAACTGTAAATACGGTGGTTTGTTTCAGACAGGTATAAATGACAAAAACAAAATGAGAGTACTGTACTTACACACAGATCTGCACATTTTGTGCTTAGGAACGATTTTAAGCATTGTGTGGTATTTACCATTTTATTCTTACACTGCTCACAAAAATGAAAGGAACACTTTAAAGAAACACATTAGATGCATCAGATCTCAATATGAAGTTGGATATCTATACAAATAACGACAGGGCAATGTCTTAGGAACAAAAGGATGCCAAGTCTTTTAATGGAAATAAAAGTTTTCAGCCTACAGAGGGCTCAATTGTGTAGACACCCTAAAATCAGAGTGGCAGGCTAGTCCATTATTTCAAAAACTTCATTTCTGCAACTCAAAATGCTTTTCAGTATCTTGTGTGGCCCCCACGAGCTTGTGTGCATGCTTGACAACGTCGGGGCATGCTCCTAATGAGACAACGGATGGTGTCTTGTGGCATTTCCTCCCAGATCTGTGTGAGGGCATCCCTGAGCTCTTGTACAGTCTGAGGAGCAACCTGGCGCCGCCTAATGGACCGAAACATAATGTCCCACAGATGTTCTATTGGGTTTAAGTCAGGGGATCGTGAAGGCCATTCAATTGTTTCAATTCCTTCATTTAGTTGTTTACTCTACATTTTTTCATAATCTGTCTTACGTTGGAATCTTTCATTTTTATTTCTGACAGGGCCCTTTCCTCTTTCCCAACCACATTTACAACTTCTGCAATGTGTTTGGGTCTTTTCTGCTTTGGCAGCCAGTGCCTCCTTCTCACTGTCAATAAAAAATGTTTTCTATGGTTACGTATTGTAACTACAGATTCTATGAGAATAGGCACAGCCCTTTAAGGCCTGCTTTTGGATAAGCGTTCTCTCGATTAGCCAATCACCGAAGAACTTTCAATATACACCCTCCTACCGTAGGCCCTGCTCCGATATATAAGGGGTGCTAGCCCCTCCCTTGTCCATCAAGACTCTTGACCCTGCCGGAATCAGTGACGCCCGCCGCATAAAGGGCTGCGCCTATACCGTAGAATCAGTTGTTTTATATATTTATATGGGCTTCGCCCTTTAAGGCCTGCTATTGAATTGGAAAACCAAAGCTAATTTCATGGGCTAAAGCAATCTAAACGGTGATCTGATGTTCTCACCATGGGCAGCCTCCGTCCTGGGATGCTGGGGAAGTCATGGTGTTCGTTGTGGTAGCCCACATTGAAGGTAAGCAGGTTGAGACAGCCATAGTAGGAGTAGGTTTCATGGCCCTTCAGGAACATATAATGCTCAGCGATAAAATGGCCGGAGATGGGGTGTAAGCCCATTCCCAGCATAGAGCCAGCCAACATGTAAACTAAAGGTTTGGTCCCCCAGATCCAGAGTAGCACAATGTCAAAGATAACCTGCAGGGACATATTGGTAACCTCCAGCTGACTAATTGGTTTGGGGTTGATGCAGAGGGGGCGAACAGCATAGAACAATGGCTGCAGAACAATCCAGATGAACTTGCGAACACGTGTACAGAAGAACCAGCCTTCAAACTCTGTAGGGATGTCAACGTCAACACCGTCTCCACCCAAATACCGATGATGGTCAAGGTGATAACGCTTGAAGAAGGCTGAGTAAGGTAAACCCACTGGCAGGTTGGCAAACATGGCAAAGTAGCGGTTCCACGTGGCCTTGTTGTTCCCAAAGGCAGTGTTGTGTGAGATCTCATGAATAGCGAGGGTCATGGAGTGGTTGATACAGCTGCCAAACGCGTATGCCCAGAATAAAACCCATTTCCAGTCCAAGTCTTTGACCAAGTAGAAGGCCAGGAACTGTACCACCACCATCATGCAGACAATCCACTTTAACCTCTGGTCTGGACCCATCAGCGACTTGATTTCTGGATATTTAGCTGTTGGATGAAAGAACAGAGGTGAGGTTAAACTGGGAGGGATGGGGTCAAACCAGTAATTTAGCACATAACAATATTATTCATTCAGAGAGCTGGAAGAATTTTAGCTCAAGGTCAAAAACCAAGAAAGTCCTCAGAACACAAAAGTGACTGTTGCTTTTTCTAATGACTTTTTCCCAAAAGCACCTAGCAACAAACCTAGCAACATTTTTGCTTGCTCTCCAAATTGTCCTTCCAAATGTTGGAAAAGAGAATGAACATTTGCATGCAGTATGATCACATTCATCGACTGACCAATCACAAATCTTTACCGGTCGGGCCGGCAAATAGGGAGCCTAAGTCACGCCCATCTACTTCAATACCATGAGTACCCTACTGCCAAAAAAAATGAATGGAAGTCTAAGAGCCGATAAATTATTTTCTGATCCTGTTTGATATGTGCCATAGATTTAACATATGATGTCCGTGAATTTTAAAGACATGCTTAGGCTACGTTCACACTGCAGGTCTTGATGCTCAATTCCGATTTTTTTGAGTAAATCCGTTTTTTTTTTGTGGCAGTTCACATTATAACTGAAATACGACATCAAACACTCTCCAGTGTGAACGCTTCACGGCCCTAAAGCGACCCGCATGCGCAGAAGACAAGAAGTCCCAGTCAGAACCAGGAGAGGAGGAGTTGTGATGTGAAAGCCTCACTGACAGTTCAGCCACAGGATCACACCTGAGTCTCTCGTTTTGGGGTGGAAACTATTTTAAAAACTATTTTACTCCTTATTCCCGCCGTCTTCCCTAGTTAGTATTCCCTGAAAATGTTTTGGTATTAAGTTCATTCACGGAAACCCCCACCGCCCCGCCCCCACGGAGACCGAGACCAGAGAGACGCTTCGCTCCAGCAGCAGCTCACGCTCTCATGCTTTCTTGTATTTTTAATTCCAAAACTTGACAGGATGTCCCACAGACCCCTGAATCCTTCTGTCAGCGCTGCTCTTCAGCGCTCCTCCTCAGAAAAGTCCTGACACGACGCTCAGCTCCACTCAGCAGTGACGTAGGAGGTGGATTTAATGCAACATGACCGTTCAGACTGCAAAAAACTCGGATAGGAGGCGGATTTAATGCGACATGACCGTTCAGACTGCAGTCGCTTTCAAAAAATGCGCATATGTGTCGCAATCAGTACTACATATTGAAACGACCTGGATCGGATTAGGAAAAATCGGATCTGTGCTGTTCAGACTGGCACAAAAAAATCAGATAAGGGTCACAGGCAGGTCAACCTGCGGATTTGATGCGCTTTTGCCTGCAGTGTGAACGTAGCCTAAGATGACAAGAAAGCGCTTATTTTCAATAGGCAGCAAGAGTTATTCTAGGTTTTGTGTGAAAAGATGTAACAAACTACAAATGGGTCTCACCAAATTGACGTCATTGAACCAGACAAGGAGACAAAAAAATAGCTGTGAGTTTAGCCAGCTTCGAATCCTTCTTTTAGGACGAAAGGACCATTAAACGTGGAGAAAACCACTATAAATCTGGCCATGTGGTAAGTAGCAAATACACTTGTGGAGAGAAGAAATTCTGCGGTGACGTCATCTATGTCGTATACATTTTAATTACAAATATTTACAAGCTAATAAATCTCATATGACAAACAGTTTACACGCTAGATCTGCACAATTAATCAAATTTTAATCACAATTACGACCTGGGTTTTGAACGATTATAAAAACAAAACAAGCCAAATATTTGCCCCCCCCCCTCCTTCAAGTTGCATATCAAACGCACCTCCCACGCAGCGTTGTCAACTAAGCAACTTTGTTGCTATTTCCAACAACTTTTCAGAACCCCTTCTTGACTTTTTATCCTAAGAGTACCTAGCGATGCAAAGCCATTGTGTACGTGATTGATACGTGCGTGTACGCATCCCTAATTAGAACGCTTAACAAAAAACATTTTGCCTTTAAAAAAGTGAGGCACTTGAATGCACAGAGTATGCATATGCTGGCGCATGGTCAGAACGGTACCACCTCTGCCTCTGAGCCAGGAAAAACCCTGCATGAAATATATGATGACAATAATAACTGTATATTTAACAGTGGTGTTAGAGCTAAAAGGCAGAATAGATGTTTTTTTAACTTCATGTTATGTTCTTCCTGTGTTTATTTTTCATCTCCATTGGTTTTTCTTGTTTTAACACAGTAGACACACAACACTGTGTTAAAACAAGAAAAACCAATGGAGATGTTTTTTTACTTTTTCTCGTTGCATTGGAGTTTCACGCTGTCCAGAGTAGTCTCTGTCCCACATATGGCGAGTTGGGATGTGGTCACCCTACACGCGACATAGCACGTTTTTTTCCACTTGAAGCGCTGGTTCCACCGTAGATATCCTATATGATATCTACGGGTTTCACTTCGATGTCTCTGAGTGGCGCGTGCCAAATTCTACAGGCACACAGACAGAAACCCCACCCTTTTATTTTTAAAGAAATCTGAAGGAACTGTTGATTAACGTTCAGCAGCAACCGTCAGGCCGTCAACTAGTCATCATTAGCGTCAGGTAGCTAAACCTGGCGCAAACGGGACCAGTACGTCTCATTATCTGTGAACATTCAGCGCAGAGATGTGGGGATGGTTACCGGGTGCAGAGAAAGACATACTACCACACAGCGATCGGAGGTGAAGAACGTTTTTAAAGTTGCTGATAAAGTTGCTAATGGAGAAGTTAGCTCACCCAGGATCTCCTTCCTCCTGTCGGCGTGCGGCTGATCTGAGTACACCCATTCGTAGTCGTCGCGGCTCGCTCGGTTCCCCATGTTTCTGATTACTGTCAATAATTCTTTCTTATTCTAGTAAATGCAAAAAAGTAGCGCTGCTCCCGTTAGAGTCTGAGTTTGTTCTCTCTTCCTCTCGGAGGTACAACTCCCAGCTAGGCTCCGCCCCTACCAGGAGGGACTTCCGGGTAGAGCCATACCCATAGACGATAGACCCCTCGTGGCCGCTATTGCCTACTGCCTATGGGCGCTGACGAGCGGTGGCGCCGCCATCTTGGATCGGTCGCGCCCCCCCTCCCTTTGCAGAGACATTGAAGTGCCAGCATGTTAAATCAACCATAACTCCTTGAATACTGAACCGATTTTGATGCGGTTTCTTTTTCTGTAAACTTCACACATGTAGCTCTGATACAAGACACATGTTTGAGCGTTTTTAATCATAATGGGTTTGCTGTGGGTACATATGGGATTCTTATCCACTGCCTAGTGACAAAGCCTATAGAAAAAAAGATCAAATACATAAAAATCACAGTCAAACAATGAGAATCAAAATAATTTTAAAAGGACTATATACCAAGTGTGAGATCTGTGGTAGGTATTTATAAAAAACACACTTAATATATGAAAGAGAAGCAGAAAGTACTACTCATTCATTTTAATAAACAATTAATATATACAATATAATTCTTATAGATAACAATTTAAATAAATGAGTGTTTCATATACATATAGTACCAATATAACTCAATGAGAGGGTGAGAGAGACAATAACTAAAACAATGTCTGAATGACAAGAAATTAACAAACCATCTGTCAGAACTGACTGCTTAGTGATATTCTGGTTCTGTTGTATTTTTGTGTGTAGCTGAACCTATAACGCTCCACCTCTGAGAATAAAATTGTAAGGCTTGTTTTCAATACTCAGACATCAATTCTGATTACTTTACAGCCAAACAGCACACGGGGAGAAAGAGAGAGAGAAAAAGAACTAACTGCTTAAAGGAGTTAGTTTTATTTGTTTTGTCTTAATTTATCTGTTACTTGTGTTGAGATTTTTTAAAATAGTAATTGAAAGCTTTACATGAGCTAAAACCCCTGGAAGAGGACTGCTTTGTAGAGCTTTTATCTGGAGCTCCCCTTCTGCAGTTCAAGAGAGGTGAGTTTGGCCACGTGGTGCAGCCTTCTCTTCAGAACCACAGACTTAACCAATGAGATCAAGTCTGACAGCCGTGGCATCCAGCATGACAGCTACACATCTGTGTTTAGTTTGGTTTTTCTGGCCCAGCCCAGCCTCATCATCCACCAATCACAGCCTCCTGTAAAGGAATAGAAACATATTTAATATATTTGCATAAGTAATTTTCAAAAATTGGACAACATTAAGATTTGCTTTGTATTGTGTGTGGAGTGGGTGGGGCAAAAATAGAGTCTCTCTGAGGTACTTGTTTTTATATGCTGAAGTGAACAAATTGTAAGCGTGTAGCGTGTGGACATTTCCACATTGTGGGGACATTTGGCTGGGCATCACAGTGACAAAATACCCTAAAACATGGGTTTAGAGGTATGGAGTGAATACGCTTTTGGTTTAGGTTAGGGTTAGTGTTATGATGTTTAAATACTCACATCATCAGGCTGAGGTTAGTCTCTGGGAGGTCACAGACAGGCTCTCTTTGGCTCTTCTGGATGTAGTTTTGCACTTTTCTGGTTAAAACAAACAAGCATAATGTTTGACAATAATATACTGTTTATAGTACACACCTGTGGTTCTCAGTTTACATCAGGGGGCCTCTGGTGCTGTGAAAACTCTGGGGCACCAAGACATGATTCTTAGGACGTTTATTAAATTAATTTTTGACAAATATCATCAAGACAAGGTATGTAGGGAGGATAAGTATTACACTCTGCCTTGTGATTGATAAAAGGATATGTACATTTATGAATGCTGATGGCCTTATGATACACTTACTGTTTGAAGGAGAACCAGGAAGCTGAAGATGAAACAAACTCCATCTGACACAGCCCAGTTCTAATCATAATATATCAGCTGCAGGAAGCCTCACACTTCTTCCTCACATCTTTTGTGGGAAAACCTAGAAAACAAAAAAATGCAATTTGCAGATTAGTGTCTACCAATATTGTACAAAGGAGGTCAATGCTATTTTCTTAATTCCTCTTGTGTTATTACTACTATTCTGTTTACTTCTTCTTTAAGATTTCTTAGAACCTTTCTTTAACCTAAAAACTGCATTTCTATTGATAATGAAGTAAAACTCCTCAAAGGGTAAAACCAGAACAAAGTTCTGCACAGCAAAACACTTTAGCATGTTAGCTAACTATTCTCCAGTCAGAGGGGAGGGTCTGAGACATGAGCTATCTGATACCAGAAAGATTTGTTTGATTTCTACAGCAGCATTCTTGTGTCAGCTGTAACCTAAGTCAGTGTTTTGCAATAAATGATTAATTATCTCAATTAGCCTTCATTGTCAGGGGAGCACCAGCAGTAAACACGTAGCTAACGTTAGCTAACAAGGAAGTGTTGCTGGTGGACACAAATATAGTACAACAAAGTTATATTTACAAAATACAAACAACAAAAATGCTCGAACTTACTTGTGAAAGTTATCCCCCGAGCCATGGTCTCAATAGTCCGCCGATTAGAGCAAGAATAAACCGCACAGAGCTCAGGCATCATGTTTACTGCTATTGTTATGGTTCGTGTCTGCCGAAAGCCCGACCGACCTAAGATGGCGGCCGCATTTCCTGCGCCCGAGCGGCCAATAGGTGGTCTATCAATTATAATGTTTATGGGTCTATCAATTATAATGTCTTTGCATAATACCTAGACGCCCCATTGGGCGCTGGAGACATAGACATAATAATTGAAATGAGAAATCTTCATACTATATCGTTACTTGTGGAGTACCACAGGGTTCAGTGCTTGGACAAATTCTTTTCACTATATATATGCTTCCAATTGGTAAAATCATTAGACAGCATGGGATAGATTTCCACTGTTATGCTGACGATACTCAGTTATATTTATCCATAAACCCTGATGAACCTAATCAGTTAGGTAGACTACAGGCTTGTCTTAAAGACATAAAAATCTGGATGACTCTAAACGTTCTGCTGTTAAATCCAGACAAGACTGAAGTTATCATCTTTGGACCAGAACCTCAGAAAAGGAAACTGCTTAGGATGGGAGGCAGATCGTTTAGCTATCAGGCTCCTCTCCTGTGGAACCAGCTCCCAGCTTTGGTCTGTGAGGCAGACACCTTGTCTACTTTTAAGACTAGGCTCAAAACTTTTCTATTTGATAGAGCTTATGGTTAAATTCTGATGTTCTGACTTCTCCCTGGCCCTGCCTCCCACATGCCTCCATCTAAAAGGCTAGGTTATGCTGAGTTATCTCTGTAGTTATGCTGCTATAGGCTTAGACTGCTGGAGGACATACTGACCACTTTCCACTGTCTGCTACTTTCTTCTACCATCACTCTCTAATTGCATTATTTCCTGTTATTTCAGCTGTTAACTTTATTTTCTCTCTAAGTGTTTTTCTCCCCAGAAGAAGCTACACTGGCGTTCTGCTGAGCTGTGGTGGCCTCATAGCCTAGTGAACTAGACCAATTCTTGCTTTGCAGAGTTTGGTCTAGGCACGCTTCATTGGAACCCTCGCAGCCCAAACCACTGCTGTGTCTATCCAATCACAACTCGCTATAGTTTTGGTTGGGCCAATCACAGCGCTCTATATCATGGGCCAATCACAGAGCGGGAGTAGCCGATGACGTCAGCGCTGCGGCCGCGAACCCAAGCAACATGGCGGCAACTCGGAAAACACGTTTGTTTGAAATGGCTTTGTCATCAACATTGGATTATTTAGACTCCAACGTGCGTAAGTCTGTCTGATATACTTAGCGGCTTCTTATTTTTATCAAACAAAGTAGTGCAATGTCCCAGTACACCTGATATTCGCGTGTTTTTCATACAAAAACGACAGAAATCATTGACGTTAGACGCTATTAAAGCCTCCCACTTTTCCGTCGCCGTGATTACGTCATGTTGTTCGTCACTCTGATTGGTCCTAGCGCTATCCAATTGCGTGCTGACATTTTGAAAGACAACCGTAGATCCCGCCTCACGACTGAGAGCCGTCAATGGTTCATGGCCAGACTATATATTCACATATATAGGATGGCTTGCCAGGCTAGTGGCCTCATGGAGGGGGCCATCGGCTGGCACACTGCTGCCAACCACTGAACATTCTGTCTGACGTACGGTGAGTCCGATCCATAGTAATAGCCAGGGTGTGTCACATATCCCTGTTATCATACGCCATAGACCCAAACACTACAATACTTCTGTAGCATAACCAGTGCTTAATTTGTAAATCAAACGTTACCGGAACGAAAGTAGCGATGTCGGACCAAAGTTCATTGAGGACAAAACTGATGCTGGATCGCACGTGGGGGGGGGGGGGGGGGGGGGGGGGGGGGGGGGGGGGGTAGTGGAGTTTTTGACGAATAACTTATAATTGTGCCCACATTCCCAAAGTTTACACAAATTTCTCACAAGGTCCTCGCATGCTGCAGAGTTGCGTCAGTGGGTTTGTAGGGACCTCTGACATTTACATACTTTTTATTGCTACAATAATTTGTTGGAATGCTTACAAAAAATCATCAATGTGATTTTTTTTGCAAAATGCAAACCATTTTCTACCATGAGGTTGAGACAGTCCCTCTGCTCAGAACAAAAGAAAAAATATGTCTGACAAAAATGATCAGGAAATGATTAGGGATCATCATATAATTAAGAATTACTGTGAGACTAGCTCACAGAACACCAAACATGAAAACATCTGAAAATATTCCAGAATCCTTAGAAGGTTATTGTTGTGTTCATGCCACTCTGATGAGTTCTGATTAGACGTTTAGGAAGAGCTGGAGCTGCAGGGAGATGCTAGCCTGGCAAGCCATCCTATATATGTGTATGCAAGAATTTGGTCTAGTTCACTAGGCTAGGGAGATGCAGCTTTATCTCAGCTGTTTGCTTGAATACTTTAATAAACCACTGCTAAGGGCAAAATGTTACAACTCTGCTTTAGTGCTGCAGAAATGTTACAACATTATGAAATGATCTCATCACGTGTTTGTACTCCAGCTTCCTTAAATCTTCCGCTGCCCAGATTAATATATTAGGATGACTTTGACTCTCCCTGGGCTGCCACCTTATCGTGGTGGAGGGGTTTGAGTGTCCCAATGATCCTAGGAGCTAAGTTGTCTGAGGCTTTATGCCTCTGGTAGGGTCACCCATGGCAAACAGGTCCTAGGTGAGGGATCAGACAAAGTGCAGCCCAAAATACCCCTTATGATGAGTTCAATAAATGGAACCAGTGTTCCCTCGCCCGGACGCGGGTCACCGGGGCCCCCCTCTGGAGCCAGGCCTGGAGTTGGGGCACGCTGGCGAGCGCCTGGTGGCCGGGCTTTCACCCATGGAGCCCGGCCGGGCATAGCCCGAAGAGGAGACGTGGGTCCCCCTTCCCATGGGCCCACCACCCGTGGGAGGGGCCAAAGGGGTCGGGTGCGATGTGCAAAGGGCGGTAGCCGAAGGCAGGGACCTTGGCGGTCTGATCCTCGGCTACAGAAGCTAGCTCTTGGTACGTGGAATGTCACCTCTCTGGTGGGGAAAGAGCCGGAGTTGGTGTGTGAGGTTGAGAGGTTCCGACTAGATATAGTTGGACTCACCTCAACGCATGGCTCTGGCTCTGGAACCAGTTTCCTCGAGAGGGGTTGGACTCTCTACCACTCTGGAGTTGCTCCCACTGAGAGGCGCCGAGCAGGGGTGGGCATACTTCTTGCCCCCCATCTTGGTGCCTGTACGTTGGGGTTTACCCCGGTGAGCGAGAGGGTAGCCTCCCTCCGTCTTCGGGTGGGGGGACGGGTCCTGACTGTGGTTTGTGCTTATGCACCAAACTGCAGCTCAGACTACCCACCCTTTTTGGAGTCCCTGGAGGGGGTGCTGGAAAGCGCTCCTTCGGGTGACTCCCTCGTTCTGCTGGGGGACTTCAATGCTCACGTGGGCAACGACAGTGAGACCTGGAGAGGTGTGGTTGGGAGGAACGGCCCCCCTGATCTGAACCCGAGTGGTGTTCTGTTATTGGACTTCTGTGCTCGTCATGGATTGTCCATAACAAACACCATGTTCAAGCATAAAGGTGTCCATATGTGCTCTTGGCACCAGGACACCTTAGGCCGCAGGTCGATGATCGATTTTGTTGTCGTTTCATCTGATCTGCGGCCGCATGTCTTGGACACTCGGGTAAAGAGAGGGGCGGAGCTGTCAACTGACCACTACCTGGTGGTGAGTTGGCTTCGATGGTGGGGGAGGATGCCGGTCAGACCTGGCAGACCCAAACGTGTTGTGAGGGTCTGCTGGGAACGTCTGGCAGAGTCTCCCGTCAGAAGGAGCTTCAATTCCCACCTCCGACAGA
>SSNS01000444.1:103290-139527 GCA_006937985.1 Aphyosemion australe | reverse complement strand
ACTGGCATTTGCTCAAGAACACCAGAATTGGCAAGTCCGCCACTGGCGCCCTGTACTTTTTACAGACGAGAGCAGGTTCACCCTGAGCACCTGTGATAGACGTGAAAGAGTCTGGAGAAGACAAGGAGAACGTTATGCTGCCTGCAACATCGTTCAACATGACAGGTTTGGTGGTGGGTCAGTGATGGTCTGGGGAGGCATATCCATGGAGGGACGCACAGACCTCTACTGCCTAGGAAATGGTGCTCTGACTGCCATAAGGTATCCAGATGAAATCCTTGAACCCTTTGTCAGACCCTACGCTGATGCAGTAGGTCCTGGTTTTCTCCTAATGCACGACAATGCCCGGCCTCATGTGGCAAGAGTATGCAGGCAGTACCTGGAGGATGAAGGAATTGAAACAATTGAATGGCCTTCACGATCCCCTGACTTAAACCCAATAGAACATCTGTGGGACATTATGTTTGGGTCCATTAGGCGGCGCCAGGTTTCCCCTCAGACTGTACAAGAGCTCAGGGATGCCCTCACACAGATCTGGGAGGAAATGCCACAAGACACCATCCGTTGTCTCATTAGGAGCATGCCCCGACGTTGTCAAGCATGCACACAAGCTCGTGGGGGCCACACAAGATACTGAAAAGCATTTTGAGTTGCAGAAATGAAGTTTTTGAAATAATGGACTAGCCTGCCACATCTTCATTTCACTCTGATTTTAGGGTGTCTACACAATTGAGCCCTCTGTAGACTGAAAACTTTCATTTCCATTAAAATACTTGGCATCCTTTTGTTCCTAAGACATTGCCCTGTCGTTATTTGTATAGATATCCAACTTCATATTGAGATCTGATGTATCTAATGTGTTTCTTTAAAGTGTTCCTTTAATTTTTGTGAGCAGTGTATATATATATATATATATATTATAATCATATTTATAATTGCTGTAGTCAATAATTTAATTGTTTAAGTTCCCATTTAGACCGGAGCAAATCTTAATCTGCTAGTATGATGGATTTCTGGTCATAACCGGGTCAATGCTGAGGTTAGAGGTGAACCCTAGCTCTCCCTGTTACAGTTGCTTCTGCTGAGTGAAGTTTCTCAAACTGAGGCTCATCTATAGTAGAACAACAAGAACACCTGAATGGTCTGGCTATCATAAGTTCAGCTCAGCTTATAGAAACACAGCATCAGATAATAGGTCTGAAACTCCAGGGCTGAAAATGTGTCCCACTCCGGCCCCGCTGCTCTCCGTAGATGTTTCCTACAAGGGAGGGGTTTGGTCCGTCTCTTCACAGGATAAACAAAGCTCCAGTGGCAGCCACGGTGAAAAGGCTCACTAAAATATGAACGTATCCAAATAATAAAAGACACAAAGCCAAATGCAAAGTTTAGAGCAGAACATTGACCCAGAGGTTTCCTGATTGAGCAGACGCGTGAGAATGTAATTAGCGCTTAGAGACGGAGCAAGCTAGCGGCTAGTGCTAGTGGCTAGCGCTACAGTCGATTATGTTGTGCTTCAACTATTCATAATTGTTTGTCATCATCTTAATGCAGGGGTGCCCAATCCTGGTCCTGGAGGGCCGGTATCCAGCAGGTTTTAGTTGTAACTCTGCTTCAACACACCTGATTTCATTCAGCAGGTGATTAACAGGCTTCTGCAGAGCCTGATGAGCTGCTGCACAGGTGATTCAAGCACTGAATCAAGTGTGTTGGAGCAGAGAAGCCACTAAAATGTGCTGGATACCGGCCCTCCAGGACCAGGATTGGGTACCCCTGTCTTAATGCATCGATTAGATTATTTTCTTCATCTCTAAGGAGCACCCCAGCTAAACAAACCAAAACGCTGCTTAAAGTTATGATTGGTTCATCGGTGTGTCTGTCGTGCCGACAGAAGCAGACTAGCAAATGGCGTGACTCGGCTGAGAAAAAAACAAAACAAATGTGTGCCGCGTTCAGAAATAATGGCATAGACGGGTGATAGAATGAAAATAGACGGTTCTACGATCTCCGAGCTTTGGTAGATCGTCATCACATTAAAATCCTTAACAATCTTATGGCGCTTACACACTAGCACCGGCTCGGACCGGGCAGGATTGGGTAAGTTCCTTTCACATCCGGGTGGCCCGGGGATTTTTGTGGCTGAACCGTACGTGTTTTCGACCCTCATCTGAAGGTGGTCTGACTCGCGCCGAAAACCGGGCCAACACACCCACTGCCGACTCATTGGTCGGCTCAAATTCACGCCTACCTTTAGGGGGAACCTCCGATTAGCGGATAGAATCCGCCAGCGGGGGTTTCCCGCATGCGCGCTTCATTATCACTCTGAATGCGGAGGAGTTAACAAGCCTCTGACTGAAGCTGTTTTATCTGTTTCCGTCAGCTGTGATGAGCGCAGCGCGCGCGCGCGCGTGCGCACACACACACACACACACACACGCACACACACACACACACACTGACACAGTGCTGCCACGCAGCTTTTTGTTTAATAAGGAAGAGACCGCAGACTTCTCCGCGCTCCTTTGACCCACCCAGCCGTTTCTCTGTTCCCGTCTGCTGTGATGAGCGCAGCGCGCGCGCGCACACACACACACACACTGACACAGTGCTGCCACGCAGCTTTTTGTTTAATAAGGAAGAGACCGCGGACTTCGCGCTCCTTTGACCCACCCAGCCGTTTCTCTCTTCCCGTCTGCTGTGATGAGCGCAGACACCGGGCAGACTTCTCCGCACTCCTTTGACCCGCCCACATCACTGATATATTCGCGCCAATTTTTCGCGCGCATTTCTGAGACCACCTATCACGTCCGCATTCCAAAGGGTGTCCTGGAAGACGTGTGTAAACAACCTGGCGGGGCCGGGGCCGACTGAGGCCGACCGATCGGAGCCGACCCGGTGCTAGTGTGTAAGTGCCATTATATCGTCAAATCGCACAGCCCTACCTCAGAGTTCTATAATAGATGATAGGGATGAGCGAGTACACCACTATCTGTATCTGTATCTGTTCAACCATCTAAATTATCTGTATCTGTACTTGGAGTGGGTGGGGCCTAAACCGGAAATGGGCGTGGTTCGACCAGAAGTGGGCGTGGTTTAACTCCGTACATTATTTTAAGTCTAAAATTGATATGGATTGATCACACTTTGCTATATGTATTGTTTATTTGAAAACTATTTACAGATCAGCCTCAGAATTGAGATTCAGTGTTTTTGATCACAATAGTAAAGGAACTATTACAGAACAAGTTATTCAATAAACTCAGAACATGAATACTAAAGTGCATGAATGAATACAACTGAACTCATGCAGTAGGCAATATCAACTACTAGAATAAGACACAACTTTTTAATTAATTTTTTTTTTTTATTTTATGATCAAGCTATGTTTTTTCTAAAGTTCTTGGCATTTTTCCCCCACACACAGTTAAACAATGTTGATTAAGGTGTGTGTGCGTGTGTCTGTGTGAGAGAGGGAGAGAGAGAGGTTTTTCTACTGACCAAATAGTGCTGTGCTGTATTTCGACAGAGAGAGAGAGACCAACGCGATATGAGCCGTTTTCAGCTCTCTTGTCAAATGCACCGCTATGAAACAAGTAACTTTAAATGTTACACAAACTGAAAAAGAGGCGAGCTGAAGAAGGGAGTACAGATTACTGAAGCAATGTGACAACAGAGAGCTACACAGAGGCCTCAGTCACTGTCGTGTGTGAGCGGAGCAGCACAGCTGCCTCCCGGCGCGGCAGAGATGGTTTTGTCTGTAGGGAGGGGCGGGCGCTCTGTGTGACTGGCCAATCACAGAGCGTAAAGACAGCCAGTTACACAATGAGAATTCTCCTTCCACCCGAACGCAGATAATCATGAATTTTACTCGTTTAATATTCGTACTCGTCTGAAACGAGTATCCGGCTCATCCCTAATAGATGATAGAACAAAGGCCGGTCTCTTAATAGTGGCCGGGCATACTATTAAAAACAACGTTTATTTGTTTGTTTTTTTCGTGTTCCGAAAGTAGTGTGCGTCTTAGTGAAACTATTTTGGTAAAGCCAGCCTCCACTTGGATTTTTCGAGGCGCACACATACAAAGTTTTACGGTAACAGCGGCGTAGAGGATCATAATCTCCGGCTGCAAGATGAGCAGAAATGGAACGAAAAATGCTACAGTTTGCAGTGATCACTTCATCACAGGTAAGGGCTTACTAAAGGTTTTTTTTGCGTTTTATTGAGCAGTTATTTAGAAACGTCAGCTACAAAAACAGCAGGAAACAGTTTGATACTGTTTTCACGTATCCTCACCACAAATAGCTTTTAGAGTTCTAATGTTTTTAGCAGTTAGCTCAGTGTTGTAATGTGGCATTAATACCTTAATAAAATCAAACAAATGTACCAGAAATTTGGATTTAAAAAGGCTTAGAACGTTAGTTATAAGTAGATTCTAGCACGTACTCATTGTAGCCTCACAGAGGCCATGGTATTTCATCAAAATGAACTAAGTTAAACTTTTAACTTACAGGTCATGTCAATACGGTTAGGACACTGATATCGTGATATTGTGACAAGAAATCTATGCACTTGACCCACTATCTTTAATCTGCCAAAACTTATCCTGCAGCGTATCACAAGACATCAAGACGCCAGGATGACGCAAGACTTTCTATCTTTCTTCTTTGAATAAAGTTTCTTTCCTGCCTCATAAAAAGACTTTATAAGTATAAGTCATATGTATAATCATACTTGTTGAATTGACAATATGTTGAAGTCTGATGTTTTAATAATGTGTCTAACAATCATAATAATGAATGATGGAGTTAACATGAATATTTATTCCTGTAAGGATGTTTCATATCTTAAATTACACCAGATTAGAATTTGTTGGAGTTCATGTTAACCGATTGGTATATTCACACTCACATTAATATTAATCCATGCATTCATAACTAGTAGGCTAGATTGTTGCAATGGCCTCCTAACAGGCCTCCCTCAGTATGCTGCTCACAGATTGCAGCTGATTCAGAATGCTGCTGCTCGTGTTCTGACAGGGACAAAGAAATCAGAACACATCACTCCTGTTTTAAGATCTCTGCACTGGTTACCAGTTGAAAAAATAATTGATTTTAAAATCCTGTTGCTTGTATATAAAGCTCTTAATGGCCTTCTTTGGTACGTTCATCCTGTGTATGTCTGATTTACTCCTTTAACTTTTCGTTCTTTATAAAACACAGATAGGAGATCTTTTTTACCTTATTATGCTGACGTTTCGACCATCACCGTGGCCTTCTTCTGAGCTAAGCTGCTAACGCAGCTTCACTTCCGCTTCCGTTTATGTGCGGGCAGCAGGGGACGACGATATCGCCCCCTGCTTCCCACGCTGTCCTCCTCGATGACGCAGTCCCATGCGTGGTCCAACGTGTACACCCCATCGTCCCTGTTCATGGTCCCATGTCCAAGTCTCCTTATTTCGATAGCTTCCTTTATCCATCTTTTGTATTTCTGTTGTTCAGTGTTGACAATACTTGTTCTGTCCCAATCCATGAGGTGGTTTTCTCTGGTGCAATGGTCTGTGATTGCTGATTTCATCATTGTGTTCTCTGCTTCCTGTCTTGCTGCTCTTGTGTGTATTCTGCTTGTCTGTTTTTCACATTCTTTTCTGTGTTCTGCTATTCGTGTGTTAAGTTGGCGTCCTGTTTCTCCTATATATGTTTTATTGCATAATTTGCAAGGGATTTCGTAAATGACTCCGCATTTTTTTTCCTGTTGGGATCTTATCTTTGGGGTGTACCAGTCTTTTTCTAACTGTTGTGTATGGTTTGATTGGTGTCTTGTTTATAACAGAAAAACAAGACTGCAATCAAGAAAACAGACACATACACAACTCACTAAGAACCTGTGGATATCCAGCATGGGTGATTAGTAGAGGGAAACAACAAACAAGAGCAGAAAGAATAGAACAACCAAAAAGAAAGAAAAACCCAGAAAAACAGGAACCAAAGCCGGTAATAACCCTCCCATACATCAAAGGAACGACAGAAAAAATGGTAGCAACAATGAAAAAATACAACATAAACCATTGACGGCTCTCAGTCGTGAGGCGGGATCTACGGTTGTCTTTCAAAATTTCAGCATGCAATTGGATAGCGCTAGGACCAATCAGAGTGACGAACAACGTGACGTAATCACAGCGACGGAAAAGCGGGAGGCAGCAATGGCGTCTAACATCAATGATTTCTGTCATTTTTGTATGAAAAACATGCGAATATCAGGTGTACTGGGACATTGCACTACTTTGTTTGATAAAAAATAAGAAGCTGCTAAGTATATCAGACAGACTTTCACACGTTGAAGTCTAAATAATCCAATGTTGATGACAAAGTCGTTGATGACAAAGTCGTTTCAAATGAACGTGGTTCCTGCGTTGCCGCCATGTTGTTTGTGTTCGCGGCCGCATCGCTGACGTCATTGGCTGCTCCCGCTCTGTGATTGGCCCAAAATATAGAGCGCTGTGATTGGCCCAACCAAAACTATAGCGAGCTGTGATTGGACAGCCACAGCAGTGGATCAGGCTGCGAGGGTTCCAATGACGCGTGCCTAGACCAAACTCTGCAAAGCAAGAATTTGGTCTAGTTCACCAGGGGCGCCTCCAGAAAATTTTGATAAGGGTGGCCAGATGGGGCCAGAGAAAATTTTGGGGTGGCACATCAAATTGGTCCTTGTGGTAACTCTGGGAGAGTTTAGCCTGTGGCGATGCATTGCATGCTCCTTTATTGTTTTTTATTCAAAAAACAATATGCATCCAAAGCACCAGGGGCGATTCTAAGATCAGAGGTTTAGGGATGCTGAGCACCCAGAGAGCTACCCGTCCAGGCAACTATTTTATTGCAACATGTGTAAAATAAAAGCAAAACACTCTTTTTCACAAATAAAAAAATAGGTTTCAGAAATCGCAAACAATGCTTTATGGATTCTGTTATTACAATAATCTTTTCCAGGTTCAAAGGCTCTAGGTCAGTGATCCCCAATTCCCTTCCCTGATGGCCGGAATCCAGCACGTTTTACTGTTTCCCTGCTTCAACACGCCTGATTTTAATCAGCAGGTGATTATAGCAGGCCTCTGCAGAGCCTGATGAGCTGCTGAGGAGGTGAATCAAGTGACTTCGATTAAGGAAAACAACTAAAACATGCTGGATACCAGGAAGGGAGTTGCTCTAGGTGTTGTAGTATTTTTGCTGGACCAGTTCCCGTGTGGCCCAGATGAAAACAAATAGGCCTAAATAAATAAAATGCTGAAATCATTTTTTCTACTTTCACATATCAGATAAAGCTTTCACATATCACAAACTATGTTTTAAGGACTCTGCCATTAGTGGAAAATGAGCTAGTCCAGGTTTGATGTGTCCAGGTTTGTAGTTTTATAATAAGAGCAGATTAAAGATGTTCAAGGAGCGAAACATTGGTTGGAATTACCACTAAAAGTACCAGTAATAGTTTTGGATTTATTTATGTGTATTTTTACTTAAGTTTCCACTAATATCAACATCCCTATGAAAAAAATATCCATACTCTTTTTGCAAAAGTTTTTCTCTGTCCTTAATTTTAAAACCAAACAGAAATAAAATGATGGTTTTTCAAAAATTACAACAAATCTCATTTAGTAGATATTTAGGGAAGAGAACACGCTCACTCAGCAGAAGCAGCAGAGGTAGAGTTAAGTTCAGAGTTCAGCATCGACCCTGTTATGACCAGAAATCCATCATACAAGCAGGTTAAGATTTGTTTTGGTCTAAATGGGAAATTACCCAATGAAATAATGTAAATATAGCTACAACTAATATTATGATTCTGATTCACACACACACACACACACACACGCGCAGGTTATGCATTTAACAATACATTTAATAAATGATAATCAGCTGCTGTAAAACGTAATCTCCAGTCCATCCAGCCAGAATTATCCTCTCTTCTGTCTCATATGATCATCAGCAGCAGCAGCTGGGATGTTTTTTTTCCCAACATGCCCACTTTCTATTGAAGCACACTCCACATCTTGTTTTGATCTCCACATCTTGTGCTTTCTTGTGCTAAGCCTTACTCTCGATATTTCTGTTTGGATGCCATCTACCCATCTCCATGCAACTGCCTGTCGCAGCATTTGACCACAGGTTGGTCAGATGCTGCGTGCTACTGCAGGAACGTGCATGCGGTTGGATAACCTGTTTTTTTCTCTCTTCTTGTCTGGGCTGACGGTAAGCTGACGGGGACGGTGCTGCACGCGCGGCGCGCCTCACGGCAATGAGGCACTTTTTGCGCAGATGGAGAGATTGCATCCCCGCATGGAGCGCGCTGCTTATCGAGAGGGAGGGGCACTGGATGCCTTGTGTTTATTTGAAGACGCCGGACACATATTTTTTTTAGAAATGAGATTTTGACCAATAAATGACCAGGAAAACTACCGGTACGCATGAGATGTAAAAATTAAAAGTGCCGGTACTGCGTGCAGCGTACCGGCCCACTTAAAGCACTCACTCTCCCTACAGCAGTCATCAGGAAGGTGAGTAAATCAAACCACTTTTGCAGCGGGGTAGGTTTGGTGCATTTTTGCTATTAAAATATAACGTTTCAACCAAGCACTATGATTTTATATTTTACAAGCGTCTTTAAAAAACATAAAAAATAAATAAACATTTTAAATTCTCAAATTTTAGGGGTGCTGGGATCTGATTTAGGGGTGCTTCAGCACCCCCCAAAAAAGGGCTAAAAATGCCCATTCAAAACACTTAACTCAAAATTGAGAAATACAAACATTTCAGAAAATTTCATTTCAGTTATTTTAAATTTTATTTTCAAATTTATTTTCAATTTTTATTTTTTTATTTGCCTGTTGCTGTCTTCTCAAAAAACTATGGCGATATAAACTTTTTTTGAAAATGGTGAGCAACAGAAACATATATACATTTTTTTATTCTGATTATTTATTTACTCATTAATTGTACAATTTTTTATTGGGCTTTACATTTATCCATCCATCCATCCATCCATTTTCTGCCGCTTATCCGGAGTCGGGTCGCGGGGGCAGCAGCCTAAGGAGGGAAGCCCAGACCTCCCTCTCCCCAGCCACTTGGGCCAGCTCCTCCGGGGGAATCTCAAGGCGTTCCCAGGCCAGCCGAGAGACATAATCTCTCCAGCGTGTCCTGGGTCTTCCTTTGGGTCTCCTCCCAGTTGGACGTGCCCAGAAAACCTCACCAGGGAGGCGTCCAGGAGGCATCCTAATCAGATGCCCAAGCCACCTCAACTGGCTCCTCTCGATGTGGAGGAGCAGCGGGTCTACTCCGAGCCCCTCCCGGATGGCCAAGCTTCTCATCCTATTTCTAAGGGAGAGTCTAGCCACCCTGCTTTACATTTATGTCATTTATGTCTTGATTAAATAAGATGAATTTATGGTTTGAGTGAACATTAACATGATTTATTAAGAACACTGGTCTCCCCTGTGGTGGCCAGCATTTTTCTAGGGGTGGCCATGGTCAGGGGTGGCCATGGCCACCCCTGGCCACCCCTTGGGGGCGCCACTGTAGTTCACTAGGCTAGCTTTAACCATCATTCATCATAATTTGTCCTGTGTCATCATTGATTCAGAAATATAGTATTAAATTTATTTTTATAACTATTTTCTTGACGCTGTCTGAATTATTCTGAAGTGTGCGGATCACTAATGTTACAAAGAACCTAAGGTAATGTTAAATTAACATTCAAAGATCAATAAGATTGATAATTCATACTTATATGGATTATTACATCTCATTGATCATTTTATAAATGTGTAGCCACATCCATAACGCTACATCACCGTTAGCATTAGCTATCATTACGAGTTAATTACGTACCTAAAATAGCACATCTCACGAGCATAAACAAGACAACGGTCATATTTCTCCGGATCTCTAAACTGTTAACCAACCTGAAATAAAATAGGCTTTCAGACTCATAAAAGGCTTTTGGTTTGCAGTGTAATATGAGATTTGCCACACGAGATAGTTTGTTGTGTCGATCACTTCAGCGTTGGGTAAATCCTCCAGCATGTATTAAAAGTCCAACTTTTAAAATTAAATGAGTCATAACCTAAAGGAAGATATCGCGTCTGTGCCAGCTCGTTTAGAACACTCACTTTCATCCGTCACGCTGTGTTTTATAGTAGAGCAAAACACTTCCTGTCCACTGTTTGAGTTCAGCGCGGCGGCAGGGTCACGTGAGTGAAACCCACCAATCATCACATTTGCACGTGAGACTTCAGTCACCGCTCAAATAGACACAAAATCTTGTTTTTATTTATTCTACTAGCAGTTTATTTTGCTCAAA
The DNA here is from genome assembly GCA_006937985.1 of Aphyosemion australe. NCBI lineage: Eukaryota > Metazoa > Chordata > Actinopteri > Cyprinodontiformes > Nothobranchiidae > Aphyosemion > Aphyosemion australe. The sequence goes on along the minus strand of SSNS01000444.1, from coordinate 129,183 downwards.
TTGTAATTGAGGCCTGCCTCTAATTCTGGCCTCCTTCCAATAAAGGCCTGAACCAGGATGCGCTTGAGTAAATAAAGGCCCGGGCCTGTATTAGAGGATTTACGGTATATTCGGAAGTGAATTCCCAAAGTGACAAATGTAGAAATGGTGAGGCCACGCTGATTCACTCTTTCTGGGCCTGCCCCAGTCTTAGAACATTTTGGCAGAAGGTCTTTCAGACTCTTTCAGCAGTTTCTAAGGTGGATATTGCCCCTGACCGCTTTCTGGGTCTGTTTGGTCTTTACTCAGGGAGTCACAATATTTGTTCTGATGCTCGTCACATACTGTCATTCACCTCCCTCTTCGTCAGGCGTGCCGTTCTGCTCAGGTGGAAGGGTGCCGCCCTGCCAACCCATACTCAGTGGGTGTCAGATGTGATGTCTTGCTTGAACCTGGAGAAGATTAGATACTCCATCCAAAACCAAGGGGGGAAATTTGAGAAGGTTTGGGGACCCCTTATTGGCCACTTTTCCTGTCCCCTTTGACCCCACTTACACTGACCCACTTCTCTCCCTCTCTTCCCTTTATCCCTAGTTCAGCGCTAACGTAATTTGAGATGGAGGGGAGGGAGGGGCAAAATTGACATCCGGCTATACAAAAACGTATGCTTCTTGCTTTATTGAAGATTCACTACCAGTGTCATTCTTTGTGTATACTTGCCCCCCTTTTCTTTTCTCTTTTGCCAGTATTGTTCTCAGATTAAGCCATGGGTATTTTTCTTTTTTTTTATTTTATATCTTTTTTATTTATGTTTTTGTTCTTATCTTAGAGGTTTTTGGTCTCTTATTTTACAAATACTCTACAAGGACTTTGTGCTTACTATTACTCTTTGCATTTCATATTATTGTTTAAATCTGCTCTTTATGCTGTTATTCCTTTTATTGGAAATGTCAATAAAAGGATTTGTGATTAAAAAAAGACACTAAATGCACATATCAAGAGAAACACGCAGTAGCGACAGTGCTATTTGATCCTATCCAAAAATTATTAATATTTATGACCAGACTGAATCGAATCATGTTTAATCGATTCAGAGCCTTATGAATCAAAATCGAATCGATTCAGGAAATTGGCCACTACTACTGATCAGCACTACTGATCTGCAGCATCAGATGTCAGATTGGAGGTCTCAAACTTCTCATAACCATTCAAAAAATATTGCACCTATTCAAAATATTCAAAAAGCGTGAGTGGCAGAAGGCTTGTATGGTGATCTGTGTGAAATTTTGTGTGCCTACCTTGAATTTTGTAGGAGATATGACGAGATTTCAGCTGTCCGAAACCGACCGGAGCAGAAAATCTCCTGTTCTTTATAATGGGCGCCAATGGGAGAAAATCTGGCTCTGTCCTACACTTTGAGGCTCAGCACAAGAACTGTAATACCTACAGCTAAATCCCCCTAAAGACATCCCGTCGAAGCAAACAAAAAACCTACTGTTTTTGAGAAATTTATGAGCGTACTCTAAAAGATGTGGTCGTAGCAGAATTTTGTTTTAAGTTTTTTGTCTGTAAAGAAATCTTCAGCTCAGGAAAAAGAAATTTTAAACTCAAACATTCACAAACAAATGAATACTACCACTCCAACTTTTAGAGTACCTTCATTACCTATGACTCAAAACGTACGTATATTTGTCAGCTCTCATCCAATGCAAGTCTCATTTCGATAGGATTTACGGTTCTCCCAGGACACTGCCTGAAGTTTGCCAGTTACAGGGTTCTTACACTTTTTCCACTGACAAATTCAAGCACTTTTCAAGCATTTTCAAGGTAAAATTTCAAACTTTTCAAGCACCACACGGCACAGACGAAACACTACATTAGGACTCAAGAGGACAGTTGCACCTCACTATCATATGAATTTATTACTGTTGTATAATAGAGATGATCTTATCCGATCATTATTAGAATCAGGTGAAAAAGATTAGCTATAACCTTATAAAGCAACTAGTGTGACCTTAATTCATCCTCAGATAGAAATTTTCAAACGAAATGACAATGACTTAGTTTTAATTTTAACCTGTCTGCTTTTAGTTCTAGTCCTTAAAACAAAACACGCTGCTCTCCCAGTTCACAGCAGCAACTCGGACAAAAACACACAGCCATCTGACACTCAAGATACACTAAAAGACAAAAGAGAAACTGTCTACTGACAGCAAAAACACAGCCAAGATAGCCAATCACACTGTATGACTCTGGTTGCAAACGTTGGTTTTTGCAGTCTCCTAGAGCCACGGTATGAGCCGTGTTGTGCAGGGAAGAGCGAGCCTCAACATGGGTGCAGTCATAGTAATGCTTACCGCAAAACACAGCCACATACTATTTAAACAATTTGAATTATGTGCAATGAGGCTATTATCAAACATATTCCTATTATTAACACATTTCTTATCAATGTTCTTCCTGACAGAGTGATGTTTTTTGGCAGCTAATCTGAGGAAATGACATGAAAACAGGAAGTTGAGGCCTGTTAAAAGACAAATTTCTGTTACTGTTTGGTTTCAGACAAATAAAGCATTATATTATATTCCAAGTTACAAATAAATACATCTGAAAGGACAACTTGGATGTTTTCTACTTTCTTCTTATTAACTGAATGCATTGCTGAGGTATTGGATTGGGACTTGGTATCAAAATCCTATGACACGGATCGGGGGCAAAAAAATGTGATCAGGACATAATTATAAATATTACCTTGTAATATTCCACAAAGCAGGGACAAAGTAAATAAATACATAACATTTTACATTTTGAAATGTGTCTAAGGTCAAGTTTTGCTCCTACTTTTGCAGCTCTTATAGAAGCTATGTTTTAAATCCTGCTCCTGCTGAATTTCTGACTATTACCACCCATTACTGAAATATCTGATCACAAACCTCCCTCCATCTGCAGACCCATTAATTGATTAAAAATAATAATTATACTTGATGAACAAATAGGTTTTAGGGATTGCATTTCTGCTAGTAAAAATAGCTGTTAATATATTTAGTTTCAATTGTGACTAGTAAGAATATGATCTGGACTAGGATTAGTTATATTGTCGTTATGTAAAATAGGAATTACTAGCAGGTGTGGCTGTTAATTAAATGATAAAATGGCTTGCCACGGGAACTCGGGTCTGCTTTCATAGCCAAACACGGTCCATGCTTCTGCTCACAAATAGATGCCATGAACGATGAGGTGCTTCATTAAAGTTAAAGTCCCAAGTCATCATCACACAATGGTGAAATTACATCTCTGCATTTGACCCATCCCCATGGTGGGGAGCGGTGAGCTGCAGCTGTGGAACTATTTGGTGGTTTAACCCCCCAATCCAACCCCTTAGTGCTGAGTGTCAAGCGAGGAGGCATTGGGTCTCATTTTATCAAAGTCTTTGGTATGACCCGACCGGGAATCGAACCCTGATCTCCCAGTCCTGGGGCGGACACTCATACCACTAGGCCACCGGAGCTGGTAAATTACTGGTATTTACATGTTTAGTGACAAACCTGAACACAAGTGTTACAGTAACCTCTGCTGCTGTTTACTTTCCCCAGATGCAGTCAAAACTTTGATTTTTTTTGGTATTTTATTAGTGTTTTGTAAACAAAGTTTGTGAATGAGAGTAGCCGACGTCTGCCGTGACCCACTGCAGCGGGAAGAACGGGGCTTTGCGGTTCATAACACTTTTTAGCACCGAAAAAGATATTTCTTACCGTTTTTTCGGTACCCTGCTCTACTCCAGTCTTGATTTCATAACTAATTATCACAGAAGGAGCCGCTGGATCCCAGACCCAAAGCAGAGCTCTCACACACGCGACTAGCATAAAAGTCTCATCGGTAAAGTAGGTCTGCTTCATAGCAAAGCCAGCGTACACCGCCGGTCCAGCGGCTGGTATTTATAGTAGGAGGAGCCTGCTGCTAACAGACCGGTGTTACAGAAAGGAGCGGACCCTCAGAGCAGCCGCAGCCGTCTTTACTACAGGCGAAATAATCGCTCTCTAGTTTTTAACGTTAACAAAAATAAAAAAATTAGTTTTTTCATCAAACTAACTTGGGTGATCTTATATACAAAACTGTGCAGTTTGTTTTTCAAGCATTTTCCAGGACTCAATACAGAAATCAAGCACTTTCCATAACTTGAAAACACGTTATTGAAATTCAAGCATTTTCATAGGGTTTCAAGCACCCGTACAAACCCTGCAGTTAAAAAGTCATGTTTGCAAGTCCAAATAAAGTTTTGAAGGGATAAAGAAAATACTCCACAGTTCAAATGGTTTTGGTGAAAAAAACTACTTCTGGTAAAAGTAATGTCCCACCATCTTGTACTTCCAGTTGCAGTATTTCCGGTTACGGTAAAGAACACGCCATCTTGATGTCTGCAGGCAGACCCTCATGTCACGCTCTGGTCACAGGGGCCAACCTTGAAATGTATCAGAAGTTTCCTGATCTTTGACTCAGCTAAATGTTGACCCTGACCCATGTCATACTGCTAATCAGGTAACAGTTGGAGTTTAATGTGGCTTCAGAGAAATCTGATCCTGCCTCCATTTTAAATTATTTTTGGATTAGATTCTATGAATTGGTGATGAGATCACCAGATAAAAACCAAGTAACCATTGAGTGTACAGACTCTTCAGATTTAATATTTTAACATTTGTACATTGGTAACAGTAATATGTGCAACAAACATGAAATAGTTCTACAAGTACAAGAAGATTACAGTACAATTTCTCTTATAAGCCACCTGATCACAGTGTGACTAGATTAGACATCTCCAAAGGTTTCTCCATGAGTTGATAAGGTCATCCAAGGTCATCTAAACAAAAACAATTCCAGCCAAACAATGCCATTTTTTCATAGTTTAGGACAGCATGCTGAGGAGCTCAGCTACCAGAAGTTCCCACAATCAGCTATTAAACCCACCAATACATTTCATAATTTTCCAACACGACCATCATTACCATAGACACGCTAAGTTAATTGTTTGACTTCAGTGACGTCTGTGTCTGAACAGGTCAGGTCAGTCAGACGGTTGTCGTCCTCTGACTGTGAAAATCAGGAAAACACTCTGTGGTATTGGTAACCTGACCCAGCATGTGCAATCCATCAGTCTGACATATTCAGTTTATGACCTGAATGACTACAAAATATTAGCACGTCATAATTTATATGTGAGTTAGAGAGGAAGCTGAACTGGGCTTGAGAAGGGTCTGCAGGACGCACGCACACCGTTACAAACAAGTTAACAGGTTAATGGTAACTCTGTCTGAACCTTATTATAACAATAATTATTATAACAACAATAATTACTATTATTGTTAAAATAATTACTATGGTTATAATATTAATTATAATTGTAACAATAATAACAATAATTATTATTATTATAACAGTAATAGTAACAATGAGACATAGTAGGTAACTTTGAAAACCACCTGAAGTTTTGTTCTTAGCTAATTAGAGCAGAATTTCCTCGTTAAAATTGATACAATCATTGTAAGTGTGCAAACATGGTTTAAAGCTCCAGTTACACAGGTGTCCATGCTGTGGCTTCAGTGGTGGAGCTGTGATTCTAACATTGGTCAGACCCAACAGGATGGTGTGAGTGATGATGTACAGGATGTGGGGGTTGCTGCAATCAGTCCAACTAAAAACCAGCCGCCTCATTTCCTGCTGCGCAGTCGTTTGGATTGTCGTGGAAGGTCTGAGTTCATTCTGTTGCGTTTCAGCGAGGCGCTGCACTCACCCTCCAGTCGTCTGGCTGACGTTACAGCCACATTGTCACAAGCCAACGTAGGAGGAGACACGCTGGCAGCAGCAGGAGGGCTGGACGTGGAGGGCTGGGGTCCTCCCATGACTGCAGCACTACTGTCCATCAGCTCACGGAGCTTGTGCTCCAGCTCTGCTAGTCGGGCATTCTGTTCACCGATCACCTGGCTCTGCTCCAGCAGCTTCTGCTCCTGGTCCTGTAACTGCTTCTGCTGCTCAAGCTGTTTCACACGAATTTCCTGCATCTCTCGCCGCAGTACTGTCATGGAAGCCCCGTTGACTTTGACCTGCTGCTGCACCTTCGTCATCTCAGAGCGGGACGGGGTGTTCTTAGCCAGCAGGGACATGGTGGTCAGGGAGTTAGACGGACCCGCCACTAGGGAAACAGAGAAAGACATGTAAGTGGAACGTAGGGCGCTGCAGTGAGACCCGACCAGCCGGTACTGGGAAACGGTTCTAGTGTTCTGACTTGATTCTGCTTCATCCAAGTGTGATGAGTCACTCACTCACTCGCTCGCTCGCACGCACGCACGCACGCACGCACGCACACACACACACACTAGATGTCCTCCAGTCATACTGGATTTATATCGGTTTATAATGGTCACACCATCCTAATCAAACATTCGGTTCCTTACAGCCAGCCATTTTCTTTTCAAGTATTATTTATTATCACAGATGAAATAATAACCTGGTGCAGATCCGATGAGACGGCCAGACAAGTCGGTCCCTGGAAGCTTTTTCTTCAAAATAGGGACAATCTTTTCATCAAAATACTCCATGGCCATGGAAGAGATGTCCCTCAGCTCCTGGAGAACTTCATGAGCTCGCTGGGGGGCTCGAGTGGAGTTTACATATCGCAGAACACGGTAAATCTCATCGATGACCTGAGAGGAAAGATCATACAAACCAGAGAAATAGAATGTTCTGATGTTAGCATAGTAATACAGTCACTAGAACTAAGATGCAGAAACAATAGAACCAACACGTGCAACGCTGGTCATCCAGGGCCACCATACAAAAGGTTCTACTGCAGAAGTGTCAAACTCCAGTCCTCAAGGGTCGCTGTCCTACACATTTTAGTTGTTTCTGTGCTCCAACACACCTGGCTTTAGTTAGTAGGGGGGCCTCCTTTATAAACAGAATCCTTACTAAAACTGTACTTAAGCTCAGCAAAAAAAAATTACTCACGCAAATGAATTTTCTGAGCTATAAAAACTGCTTACACACAGCTGAATGCAGTTTCTGCTTTATAAATCACTCTTCCAAGAAATGTGCTCAGGTGATTTTGGATCTCATCCTGCATCCAACACACCTACTTTCTGTCACAAATGGTGAATGCAAAGGGCTTATTAAAAGGCTGAATAATATGTATTACATTGGTGTTATCTAGTTCCCTGTGTAACGTACCTAAAGGCCATGTTATTTCATCAAAATGACAGAAGTTAACTTTTAACTTACAGGCCAGGCTCATACGGTCAGACCACGCTGGTAACCGTCACAAACTGGTAACCCACCGCTTGGTTGGTGTGTGCATGGATGTGATTCATGTCTAAGCGTCTCATACAGACTTCGTTGGCTGTGATGTCATGCTGTGGGTTTCTGAAGATCTGTGGTGACGAATGATCAGTGTTGGGAGTAACGAGTTACAAAAGTAATCAATTACTGTAATGCATTGCTTTTGTCTGTAATGCGGTAATGTAAGGCATTACAGAAAAAAAATCTGTAATATTTTACTCGGTAAGATGTCAGTAACGTGTGCATTACAACGCATTTTCAACCAGGAATCAATAAGTGAGTTTTCTTCAGGGTTCTAATTACGTGGGAGCCTGAATAAAGGTCCAGTTTCGGTCTGAGCAGAGAGGACAGAGACCGCTGATCGGATGCGCTCCAGCTGCGCGCACCGTGACACAGTAACATTCTCATTTTTTTGTTGCATTTCTTTCATACAAATTCATTTTCTGGGGGTCCTGGCCAGCTTTGGACACTTTCATGCCCAGGGACAATCATCCCCCAGCCCTGGAGGTGATCAGAAGGACCTGCAGAGCAAAATCTTTCTGCTTATGCTTCGGTGTGTCTAGATTTCTAAGCTACACAAGATCAGCAGAAGAGAAACGTCCACGCAAAATGTTTCACTTCCTGTAGTCAGACAGAGCAGAGATGAGTGAACCTGCAGCTGATCTAACGTTAGATAGAACATTCTCCAGATGGGCATACGCCCGTTACTTTAAGTTTGTGACGAATAAGGATATGAAGAACATTGTAGTCAAATGCTCTTTACACCTAAAGAACTGTTATTTTATCTGACTGTTTTAACCACAACCCCTAGCCCAGTTTGATACCACATCACCTTCCACTGGATGTGTGATGAGCAACTTGAGCGTCATTTAGATTCCCTAATCCATATTATTTTGGTGAAAATAACTTAAAGTAATGTAATGCCTTACATTTTAAAATTAGTAATATTATAATGTAACAAATTACTTTAAAATGTGAGTAACAAGTAATAAATAATGCATTACAGTTTTGAAGTAACTTGCCCAACACTGCGAATGATTTCATGACTGCAAATCAGCAGTTCAGACTGCTGACTGTTATGATGAATCCAAATTAATTTTCTCTTTTCTTTTTTAAGTTTTTGTTTTTCTAATCAAATTATTTTTCTTATTCAATTTTTTATTTTATGTGCCCTGTTAATTCCTTTGGTGGAACATTCACTTATAGGTTTAAGTACTTAGCTTATTACATCTCTCTTCTTAGGTTTTCTTTTTCCATTTATTTTTCATCTCTCATTAGTTTCCATTGCATGTATTTGCTGGTTGCTACAGTTATTTCTTCTACATTACTTTGTTTTAATTTAGCATTTTCAATTTTCCTGTTCTGTGTTATTTTACGTTCGGGGGAAAATGCACCCTTCCATTTTATTTGATTACTGACGTTGATTAGTTTATCACACACATTTTATATGTTCCTTTTCATTTTAAAGTTTAGTTATGAGCCACTGATTATTTGCTCTTCCTTATTTACACTTCCTTAATTGCTTTCATCTGGTTCCTATTGTAGGATTTTGTTATGTTGGTTTTGTTTCTGCACCTTTTAGGTACACGCAGTTTACCACTTCTGCATCTTTCAGTTATTCTCCATATAGCATTCACATAGCACATATAGTGTACACATAGTCCTAGTTGTTTTTTTGCTTTGTTCTTTTCCATTCTGACGCCAGTTGTGGGGGTCTATAATCTGGTACCCTGTGTGTATGCATTTGACGATGTGCTGAGTTCCACCAGTTGTCCTCGTTGGCTGAGATGACATCACTGCCTTCTCCTTCCATCTCCTGGCATCTGCTTCCCTCCTGTTCTGGTGTTCTGGACTGTTCTCTGGGGGTTCCTGTCTTCACTGTGGTTTGCTATGGTCCCAGCCCACTTCTCCTCATGGCTCTGGTTCACTTCTCCTCTTGGCTCTGATTTGCTTTTCCTCATGGTACCTGCCCATGGATTTCGCTGATTTGGCTACAATTTGCTGATTGCTGTATATATTGACTGCTCTGCTGAGTGATATTTGCTTTTTCTCATTCCTGCTGCTTTTGGTGCCTTGGAACTAACTCTGTCTCCCTCTGCTGAGTCCTCAGGGCCTATAAGGTGGCCCAACGCCTCATGGTCTTCTGCCTGTGCCCCCGTCACCTTGGAAGGGGGGGAGGGGGGGTGTAACGTACCTAAAGGCCATGTTATTTCATCAAAATGACAGAAGTTAACGTTTAACTTGCAGCCAATGCTCATACGGTCAGACCATGCTGACATCGTGGTGCAGAGACATGAAATCTATGATCTTGACCCACTGTTCATAATCTAGTATTCTTAATTTATCCTGTGGTATATCACGAGACATCAAGACGCCGCAGATATCCAAGACTTCTTATCTATCTTCTTTGAATAAAGTTTATCTTTCCTGCCTCATAAAATTACTTTATAAGTTATAAGTTATATATATAAAATCATATTTTGTTGAATGGACAATATGTTTAAGTCTAAAGTGTTTAATAATGTGTCTAATACTATATTAATGAATGATGGGGTTAACATGAAAATTTATTCCTGTAAGGATGTGTTTCATATCTTAAATTACACCAGATTATTATTTGTTGAATTTAATGTAAATCTATTAGTATATTCACACATTAATAATATTATTATGAATGTTAGCAATAATTGATAAAAAACGAGTTTACTCCCTGAACAAGGCAGAGCTCACAGTTCGAAACAGTTCCTAAGAGACTCTAATCCTAGCCAGCTACCCGGTTTGGCCAACTGGGTCAGCCACGCATAAGGAACCATCCTCCCTTTTTGACCCCAAGGTCAAAACCTTCTTTGCAAGCTGCATCAGATACCAAATACAGGGTTCTTACACTTTTTCCACTGACAAATTCAAGCACTTTTCAAGCATTTTCAAGGTAAATTTTCAAACTTTTCAAGCACCACACGGCAAAGACGAAACACTACATTAGGACTCAAGAGGACAGTTTCACCTCACTATCATATGAATTTATTACTGTTATATAATAGAGATGATCTTATCCAATCACAGGATCGAAAATCAGGCCTTGATCCCGTGATTTTAAATTACTGGAATCAGGTGAAAAAGATTAGCTATAACCTTATAAAGCAACTAGCGTGACCTTAATTTATCCTCAGATAGAAATTTTCAAACAAAATGACAATGACTTAGTTTTAATTTTAACCTGTCTGCTTTTAGTTCTAGTCTGTTACCTTAAAACAAAACACGCTGCTCTCCCAGTTCACAGCAGCAACTCGGACAAAAACACACAGCCATCTGACACTCAAGATACACTAAAAGACAAAGAGAAACTGTCTACTGACAGCAAAAACACAGCCAAGATAGCCAATCACACTGTATGACTCTGGTTGCAAACGTTGGTTTTTGCAGTCACCTAGAGCCAAGGTATGAGCCGTATGGTGCAGGGAAGAGCGAGCCTCAACATGGGTGCAGTCATAGTAATGCTTACCGCAAAACACAGCCACATACTATTTAAACAATTTGAATTATGAGCAATGAGGCTATTATCAAACATATTCCTATTATTAACACATTTCTTATCAATGTTCTTCCTGACAGAGTGATGTTTTTTGGCAGCTAATCTGAGGAAATGACATAAAAACAGGAAGTTGAGGCCTGTTAAAAGACAAATTTCTGTTACTGTTTGGTTTCAGACAAATAAAGTATTCTATTATATTCCAAGTTACAAATAAAGAAATCTGAAAGGACAACTTGGATGTTTTCTACTTTCTTCTTATTAATTGAATGCATTGCTGAGGTATTGGATTGGGACTTGGTATCGAAATCCTATGACACGGATCGGGGCAAAAAAATGTGATCAGAACATAATTATAAATATTATCTTGTAATTGACCTTTCGCCGAGCCCCGCCCCCCTTAGTTACTGTTGCCAACTCCGACAATAAGTGGATCAAATACTGCAGCTCCGCAGATTTCCGCGAAGGTAGACAGATGCGTGTCAGCGACATTTTTTGGAGCAATTTCTCCTCAATATCATCCAGATCGAGGCAAAAGGGTTACAGTATGCAGTGGAGGGATATATTAGTGTCGGCTCCGCTGAGCGAAGCGTAGCAGGGAACAAGGAGTTGGGAGTTTGGGAGAAGGTCAGATGATCTGAGCTAGCCTGGCAAGCCATCCTATATATGTGAATATATAGTCTGGCCACGACTCATTGACGGCCCTCAGTCGTGAGGCGGGATCTACGGTTGTCTTTTAAAATGTTAGCACGCAATTGGATAGCGCTAGGACCAATCAGAGTAACGAACAACGTGACGTAATCACAGCGACGGAAAAGCGGGAGGCAGCAAGACATTCCACTACTTTGTTTGATAAAAATAAGAAGCCGCTAAGTATATCAGACAGACTTATGCACGTTGGAGTCTAAATAATCCAATGTTGATGACAAAGCCGTTTCAAAAGAACGTGGCTCCGGCGTTGCCGCCATCTTGCTTGGGTTCGCGGCCGCAGCGCTGACGTCATCGGCTACTCCCGCTCAACTGTTACCTGAGCGCTGTGATTGGCCCAACCAAAACTATAGCGAGCTGTGATTGGACAGCCACAGGCTGCGAGGATTCCAACGAAGCGTGCCTAGACCAAACTCTGCAAAGCAAGAATTGGTCTAGTTCACTGGGCTAGATCTGAGCTGCAGGCAGCTCTAATGGAGAAAAGCTCCCGGCGCTCCGCATCGCTCAGTTGATCATCTCAGCTGAGTCTGTTTATAAAATGTAACTTTTTATGCCTGTGTTTACTTTCATTTTTAGTTCCCGGCCGGAGCTCGACATTAATTCATCACGTGATCTTGACACCACTTGCTGTTGCGCCAAGGCCTAATGTGCGTTTATAAGACACACAGTTGAGGTAATATTATGCTGATTTGCCGGCACGGTGTGTCTTATCTAAAAGGGTCTTGGATAGTCTGGGAGGCGGATCTCCGCCCAGCCGTGGGCGGGGGGAGCACTCATGCTTGGCTGTTGCTGCTGGTTGAGCTCGATGAGGAGGTTCTGAAGGGAAACGAAGGAGACACGACTACTATCGAGGCTAATGCTTAGTAGTAAATTAGGCTTAGCTTCATCATTTTGTTTGGAGTTGTCGGATAGTAACGGTTGCTATGATGTGTGATTGGACAATAGCGGTTCTGGGGGCGAGGCCGGCGAAAGGCTAATATTCCACAAAGCTGGGACAAAGTAAATAAAAACATAACATTTTACATTTTGAAATGTGTCTAAGGTCAAGTTTTGCTCCTACTTTTGCAGCTCTTATAGAAGCTATTTTTAAAATCCTGCTCCTGCTAAATTTCTGACTATTACCACCCATTACTGAAATATCTGATCACAACCCTCCCTCCATCTGCAGACCCAGTAATTGATTAAAATAAATAATTATACTTGATGAACAAATAGGTTTTAGCGATTGTATTTCTGCTAGTAAAATGCCTGTTGATATATTTAGTTTCAATTGTCGGTAAGAATATGATCTGGACTAGGATTAATTATATTTTCGCTATGTAAAATAGGAATTACTAGCTGTTGATTAAATGATAAAATGGCTTGCCACCTGAACTCGGGTCTGCTTTCGCAGCCAAACAACATGGTCCATGCTTCTGCTCACAAATAGATGCCATGAATGACGAGGTGCTTCATTAAATTACTGGTATTTACATGTTTAGTGACAAACCTGAACACAAGTGTTACAGTTAGCTCTGCTGCTGTTTACTTTCCCCAGATAAAGTCAAAACATTTTTTTCGGTATTTTTTAGTTCGTGAACTCGGAGGTGTGTTGTATGTGAATGAGAGTAGCCGACGTCTGACGTGACCCGCTGCAGTGGGAGGAACGGAGCTTTGCGGCTCTTAACAGACTTTTTAGCACCGAAAAATATATATCTTACCGTTTTTTTCGGTACCCTGCTCTACTCCAGTCTTGATTTTATAACTAATTATCACAGAAGGACCCGCTGGATCCCAGACCCAAAGCAGAGCTCTCACACACGCGACTAGCATGAAAAGCCCTTTTTATAAAACAATGCCGCCAATTTGCCGCAACGCCGATGCGGCATCAGGGAGCCTAAGGTCGTTTCTAAGAGCTCAGACCGTGGCGGTAATGTTGCGCAATCATGTCCGTTTTATAAAAGATTACGCGATGGCGGCAAAAAGGAGGTATGGGGGCGGTCTCTGCACTGTCGCGGACTTCCGTGTATTTTGGACATAACTTGCTTTTTATTGCGATCGAAGCAGTGCTCCTTAAGTTTTTATTTTAACAACCAGCTACAGGTGTCTGTCATCCACCATCCCTGTGAGCTGTCAGATGATCTGAGCTGCAGATCTAACGGAGAGAAGCTCCCGGAGCACCGCATCGGTCCAGTTAATCATCTCAGCTGGTTCTGTTTACAAACGTGAAACTTAAGCGCGTGTTTACTTTCATTTTTAACATAATTCCCGGCCGGAGCGCAGCATTAATTCATCACATGGTCATGACACCTCCCTCTTTTGCGCCAAGGCTTAATGTGCGTTTATAAGACTGGCGAAGCTGCAATATTACCGCAATATTATAACCAAGCGTGGCGGCACGAATGCCGCAAAATTCCCGCAACGTGATGCCGCGTTCATAAGAAACATGTTGCGGTAATATTACGCTGATTTGCCAGCATGGTGTGTCTTATAAAAAGGGCTAAAGTCTCATCGGTAAAGTAGGTCTGCTTCATAGCGAAGCCAGCGTACACCGCCGGTCCAGCGGCTGGTCTCTATAGTAGGAGGAGCCTGCTGCTAAAAGACTGGTGTGACAGAAAGGAGCGGACCCTCTGGGCGAAATAATAAATTAACAAAAATAACAAATTGAGTTTTTTCATCAAACTAACTTGGGTGATCTTATAAACAAAACTGTGCAGTTTGTTTATCAAGCATTTTCCAGGACTCAATACAGAAATCAAGCACTTTCCATAACTTAAAAACACGTTATTGAAATTCAAGCACTTTCAAGGATTTCAAGCACCGGTACAAACCCTGCAAATAGATCCACCAGCTTCCTGCAGTCACTTGGGAGGTACCCCAGACCAGACGGGTCCGTATTTGGAGCGAATCTACGGCTCCAGGAACCAGAGGTCAACGCCACTGACTGACTGTACCGACTTCTCTGACCCCTGGATCACACGAGGACCTCCACACAAGGGTTCGCAGACTCTGCACTCTGGTGTCAGGTGGTTCTATTAATTGATAGTTTGTTAAACGATACAGATTGATTTAACCCAGACATCACAAGGTTCTAACACACTTAATGTGGGTTCTGCTATAGAACATCTAAGCTTACATTCCATCATTCCATTAATTGTCTCAGTTATCTTGTTTTAACCGTCATTCATCATAATTTGTTCTGTGTTCTCAGATTAGAAATATAGTATTAAATGCATCTTTATAACTTTACAGGTCCTTCTCAAAAAATTTGCATATTGTGATAAAGTTCATTATTTTCTGTAATGTACTGATAAACATTAGACTTTCATATATTTTAGATTCATTACACACAACTGAAGTAGTTCAAGCCGATTATTGGTTTTAATATTGATGATTTTGGCATACAGCTCATGAAAACCTAAAAATCCCATCTCAAAAAATTAGCATATTCCAACCGACCAATAAAAGAAAAGTGTTTTCAATACAAAAAAGGTCAACCTTCAAATAATTATGTTCAGTTATGCACTCAATACTTGGTCGGGAATCCTTTTGCAGAAATGACTGCTTCAATGCGGCGTGGCATGGAGGCAATCAGCCTGTGGCACTGCTGAGGTGTTATGGAGGCCCAGGATGCTTCGATAGCGGCCTTAAGCTCATCCAGAGTGTTGGGTCTTGCATCTCTCAACTTTCTCTTCACAATATCCCACAGATTCTCTATGGGGTTCAGGTCAGGAGAGTTGGCAGGCCAACTGAGCACAGTAATACCATGGTCAGTAAACCATTTACCAGTGGTTTTGGCACTGTGAGCAGGTGCCAGGTTGTGCTGAAAAATGAAATCTTCATCTCCATAAAGCTTTTCAGCAGATGGAAGCGTGAAGTGCTCCAAAATCTCCTGATAGCTAGCTGCATTGACCCTGTCCTTGACAGTGGACCAACACCAGCAGCTGACATGGCACCCCAGACCATCTGGGGTGCCATGTCCAGTGTCAAGTACTGTGCGTACTTGACACTGGACTTCAGGCATTTTGGCATTTCCCTCTGCCCAGTCTTCCTCCAGACTCTGGCACCTTGATTTCCGAATGACATGCAAAATTTGCTGTCATCCGAAAAAAGTACTTTGGACCACTGAGCAACAGGCCAGTGCTGCTTCACTGTAGCCCAGGTCAGGCGCTTCTGCCGCTGTTTCTGGTTCAAAAGTGGCTTGACCTGGGGAATGCGGCACCTGTAGCCCATTTCCTGCACACGCCTGTACACGGTGGCTCTGGATGTTTTCACTCCGGACTCAGTCCACTGCTTCCGCAGGTCCCCCAAGGTCTGGAATCGGTCAGTCTCCACAATCTTCCTCAGGGTCCGGTCACCTCTTCTCGTTGTGCAGCGTTTTCTGCCACACTTTTTCCTTCCCACACACTTCCCACTGAGGTGCCTTGATACAGCACTCTGGGAACAGCCTATTCGTTCAGAAATTTCTTTCTGTGTCTTACCCTCTTGCTTGAGGGTGTCAATGATGGTCTTCTGGACAGCAGTCAGGACGGCAGTCTTACCCATGATTGCAGTTTTGAGTAATGAACCAGGCTGGGAGTTTTTAAAAGCCTCAGGAATCTTTTGCAGGTGTTTAGAGTTAATTAGTTGATTCAGATGATTAGGTTAATAGCTCGTTTAGAGAACCTTTTCATGATATGCAAATTTTTTAGATAGGAATTTTGGGTTTTCATGAGCTGTATGCCAAAATCATCAATATTAAAACTAGGGATGCACCGATACCGCGGGCCGATACCGATACCAGAAAAATGTTAACCGATACCAGGTACCGATACCAGTTGCCTGAAAGTGGCTTCACTGTGACTTGTTATTTCTGTTGCAGTTTTCTATATTGACCAATAGGGGGAGCTGTTTCAAACATTGTGAATGAAAGCAGAAACAGGCTCACACCTGAAAATGCAGAGATGACTATTTTCATCAAAAAGAACCTGCTGCTCATGTTTCCCAAAAAAGCTTAGTTCAGAATCCACACTATTGCATGCTGACTATAGTTTTTTTATTTAAATGTGGACACTGCGATAGGTTCATAAATGTTTTGTTCATAAAAGCTGGAGACAGTGCCAATTAGTTAATTTTGTTTGTAGAAAACTGTGCAATGATTTCACAGAAAATATTTATTTTTCACCTAATATGTTAGTTTTGTGATCTCTATTAATATATTTTAGTTTTTATCTAACTCACCATCTTTTCCTGTTGAAAGCAGAGAAGAAAATAAAACCTGTATTCCAATTCATTGCATTTTTGTGTGTGGTACAAGTATCGGTATCGGTAATCGGTATCGGCGAGTACTCAGATCCAAGCATCGGTATCGTATCGGTTTGGAAAATAGTAGTATCGTTGCATCCCTAATTAAAACCAATAAACGGCTTGAACTACTTCAGTTGTGTGTAATGAATCTAAAATATATGAAAGTCTAATGTTTATCAGTACATTACAGAAAATAATTAACTTTATCACAATATGCTAATTTTTTGAGAAGGACCTGTATTCTTGACTCTGAATTATTCTGAAGTGTGAGGTTCCCTGACAGTCACAAAGAATCTAAGTTACTGTTAAATCAACATTCAAAGATCAGTAAGATTGATAATTCATATTTACATCTCATCGATCATTCAATAAATGTGTAGTGACATCCATCATGCTACACCTCTTTCCCATCTGATATTATTAGTTACAAATTTCACCTATATTTCAGTAACAATTTAGTTTGTATTAATCATTTAGGGCTGCACAATTAATCAAATTTTAATCACAATTACGATCTGGGTTTTGAATGATAATAAAAACAAAACAAGACGATTATTTGCTCCTCCCTCCTGCGCTGCTCTGAGTTGCATATCAAACGCCCCTCCCATGCAGCGTTGTCAACTAAGCAACTTTGTCGCTATTTCTAACAACTTTTCAGAACCCCTTCTTGACTTTTTATCCTAAGAGCACCTAGCGAACAACTTAAAAACCTTTCTGATAACTCTAAGCTACTTTCTGTGTAACTATGTCGTCAACATTCCCTGCAAGTTAGCAAAACATTAGGAAAGGGAATGAAGCTGTAAGATACGTTGACTGACTAATCATGAACCTTTCTCTGTGGATCTCACTTGCTAAAAAAACAGTTTTACAAGTTAAATAAATTTAAGACACAGCGAGCCGCATCTGAAGTGAATTTAGTATATTTTATTAGGGCTGCAAACTCAGGAGCGTGAGACACACACTCGACTGTCTTCATGCGTGCGTACGCTTGGCTGAAAGTACCCCTGTTTTCCACCGTATGTCAAAGCGGCGTGTAATGAAATAGCGGCTTTTGCCTGCGAGCTCTCTACCAACCGGGAGCGCTTCTGATGCGAAACGGGAGTGAAAGTGTTCCACACTGCTGATCCCGTGAGGTCACAAAATCACGGGAGAATTGCAACACCATGCATGATTTCAGAAGTCCACACAATAAAAAAGGTCTGCGGTTTATTTTCTGTTTGGTTTACATCGGCTACGGCGGTTGTACTGACGTACTGCACGTGACTTTTATTTTGGAATTTTCTGGATGTTTCACACTGCCTTCGTATTGACTTCCTGTTTGTCCCGATCTAAACTGCGGAGATTGATGTAGCGCGTAAAAAATAGACTTGAGACGTAATGATAGCGCCCCATCGCTTCTGGGACACATCAAAATCGTTACACATAGCTGCTAGTGTGAAGGACCCTGTCCACTAGAATGGCGGCTAATTGCTGCGTAGTATGTTCCACAGCACATTGTGCTGATGTACACACACACACACACACACACACACACACACACACACACACACACACACACACACACACACACACTACGGCTCTGCTGACAGGACTAAATAATTATTATGCAGCGGGACATTGTGGAAGGTCACTACAATATAGATGTTTATGTAACGTGATGTAAGTGGTTACTTTTAAGGAATCCTCAATAAAATATAAAGGTATTCAATAAGAGGTGATATTCCATATAAATATGAATTATCACTATTATTGAACCTATAATATTTGATTGATGATGAAAATAGGTACTTTGGGTATGCCAGGGACTTAGGCCTATAAATATATATTTTTTTACTCAGTAACGAACGTGATTGAAAATGTAGCGAAGTACAATTCTTTTAAAAAAACTTACTAAAGTAAAAGTACAGACTTAAAGTGAGTGGGTGGATGACTGATTGTGTTGTGAAGCGCCTTGGGGGGTTGTAGAACCCTAAGAAGGCGCTATACAAATACAGGCCATTTACCATTTACCATTTAAAAAAACTTTTTAAAAAAGTATAAATTCACAAAAAAAGCTACTCAAGTACAGTAATGCAAATAAATGTAATTCCACGTTCCACCTCTGCTCCCAACCACACCTCTTCAGGTCTCACTGTCCTTGCAGAAGAGATCGGCCCAACTTTCCTTGAAATAAAATAATCGTAGACTTCCACACGTTTGAAAGCCTTTAATTCTTCATGAGTGAAGGGTCCAGGGTTTTCTATTAAATAGGAATAAATGTCTCCCCAGCAGATTTGTGGAAAAAATACCAGCAAATCAGACCAACTTTTTTCGTCATTCCGGAGCTCATGCAGGCTTTGAATAACTTCAATTAGCCTTTCGCCACCCCCGCCCCCAAAACGGTTATTGTCCAGTCACACATTATAGCAACTGTTACTGTCCGACAACTCCAAACAAGATGATGAAGCCAAATGTGGGGGGGACACAGCTGCTAAATCACAAACCTTTCCGGGAACATGACCCCGGTGTCCCCGGTTAAAATGACGCCTATGACCAGGGTAAACTACAACATATTGTAACCATTGTTAGCTGGAAAACTAAATTTCTTCTCTATGTTTCAGGAATCAGCTTCAATTGACAGATTGGCCTGGGCAAATCCATCATTCTCAATTGAACATGCACTAGAGTTAACAGGCAGCGAATAAAAAAGAAGTTGAATGCAATAAATGTTGTTAAAGAAATATACTGCTTAATGTCTTGTTTTTCACAACTAGCTTTGTTACATTTTTACCATATTTTCAAAGCAAAGTAAATAAAAAGGCTTTTCCAATTATTTGATTAATTGATCGATTATTGGGGCAGATTATTCGATTATTGAAATAATAATCGATAGCTGCAGCCCTACCATACATGCAGCGGTATGGCTCAGACTTGCCGCAACAACTAGGTAGCAGCTGTGGGCTGCAGGCTGCAGACATCTACAAATGAACAGGATGGTGGTGATTTTTCTTCCACTTGAAGAGTTTATTCATTCTTACGCCTGCTGCACACTGAAAGCATCAGCGGCGCGGAACGGCAGCGGAACGGTTTACTCGCGACAATCGCGGCACTCCAGTGCACACCGGGAGAGGCAGCAGCGAAGCGGCTTCACCGCAGCGCTCCTCGCTCGACTCGCGAGATCACAAGATCCCTCGAGACTTCAAAGGTCACGGTTTGTTTATGACGTCCGCCATTAAACCAAAAAGAAGGAAATCACGTTTGATATCGCTGTTTGATGTCATATATAATGTTTTTACTCACCACTGCCAGGATTAAAGCCATGAAAAACACACCGCTGCACTTCTCGAACGATGCGGTAGTAAATAAGCCGTGAGGTCACACGTATAGACGTAATCTACATAGATATGAAACCGCATTGCTGTAACAGACTTTTATTTTGAAAATTACCAGGCATTTTACACTGAAACCAAGTGTGATTTCCTGTCTGGCCCCATGTTAACTGCGGAAATTGACGCATCCCAGAAGCGGCACGCGGCAAAAATAGAACCCGATCCTATCTTTAGCGGCGCGGCATTCCGCTTCTGGGACGCGTCTGGAAATTGCCGCGTCGCGGCTGGTTTGTGACACCCCATAGACTATAATGAATTCTATTTGAAGCGGCGACGTTCCGCTGCCGTTCCGCGCCGCTGATGCTTTCAGTGTGCAGTAGCCATTAGTTTCACGATCAACATGTTTTTTTCTGGCCTCCACTTGATCGTGCTACCCGTTAGCTTTAGCATTAGCCAATCAGGTCGTGGATTCATCCCAGATTTTGGACCATTTCTGCCTTTTACAATGTTTTTTTGTCTTTGCTGTTTCTCTATTTTCCTCCATGGAACCAAGATGAAGATGTTTGCCAGTAAAATGTGTTCAGGCTGTGGTGCAAGCATTTATCAAAGCCTCGAATCAGTAAAAATGATTGGAAAAATTTATTGATTCGAACCATTCGGGTATTCGTTTCAGCACTAAAATACAGCACGACTTTTAACCTCTTGAACCCGAGGGTCCCTGGTACTGGGTCCGGAATTACTTCCGGTTTCAAAATCTTTCCAAAGACATGCATAATGTTTACGAATATATGCATACTGCCCACCTACATAACGGGAAGAACCTCGTCTAAATGATAGAATCCACATTTACTCACTCAACAACACCTAATTCCAACAGTAAGCCACTAAATCAACCGGAAGTAAAAAACGCTAAATTTTCGTATCAAGGAAAGCATGCAATAGTGACAATTAAATAAGAGCACCAGAAAAGCAGCCATGCAAATTATAGCCCAAATTCTCCTCTTTCAAACAAGTCCCATTTCTCTACGATCAAAACTCCCGGTGCAAGCCGTGATCAAAACAACCAAATACAGCTCACTTCCGGTAGCCAACGGCATAAATTCAGCCTTACCTTCGGTTGTTTTTCGTCGTAATTCGTGTTCTAGTAAAAAAAAATGAGGCATGTAATCCATTTTCCCAGCGTCAAAACAAACGGATTCCCGAATGTTCTTGCCATTGTTTTGATTCCTCCAGACTGCTTACAAATCCCTCTCCCTGGGCTGCCACCTTATCGTGGTGGAGGGGTTTGAGTGTCCCAATGATCCTAGGAGCTAACTTGTCTGAGGCTTTATGCCTCTGGTAGGGTCACCTATGGCAAACAGGTCCTAGGTGAGGGATCAGACAAAGTGCAGCCCAAAGACCCCTTATGATGAATAAAATAAATGGAACCAGTGTTCCCTCGCCCGGACGCGGGTCACCGGGGCCCCCCTCTGGAGCCAGGCCTGGAGTTGGGGCACGCTGGCGAGCGCCTGGTGGCCGGGCTTTCACCCATGGAGCCCGGCCGGGCACAGCCCGAAGAGGAGACGTGGGTCCCCCTTCCCATGGGCCCACCACCCGTGGGAGGGGCCAAAGGGGTCGGGTGCAATGTGGAAAGGGTGGTAGCCGAAGGCGGGGACCTTGGCGGTCTGATCCTCGGCTACAGAAGCTGGCTCTAGGTACGTGGAATGTCACCTCTCTGGTGGGGAAAGAGCCGGAGTTGGTGTGTGAGGTTGAGAGGTTCCAACTAGATATAGTTGGACTCACCTCAACGCATGGCTCTGGCTCTGGAACCAGTTTCCTCGAGAGGGGTTGGACTCTCTACCACTCTGGAGTTGCTCCCACTGAGAGGCGNAAAGATAGTTTCACCTTTCTTGCTGACGTTTCGACCACCAGCTGTGGTCATCCTCAGAGCTAAGTCGCTGTCGGCGGCTTCACTTCGGATAAACAGAGAAGGAAGCCACCGACAGCGGCTGTGAGGATGACCTGGTGGTCGAAACGTCAGCAAGAAAGGTAAAACTATCTTTTCTCTGTTAAAGAACCAAGTGATATATGAAGAAACGCACAGAATGAATGCACAAAAGAAGTTAAAAGTTTGTAAGGCGTGGGTTACGCCGATAGTAGCCCTAAATAAATACCCATAAAAGAGCAACCAGAGCCCGAGTCATTACAATATGATCGCTGATATGAGTCAATAATGTGATAATGCTGCCATGTTTGCCTTAATAACTTTTAATAACTCCGTGCTGCATGAGCCACGTGACTGTAATCCTCCGAGTAGTTGATGTAATTACATTATAAATTTAGCTTAACATGATAGATTTTGTTCTCTGGACAAGAAATAGTTACTGGTAATATTGTGAATGATAGGATATATGAGCCACCTCTAGAATTTAAATGATGTTACATTACATTTACAGTTACAATAATAGCTTACTGCTTATGTGTTTAACTGTACTTTATTACCTTTCTTCTTTCTCTAAGTTTATAGGCTGCTGTAACAAGTTAATTTCCCCACTGTGGGATTAATAAAGTCTATTCTATTATATTCTATTAACTATAAATATATAATAAAAGTGTCTGTGGGACATTTGAGACACCTATCTCTAGCTTTAACTGAGATAGAAAGATTACAGTTAACATTAAAACAGTAACAAATCCAGTATAAAAATGAACCATGTAAAACACATAAAGATATTACTGACGTGTGTGTTAACAGACAGCTGTACCAGTGTTTCTAAAGCTCAGACTGATAGAGAATGGCACTAAGGTTAATGTTGGACAACAATCAATACATTTTTATGCATTTAATCTGCTGATTAATTTATGTATAAAATTTCTCAAGACAGCTTGAAGGGCGTTAACTTGTAAATATTTTACAGGAGGAAAAATATCGAGATATATATCGTATATCGGAATTCATCTAAAATATATCGAGATATAAGTTTTGGTCCATATCGCCCAGCCCTATTATAGAACATTGGATTTATGACTCACTTCATCCAATAATTAGATTTTCTGACTGACATGTAAACTGGGACAAAAACGCCGACTCTGGCTAAGCTCTAAGTCCGATTTCTCTCCAAAGCTCAACTAAGATGTGCATGTAAACTACTGAGTAAATTACTAGAGCTAGCCTCTGCTAGCACCAGAATGTTTACAAGCCTCAACACAGAAGCTCAGACTCCAACTAAGGTAGCTAATAAAGAGAAACTTACCAGGATGTAAGGGAGTTATCTCTCTGTTCTTTCTTTCTTCTCTGCTCCAGATTCGTGTTGTCTCTTCATCATTGGCCGCAGCAGCGCCGCGGAGTATCAAATAAAAACATTGCGGTGATGAAGCGAAACCGAAACCAAACCTTTGGGCTGTACCATTACCGTGTGGGCGGGCGGGGGTGTGGGTGTAATGTTTGTAAATTATGAGAATAGCTATTTTGCCCAAATTTTGACCGATAGGCTAAATAATTAAGAAAACACTCAGGGGCTCTCTCTGGGCAGCTAATTCATATGTTTTCTGAGCAATATGCTACTGTAATAACTCAACTCTGTAATAATTTTTTTGGGGCCTCCCCCAGGTACCGAGGCCCTACGCACTCTGCGTACCTTGCGTATGAACAGCGGCGGCCCTGGCCTGAACGTTGGGGTTTACCCCGGTGAACGAGAGGGTAGCCTCCCTCCGCCTCCGTGTGGGGGGACGGGTCCTGACTGTGGTTTGTGCTTATGCACCAAACTGCAGCTCAGACTACCCACCCTTTTTGGAGTCCCTGGAGGGGGTACTGGAAAGCGATCCTTCGGGTGACTCCCTCGTTCTGCTAGGGGACTTCAATGCTCACGTGGGCAACGACAGTGAGACCTGGAGAGGTGTGGTTGGGAGGAACGGCCCCCCTGATCTGAACCTGAGTGGTGTTCTGTTATTGGACTTCTGTGCTCGTCATGGATTGTCCATAACGAACACCATGTTCAAGCATAAAGGTGTCCATATGTGCTCTTGGCACCAGGATACCTTAGGCCGCAGGTCGATGATCAATTTTGTTGTCGTTTCATCTGATCTGCGGCCGCATGTCTTGGACACTCGGGTGAAGAGAGGGGCGGAGCTGTCAACTGACCACTACCTGGTGGTGAGTTGGCTTCGATGGTGGGGAAAGATGCTGGTCAGACCTGGCAGAACCAAACGTGTTGTGAGGGTCTGCTGGGAACGTCTGGCAGAGTCTCCTGTCAGAAGGAGCTTCAATTCCCACCTCCGACAGAACTTCAAACGTGTCCCGGGGGAGTCAGGGGACATTGAGTCCGAATGGGCCATGTTTCGCGACTCCATTGTCGAGGCGGCTGACCGCAGCTGTGGCCGCAGGGTGGTCGGTGCCTGTCGTGGCGGCAATCCCCGAACCTGCTGGTGGACACCAGTGGTTAGGGATGCTGTCAAGCTGAAGAAATAGTCCTA
This sequence comes from Aphyosemion australe, assembly GCA_006937985.1. Lineage (NCBI taxonomy): Eukaryota > Metazoa > Chordata > Actinopteri > Cyprinodontiformes > Nothobranchiidae > Aphyosemion > Aphyosemion australe. Next base: position 104,616 of record SSNS01000444.1, on the reverse strand, counting down.
TCAGGTCTTTTTGGCCTGTGGGACTCCGGAGGCAGCTGATAGGTACCGGCAGTCCAAGCGGAATGCGGCTCGGGTGGTCGCGGAGGCAAAAACCCGGGCATGGGAGGAGTTCGGTGAGACCATGGAACAAGACTTCCGTACGGCTTTGAGGAGATTCTGGTCCACCATCCGGCGCCTCAGGAGGGGAAAGCAGTGCACTACCAACACTGTTTACAGTGGGGAGGGTGTGCTGCTGACCTCGACTCGGGACGTTGTGAATCGGTGGGCCGAGTACTTCGAAGACTTCCTCAATCCCACCGGCACGTCTTCCAGTGTGGAAGCAGAGTCGGGGGACTTTGGGTTGGGCTCTCCAATCTCTGGAGCCGAGGTCACTGAGGTGGTCAAAAAACTCCTCAGTGGAAAGGCTCCGGGGGTGGATGAGATCCGCCCGGATTTCCTTAAGGCCCTGGATGTTGTGGGGCTGTGTTAGTTGACGCGGCTCTGCAATATCGCGTGGACATCGGGGGCAGTTCCACTGGACTGGCAGACCGGGGTGGTGGTCCCCCTATTTAAAAAGGGGGACCGCAGTGTGTGTTCTAACTACAGGGGGATCACACTCCTGAGCCTCCCTGGTAAGGTCTATTCAGGGGTTCTGGAGAGGAGGGTCCGTCGGATAGTCGAACCTCGGATCCAGGAGGAGCAATGTGGTTTTCGTCCTGGCCGTGGAACACTGGACCAGCTCTATACCCTTGGGGGAGTCCTAGAGGGTGCGTGGGAGTTCGCCCAACCAATCTACATGTGTTTTGTGGATTTGGAGAAGGCGTTCGACCGCGTCCCTCGGGGGGCCCTGTGGGGGGTACTCTGGGAGTATGGGGTACAAGGCCCCTTGATACGGGCTGTTAGGTCCCTGTACGACCAGTGTCAGAGCTTGGTCCGCATTGCCGGCAGTAAGTCGGGCTCGTTTCCGGTGAGAGTTGGACTCCGCCAAGGCTGCCCTTTGTCACCGATTCTGTTCATAACTTTTATGGACAGGATTTCTAGGTGCAGCCAAGGTGGTGAGGGGATCCGTTTTGGTGGCCTAAGGATCAGGTCTCTGCTTTTTGCAGATGATGTGGTCCTGTTGGCTTCGTCAGAACGTGATCTCCGGCTTTCGCTGGAGCAGTTCGCAGCCGGGTGTGAAGCAGCTGGGATGAGAATCAGCTCCTCTAAATCCGAGACCATGGTCTTGAGTCGGAAAAGGGTAGAATGCCTTCTCCAGGTCAGGGACGAGGTCCTGCCCCAAGTGGAGGAGTTTAAGTATCTCGGGGTCTTGTTCACGAGTGAGGGAAGGGTGGAGCGTGAGATCGA
>SSNS01000444.1:51425-86506 GCA_006937985.1 Aphyosemion australe | reverse complement strand
GGGAAGGGTGGAGCGTGAGATCGACAGGCGGATTGGTGCTGCATCTGCAGTGATGGGGGCGTTGTACCGGTCTGTCGTGGTGAAGAGAGAGCTGAGTCGAAAGGCGAAGCTCTCAGTTTACCGGTCGATCTACGTTCCTACCCTCACCTATGGTCACGACCGAAAGAACGAGATCGCGGATACAAGCGGCCGAAATGAGTTTTCTTCGCAGGGTGGCTGGGCTCTCCCTTAGAGATAGGGTGAGGAGCTCGGTCATCCGGGAGGGGCTCGGAGTAGACCCGCTGCTCCTCCACATCGAGAGGAGCCAGTTGAGGTGGCTCGGGCATCTGATTAGGATGCCTCCTGGACGCCTCCCTGGTGAGGTTTTCCGGGCACGTCCAACCGGGAGGAGACCCAAAGGAAGACCCAGGACACGCTGGAGAGATTATGTCTCTCGGCTGGCCTGGGAACGCCTTGGGATTCCCCCGGAGGAGCTGGCCCAAGTGGCTGGGGAGAGGGAGGTCTGGGCTTCCCTCCTTAGGCTGCTGCCCCCGCAACCCGACTCCGGATAAGCGGGAGAAAATGGATGGATGGATGGATAAATAAACATTCAATAAAAACATTACATTTCCATTCATTTTAATTCATATTTAGTCCAAACAAGCTGAACAGAGTACCAGTAGCAATGCCATTAAACGATTTAACTTAAATTATAGGAACACCTGCGGTCCGAACGCTCATTCCGCTCCGCGTAAACCTGAACTGTCACCTGCTTGTCTGTAATTAAATGTCTCTAGGGGCATTGCTGAGGGGCATTGCTGAAGAGGCTCATGAGGTTCTGGACTTTTGCCTCAGACAGACTCATGGCTGTTTAAATGTGATGATTCAGCGCTCCGCTGACACGCTGGATCCGAAGCGGGTGCTGGAGTAAGGAGCGCCACTTCAGCCAAAGTTTTAAAATCAGGGAACATTCCTCTAAATGAAATAACAAGAAGTCTACTAGACTCTCTGAAAGATAGAAGGGTTTCCACTTTCCAGGTCCGGAAGCCCTCGACATTGCGCTCTTGTGCACAGGTCTGTCACAGACCCGCTCCAAAGCTCCTTTTCAGCACGCCGCTTGTGCGCACGGCCAGCAGCAAGATGCAGAGAATGTGTGAGATAATGCTCAGGTGGCAATTACTTCATTGATTATATTATCTCCGTGATGTTCTCTGTGCATAACGTGTAAAATACATGCGCATCTGCATGAATCATTAACAAACTTAATCACGGGAAAATAAATAAAAAAAATACACAAATCGCCTCTTATAAAAACGACCGTTTAAAGGCTCAGCCAATCGTCGATTGCCGAATAATTCGTCTAATCGCCCAACTTTAGGGGGAACCCGGATCTTCTGATCAGACGACGAATTCATTGGACAGTGGACGTAGGGAGACCAAGCCCAGGGTTCGTACGGGTGCTTGAAATCCTTGAAAATGCTTGAATTTCAATAACGTGTTTTGAAGTTATGGAAAGTGCTTGATTTCTGTATTGAGTCCTGGAAAATGCTTGAAAAACAAACTGCACAGTTTTGTATATAAGATCCCCCAAGTTAGTTTGATGAAAAAACTCCATTTGTTATTTTTGTTAACGTTAAAAACTAGAGAGCGATTATTTTGCCTTTAGTAAACACGGCTGAGGCTGCTCTGAGAGGGTCCGCTCCTTTCTGTAACACCGGTGTGTGAGCAGCAGACTCCTCCTACTATAGAGACCAGCCGCTGGACCGGCGGTGTACGCTGGCTTCGCTATGAAGCAGACCTATTTTACCGATGAGACTTTTATGCTAGTCGCGTGTGTGAGAGCCCTGCTTTGGGTCTGGGATCCAGCGGGTCCTTCTGTGATAATTAGTTATGAAACCAAGACTGGAGTAGAGCAGGGTACCAAAAGAAATGGTAAGAAATATCTTTTTTGGTGCAAAAAAGTCTGTTATGAGCCACAAAGTCCCATTCTTCCCGGGTCACGTCAGACGTCAGCTACTCTCATTCACAAACTTTGTTTACAAAACAAACGTGTGTAGCTCCACGTTGAGATTTTCGGAAACGAGTGAACGCTGGCGTGTCTGTCGTCGCTGCTCCCCGACAAAGTCTTTTTAAATTTTCTTTTAAGCTGTTTTTTATTGCTTGCTCATCTGCCTGTTCAGTCCCTGTTCTGGTTCCGTGTCTCCACCTCTCTACTCCGTGATGTGGGCAAGCGGACTTTTTATGTGGCTCGCACTTACCTGGACTGTCTTCTCGCTCATTCTTCCAGCTGCGGATGGGCTCCTCCAGTACTCGGCGGCGGAGCTCTTTAATCTCCGCTTTCACCAGTCCGGTTCTCCGCCGCCAGCTCTGTGCCTCTTCCCCTCCATTGCCTTTCAGCCTCGTAGGCGGTATATCCATCGGGGGTCCCGGAGGAATTTCCACCTGGATGGCTCCAAAGGAATACCCTCCCTCTGGTCCACGATTCGCCGGCGGCTACCCAGGAATACCGGCCAAGGCCGAGCTACCAACTCCAGCGTGTTAGCCCGACCAGCTAGACTGGCTAACGCACCCGTCGCCAGTGATAACCTCACCGTGAAAGTTGGTCTCCTCAATATCCGCTCCCTCTCCGGTAAAGGCCCTCTTCTTCAGGATATCATCAGGGACTGCAAGTTTGATTTTATCAGTTTTTGTGAGACTTGGCAACAGCCTGGCGACTTTTCCCAGCTGAATGACTGTACCCCCCCCGGGTTTGTTTACACTTCTAAGCCGCGCGGGTCAGGCCGTGGTGGCGGTCTCGCGATGCTTTACCGCGAGACCTGGAAGGTCCTTCCAGTGACTCTACCACCTCTCTCCACCTTTGAATGCCTCGCTTGTCAACTACCCGGACCGTCTCCTACCATTATTGTCACTATTTATCGTCCCCCAAAATCTAACCCTGAGTTTTTAAATGAATTTTCGACTCTCTTAACACATCTCTCTACTCTCTCCCCTAATGTAATTATACTTGGGGATTTTAATATTCACATGGACAAAGGTGATCTCCCCCTCACCAAGGATTTTTCCTCAATACTGGATAGTTTTAATTTCCATCAAATTGTCAACTCTGCCACGCACATTAAAGGACACACTCTGGACTCGGGTTTATCCCCCTCCAACTGTTCAGCTGTTCAGAACCCTTTAACGGACCACTTTCTCATCTCATTTTCTGTTCCTCTCCGTCTCTCGATCATTAAACCAGTTCGTCTCATGTCCTCCCGTAATATCAAGAATATTGACTTAGTCTCCCTTTCCTCCAGACTAGCCACTCTGACTCCTGATCTTTCTGTCAGCCTGGACAATCTGGTTACCCAATACAATACTGAACTGGCATCCATCCTTAACTCATTTGCTCCTATTAAACCCCGCTCTGTCTCCTTTACCCGGTCAGCACCCTGGTTTACATCTACCTTACGCTCTATGAAGGCCACAAATCGCAGACTGGAAAGACTTTATAAGAAAACTGGCCTTCATATCCACAAGGACTTATACACGGCCCAGATATCACTGTATAAGGACACCATCTCTCACGCCAAAATACAGTTTTATTCCAATCTCATATGTTCAAACTCTGCTAATAATAAGTCTCTATTTTCCATTTTTAACCGGATTTTCCAGCCTCCGGATTCATTACCCACCCACTTCTACTCCACGGACATTTGTAACTCCCTCCTCCAGTTCTTCAATGACAAGGTCCATGGAATCCACCTTCACCTTGGTGCCCACCCCCTGCCTGATCCCTCTGTTGACCTCGTCAATCCCTCCCTTCACTTTGCTTCATTTAAACTGCCTCATCAATCAGAAATCTCTGACCTTATCTTAAAGTCCAAACCCTCCACTTGTCTGTTAGATCCCCTCCCCACAGTTTTAGTTAAATTATGCCTCCCGTCTCTTCTACCTTTCATTACAGCAATTATTCACTCCTCACTATTATCTGGAACGGTTCCCTCTCCCTTCAAATCCGCAGCTATCAGCCCGGTACTGAAAAAGCCAGGATCAGATCCTAATGACTTCAATAACCTCCGTCCCATTTCACACTTACCTTTCATCTCAAAAGTTCTGGAGAAAACTGTGGCATCGCAACTTCATTCCCATCTTACCTGCAATAACCTCTACGAACAATTTCAGTCTGGCTTCCATCCACATCACAGCACTGAAACCGCGCTCATTCGAATAACCAATGATTTACTTATTGCTACTGATTCTGGTCTCGTCTCCATTCTCATTCTCCTTGATCTGAGTGCGGCCTTCGACACCATCTCTCATTCAATCCTCCTAAATAGACTCTCTTCTATTGGTATCACTCACACCGCCCTTCACTGGTTTCAGTCATATCTCACTGACCGCACTCAGTTCATTCAGTTAAAATCATTCTCCTCCAAATCATCTCCAGTCTCCTCAGGTGTACCCCAGGGCTCTGTCCTGGGGCCTCTTCTCTTTATAATCTATATTCTCCCCCTCGGCAATATCTTCCGTAAATTTGGTATACAATTCCATTGCTATGCAGATGACACCCAGCTCTACATTTCCAGTAAGCCCAACTCTACCCTCCCACCATCCTCCCTCACCCTCTGCCTGACAGAAATTAAATACTGGTTCACTTCCAACTTTCTTAAACTTAATGATAATAAAACTGAAATTCTCTTGGTCGGTACCAAGTCCAAACTCGCCAAAATTGACAGTTTCTCTTTAACTATTGACAACACCACGGTTTCCCCCTCCCCTCAGGTTAAGAGCCTGGGTGTCATCCTCGATAGCTCTCTCTCGTTTCAGGCCCATATCAATAACATAACCCGGTCTGCATACTTTCACCTACGAAACATAAATCGTCTCCGCCCTTCCCTTACCTCTAAGGTACAGCTGTCCTAGTCAATAGTCTTGTCACTTCTCATCTTGATTACTGCAACTCACTTCTGTATGGTCTCCCTAGCAAACTCACTCACAAACTGCAAATTGTTCAGAACTCAGCTGCACGTATCATTAGTAGAACTGACACCTTCCACCACATCACCCCGGTCCTTCAGCAGCTCCACTGGCTTCCTATTAAATTCAGATCCATCTTCAAAATTCTTTTGCTTGCATTCAAAGCTATACATAACATATCCCCACCATATATTACCAGCCTCATCACCATTGCTACCCCCTGCCGCCTACTCAGATCTTCCTCCTCCATCCATCTGGTAACTCCTTCATTCCGCCTCAGCACTATGGGGAACAGAGCTTTCAGCTGCTCTGCTCCTCGTCTCTGGAACTCCTTGCCCCCTGACATCAGGAACATTGACAACTTTCACCTTTTTAAATCCAGACTCAAAACCCACCTGTTCTTAAAGGCTTATGATTTATGATTTTATATTGATTCTGGTTATTGTGTTTTTAGCTGTTTTTAGTTGTTTCTTTCTGTAAAGTGACCTTGGGTGACCTGAAAGGCGCTTCAAATTAAATGTATTATTATTATTATTACAAAACACCTCCGAGTTCATCAAGTATAATTATTTATTTTTATCAATTATATTTCAGTAATGGGTGGTAATAGTCAGAAATTTAGCAGGAGCAGGATTTTAAAAATAGCCTTCTATAAGAGCTGCAAAAGTAGGAGTAAACCTTGACCTCAGACATATTTCAAATTGTAAAATGTTATGTTTTTATTTACTTTGTCCCTGCTTTGTGGAATATTACAAGATAATATTTATAATTATGTTCTGATCACATTTGTTTGCCCCTGATCCGTGTCATAGGATTTTGATACCAAGTCCCAATCCAATACCTCAGCAATGCATTCAATTAATAAGAATTACGTAGAAAACATCCAAATTGTCCTTTCAGATTTATTTATTTATTTGTAACTTGGAATATAATAGAATACTTTATTTGTCTGAAACCAAACAGTAACAGAAATTTGTCTTTTAACAGGCCTCAACTTCCTGTTTTGATGTAATTTCCTCATATTAGCTGTCAAAAAACATCACTCTGTCAGGAAAAAACATTGATAAGAAATGTGTTAATATTAGGAATATGTTTGATAATAGCCTCATTGCTCATAATTCAAATTGTAAAAACAGTATGTGGCTGTGTTTTGCGGTAAGCATTACTATGACCATACTATGTATCCATGTTGTGGCCGGCAGGCTCGCTCTTCCCTGCACAACACGGCTCATACCGTGGCTCTAGGCAGGGGCGCAACTACCTACTTTTGGAGGGGTATGCAGACACAAAATGGGCGCGCCCCCCCTCCCCCTGTGCGCACGCGCAACTGGACCCCCCCCAGCTATTATACCCTACCACAAGGTGTGCACCAGCACCAAAAAGCAGACATGAAAAGAGGTCAGGAAAGATAAGTCTCAGGGGGTGCGGGGGCATGCTCCTGTAAGAAAATTTTGGACATTTTATATATAAAAGCATCAGTCTGGTGCATTTTGAGAAAAAAGTAGACTTACAGACTGGTGCATGTACACAGCATTATAATGATATAGTTGAGTTAACAGAGTTATCCTGTCCTTTCTTTAATCCATTTTGAACACCGACTACAGCAAAATCCAGTGATGCATCTGCTCAGTACCACACTGATGTCACCAAAAGAACCAATCAGCTGGCAGAGCTCACTACTGAATGTGTGAGTGTGCAGAACTTACAAAACTTCACAACGTTCACGACAATTTAAGGAACAAAGTAGAATGAAGCTGCAGGGCTTTAGGCCCAGGGCAGAGTTTTATGACTCAGACCGACCCACCTTAGATCCTGACCTGTTATTATTATCATGTATCCTTTACACCAATCAGAATATTCTGTTCAGATGTTCACATCCACACCTTAAAAATTAAATGAAATCATTATTAAAATTAAAAATGATTAATATTCCTTTTTCATGAAAAGATTAGGTATCTGTGAACACCTTTATATTTATTATTGTCCAGCTGAAGCAGACATTTGCTTATTTCTAACAGAGCTGAGCTGTGGAAGAAAATATTCAGGCTTATTTCATCTTATTTTCTATCGCCTGTGTGTTTGGTGTATTTATTAACCTACTATTAACTATAAAGTGATAAATAACAGGTCACTAGAATCATTTGGGCATAGAAAGTATTTATAATGAACTAAAGCTTGTTCAGCAGCTCACCTGTTTCTTTTACACCTTGAGGATAAATCCTCTCATCAGCAACAGAGTGTTGTGACTGAACACCGGACCGAAAACCCAAAAAGACTAAAGACACCGACCTCAGACCGGCCCGGTCGGGACCTGATTACTCCCGCCGTCCCCGTTAGACAGGAGCTGCTTATCACGTAACGTTACTCTCATGGTGACATCAGAGCGTGGCTCCGCTGGAGCTTATTAGCGCGACTAGATTCTACAACATTTTCATGAATAAACACACAGCTTAATAGATCTGTGGCTTGTGCATAAAACCGTCCACATTTCCAACCGCGCTCCAGCGCGTAGTGGGGGCGCGCGCGCTGGAGCGCAGACAGTGTGTGTGTGTGCAAGGTGTGCAAATGTGTTGGTGTGTGTGTGTCTGGGGGGGGAATACGGAGGGGCGCCTTAGCGCCTAATCACCAGCGTGTTTATTAATGATATAGTTCGCAGATACACACACGGACAAGTACACACCTATTATGCAGACTAAAAATATTTTTTGCATCATCACTTTGGCGCCCCCTCCAGCCTGGCGCCCCTATGCGCCGCATACACTGCATACCCACTTTTTGCGCCACTGGCTCTAGGAGACTGCAAAAACCAACATTTGCAACCAGAGAGTCATCCAGTGTGATTAATACACTGCTCACAAAAATTAAAGGAACACTTAAAAGAAACACATTAGATACATCAGATCTCAATATGAAGATGGATATCTATACAAATAACGACAGGGCAATGTCTTAGGAACAAAAGGATGCCAAGTCTTTTAATGGAAATAAAAGTTTTCAGCCTACAGAGGGCTCAGTAGGGTATTCTACATTTGATGTCACCACGCAAAGGCTGCTGGGAAGGGTCATACTGATAAGCCGCATTAACAATAGAAAATATACAGTTTCAGAGCGTTTTGACATCGATATGAAGGCATAAAATGGAGGAAGTTGTTTTGACAAAAAAAACATACCAGAGAGCTTTTCCTGATGGCGACCCTGCTAATTATCGATCACCAGAACTGAAGCGCTAGCACAAATGAAAGTGAAAGTAAAATCTAACCCTCGCTAGCAGCGCTGTTGTTTTAAACGCCATTATTCCCATCACGGCTCCTTCTTGAGTAATATAAAAATAAGTTCATTACTCACAGTGCTCAAGTAACATTTTCTCAAGGTAGTTTTTTAACTGTCAGGTTATCATTTGTGTCCCTACTTTTTATATTCCACTCACCTCTGGTCAAAGGCCTTTTTCGTGGACGTTTGGGTGGACATGCTGTTTGGCCCAGACGTTCAGCTGGACCGCTGCCTCCTTGTTAACTCTCCTCCATTAACACCGCTGCCTCTAACTCTCCGTTAACAACGCTGCCTCCACTCTCCGTTAACAATAGAGATGCACCGATCAGGATTTTGAGGGCCGATCACCGATCACCAAAAGCAGTATCTGCCGATCCCGATATTACGAGATTATGAGAAAGTATCATTGTTCCACTGTTTTATTGCAGGCTGAGGCCATGTGCAATATTTAACACTCTACAGACTCTTAGAGACAACTTGGACTCAGCTTAAGTGTAGCTTAAATAGTGCAAGAAAGCAAAAGAAAAAAAACTCAAATTTGTGTTTTTTTTTATTAAATTATTATTATTATTATTATTATTATTATCATCATCATCATCATCACCACCACCAACAGCACCATCATAACAGTTGCCGTAATGATATAAGAGTAATGTTATGTGTTAGTTTTATTTTGAAGGGCAGTTCAGCTGCTAGAAAAGGTTGCTGTTTCCGGTTCCAGGTCAGCGGCTGTTGTGTTATGCTAAGAAAAGCCGCCCGGTTCTGAACTGTTCTGTGGATAAATTGAGAAGTTATAAGCCGTGGGTTACGGCCGACAGTAGCCTGAATAAAAGACCCCTAAACGAGTGGCCTGAGAGAGTCAGAGTCGTTACGTTAATAGCTTTATTTATTTATTTCCCGTAGCGGATGCTAGCGAGCGGAACTCGGCGTCGTCCACCACAGAGAAAGGTTGCTCGTCTAACATGATGACTTTAATTACTTTCCAGGTTAGTTGCCCATTTTTCGGACGGTCACGCTCACACAGACGAGTGGTTAGTGCAGCTGTGTCTGACTGCTGCCGCTCCGACTCCGAGTGTCTTTTCATTTCTACAGGGAGACAGGAAATCTCACCTCACTCCCCCAGAGTTTGTTCTTTCAAAGTCCTATTAAATTCGCTGTGTTGATGCATTTTAAAGAGCTTCCCCCGCTCGTTTACATCACTCTCACAGATGGAGTAAAAGTTAGTTTTACATATTTGCCGCTGTGCGCATGCGGGCGAGGGAGGCGTGAAGCTGCAGCTACATACAGGTTCTTTGTCGGTCGCAAAATATGAGTGACAGGTGATCGGCTGGTATGATCGGCTCTGAAAGGAGTTGCCGATCACGTGTTTTTTCACCAATATCGGCCGATTACGAGCAGTTACCGATCAATCGGTGCATCCCTAGTTAACAACGCTGCCTCCACTCTCCGTTAACAACGCTGCGTCCTGCATTAATTCTCCTCCGCTGCTCCTCCTGGATAACTCCACGACTGAGAGCGTCGTTACGACCGGCGGCTGGTCATTCTCGGGTGTAGGACTTTCCCCTCCAGGAAGATGTAAGTAACAAATATACGTGCTTTTCTTAATCTGCTCCACACAGTTAAAATCCGCTCGTCCAACTTAAAAACTACCACCGCTTCGCTTCTTCTGTCTTTAGCTTAGCCCGTGTAGCTTTCCAGCTGTTTCACGTGGTGTCGGCCTGAAACTGGCGTCTCCGGGTCTGCAGCGTTATACTATTGACTTTACCGGCTTTGGAAAAGGGATAAAAAGTCCTCTCCAACATCCGATCTGGGCGTCTAGAGTCCGATTAGCACCTCCCCCAGCAGCAGCGTTAAGTTCCTTGTTGTTTGAAAATCTTTAGGAGACGAAAAAATAACTTTAGCTAGATCGGAGCGACTCAGACCCATAGGAACCCATACTAAAATATAGATTGTTTGTATGACCATATTTCCCAGAGTGCTTTGCGGCAATCTATTTNATTTACACTCTGATTAGGTTTTTTAGAAATGTGATATCTTGGTTAGGTTTTTTTTTTATTTATTAGCATGATTTTTTTTAAAACTCTGACTAGTTTTCAAAATTTCGTTTATACTCTGATTAGTTTTTTAGAAATGTGATATCATGTTCAATTTAAACTCTGAAATAAAAAGAGATACGAAATTTTAAAAAACTAATCAGAGTTTTAAAAAAATCACGCTAATACATTTCTAAAAACTAATCAGAGTATAAACGAAATTTTTAAAAAGTATCTCTGTGATGATCTACAAATTGGTTTAAAAAAGTGAACAGGTACTTATTAAAAAAATGTACAATAAAAAGGTAAATGATCATATTTATGTTTATTTATGTTACTTAATTGTCCCTTGCACGATAGCAAACTCTAGTTCTGGTTGATGAACTCCAGAGACCCGTGGTACTTCCTGTCCTCTTTTTTCTTTCATCTTTATTTTGTGACATGCACATCCCCATCTCAACAACAAATTAACGTATGAAATTTAAACACTTTTATGTCCACCACTCATGTTATTTCAAGCATATATACCATTTCCATGTACATGTCCAAAAGGGAGTAGGGAGAAGTATAAACTTATCCAGTCCTACCCCTGTCATTTACACACACAAAAATGAAAAAAAAAACCAACAACAAATGAATAAATAACTAAAATCACTAAACACACTAAACCACAAAGTCAGCCCAATACAAAACTAAATTTTCCTTTTCTAACCCTGCCACCAATTAATACAGAAGATTTTGGACGATTCTAATTGAATATACCCACTACCGTCTTCACAGTGATGTCAACATGGACGGTGCATGCAGTGAACTGTACTTTTCCAGATCCCTTGGGAACTTGCCAAAATTTTCAGTCAACGACGTTCATCGTATTGTTGACACTTTTTCATCTGCTCCACAGAGCAAACGAGAAAAGGGATTCAAATTGTACACATCCCAGTATGTGCACAACTATGAAGGTGAGTACACAACGCGGCTGTGCTAACTAGTGCTAACTTGACTAAAAGAGGCGTGACAAACACGTATTAAATGGTAACTACAGGTTGTTGTTTTTTGCTACATGGACTTTATTTCTACTATGCAATACGTTCATTTATTCACAGAGAGAACTTTGGTGCTATTTGGAGTCCGAGAAATATCCATCTACAATAGGGTATTCTACAGTTGACGTCACCACGCAAAGGCTGCTGGGAAGGGTCATACTGATAAGCCGCATTAACAATAGAAAATATACAGTTTCAGAGCGTTTTGACATCGATATGAAGGCATAAAATGGAGGAAGTTGTTTTGACAAAAAAAAAAAACATACCAGAGAGCTTTTCTTGATGGCGACCCTGCTAATTATCGATCACCAGAACTGAAGCGCTAGCTCAAATGAAAGTGAAAGTAAAAACTAACCCTCGCTAGCAGCGCTGTTGTTTTAAACGCCATTATTCCCATCACGGCTCCTTCTTGAGTAATATAAAAATAAGTTCATTACTCACAGTGCTCAAGTAACATTTTCTCAAGGTAGTTTTTTAACTGTCAGGTTATCATTTGTGTCCCTACTTTTTATATTCCACTCACCTCTGGTCAAAAGACTTTTTCGTGGACGTTTGGGTGGACGTGCTGTTTGGCCCAGACGTTCAGCTGGACCGCTGCCTCCTTGTTAACTCTCCTCCGTTAACAACGCTGTCTCTAACTCTCCGTTAACAACGCTGCATCCTGCATTAATTCTCCGCTCCCTCCGCTGCTGCTCCTCCTGGATAACCTCACGACTGAGAGCGTTGTTACGACCGGCGGCTGGTCATTCTCGGATGTAGGACTTTCCCCTCCAGGAAGATGTAAGTAACAAATATACGTGATTTTCTTGATCTGCTCCACACAGTTAAAATCCGCTCGTCCAACTTAAAAACTACCACCGCTTCGCTTCTTCTGTCTTTAGCTTAGCCCGTGTAGCTTTCCAGCTGTTTCACGTGGTGTCGGCCTGAAACTGGCGTCTCCGGGTCTGCAGCGTTATACTATTGACTTTACCGGCTTTGGAAAAGGGATAAAAAGTCCTCTCCAACATCCGATCTGGGCGTCTAGAGTCCGATTAGCACCTCCCCCAGCAGCAGCGTTAAGTTCCTTGTTGTTTGAAAATCTTTAGGAGACGAAAAAATAACTTTAGCTAGATCGGAGCGACTCAGACCCATAGGAACCCATACTAAAATATAGATTGTTTGTATGACCATATTTCCCAGAGTGCTTTGCGGCAATCTATTTTTAGCTACTGTAGAAAGCTCTTTTGTGTAGACACCCTAAAATCAGAGTGAAATGAAGATGTGGCAGGCTAGTCCATTATTTCAAAAACTTCATTTCTGCAACTCAAAATGCTTTTCAGTATATTGTGTGGCCCCCACGAGCTTGTGTGCATGCTTGACAACGTCGGGGCATGCTCCTAATGAGACAACGGATGGTGTCTTGTGGCATTTCCTCCCAGATCTGTGTGAGGGCATCCCTGAGCTCTTGTACAGTCTGAGGAGCAACCTGGCGCCGCCTGATGGACCGAAACATAATGTCCCACAGATGTTCGATTGGGTTTAAGTCAGGGGATGGTGAAAGCCATTGAATTGTTTCAATTCCTTCATCCTCCAGGTACTGCCTGCATACTCTTGCCACATGAGGCCGGGCATTGTCGTGCATTAGAAGAAAACCAGGACCTACTGCATCAGCGTAGGGTCTGACAAAGGGTTCAAGGATTTCATCTGGATACCTTATGGCAGTCAGAGCACCATTTCCTAGGCAGTAGAGGTCTGTGCGTCCCTCCATGGATATGCCTCCCCAGACCATCACTGACCCACCACCAAACCTGTCATGTTGAACGACGTTGCAGGCAGCATAACGTTTTCCTTGTCTTCTCCAGACTCTTTCACGTCTATCACAGGTGCTCAGGGTGAACCTGCTCTCGTCTGTAAGAAGTACAGGGCGCCAGTGGCGGACTTGCCAATTCTGGTGTTCTGGTGTTCTTGAGCAAATGCCAGTTGAGCTCTACGGTGCTGGGCAGTGAGCACAGGGCCCACTACAGGACGTCGGGCCCTCAGGCCATCTTCATGAAGTCTGTTCTTGGTTGTTTGGGTAGAGACATTCACACCAGTGGCCCTCTGGAGGTCATTCTGTACAGCAATGTATAGAGACATCCTGGATGAAAACATGTTCCAAAGAGCTTTTGACCTCAGACTGGGGCGACGGTTCACCTTTCAGCAGGACAATGACCCTAAGCACACAGCCAAAATATGGAAGGACTGGCTACAGAACAACTCGGTGAATGTCCTTGAGTGGCCCAGCCAGAGCCCAGACCTGAACCCCAATGAAAATCTCTGGAGAGATCTGAAAATGGCTGTGCAACGACGCTTTCCATCCAACCTGATGGAGCTCGAGAGGTACTGCAAAGAGGATTGGGCAAAACTGCCCAAAGATAGGTGTGGCAAGCTGGTGGCCTCATATTCAAAATGACTTGAGGCTGTAATTGCTGCCAAAGGTGCATCAACAAAGTACTGAGCAAAGGCTGTGAATACTTATGTACATGTGATTTGTCAAGTTTTTTATTTTTAATAAATTTGCAACAACTTCAAATACACTTTTTTCACATTATCATTATGGGGTGTTGTGTGTTGAATTTTATGGGCACAATGAATTTAATCCATTTTGGATTGAGGCTGTAACATAAATAAAAAAGTGGAAAAAGTGAAGCGCTGTGAATACTTTCCGGATGCACTGTATTTGACTCTAAAGCTACTCCAACGACATTAAAAGCTAATTTATAAACCCATTATGGATTTTTAAATGGAAGGCATTTTTTTGTTTGATCATGTTTATTGTAATAGAACAAATTTGCTATTTTTCTTACCTAAATTACATCAAGTGTTCAAACAGTAACCTGTCTGAAGTATTTTATCATATTTTTTGTGAAGGGGTATGCTTTTAAATTGATCTATTTTATCGGTAAATAACTTCCAAAATGTATCAGGGTTCCTACAAGTTTGTTCAAGTTAAATTTAAGTCTTTTAAAGACCTTTTTAAGACCATTTATATAAAAACTTAATACCTATTTTGAGGCCCTACCTTAATGTCATTAACATGTTCAGTAGTAAGCTACTGGATATGCTAATAATATTTGGGTATTTCTCTTCCTCTTGAAGTTTCACGATCACCTTGATTGCGAACGTGTTACCTGCTAGAATTAGCTTTAGCAATCCTGTTCGTAAATTGATGGTTGATCCCAAACTTTAGAGCGTTTTTGCCTTTTACAGTGTCTTTTTGTCTTTGCTGGTTTCTTTATTTTCCTCCATAACACCTAGATCCCCATGTTGTTTGCCAGTAAAAGGTGTTCAGGTTGTGGTGCGCGAAATGAATGAAGCATATTAAAATGATTCGAGGAATTTATTCAAACCATTCGAGTATTTGTTTTAGCTCTAAAATACAGCACAATTTTTAAGACCCAGATATCAAATTTCAAGACCTTTTCAATGCTTTTCAAGGTCTTATTTTCCAAATTCATAAATTGAATGTTATTAAGACTTTTTAAGACCTTGTAGGAATCCTGTGTATGAATTGTCGAAATGGAAAAAATCATGATAAAATCGTGATATGATTTTTTTCCATATCTCCCACCACTAACACCAAATCACCTGCTTCATATGAAATCCCACTTAGCAATTTTCATAAGGAAGACCTGTATTGCAGGAAACTATGGCGACATGTCCAATTCCTTGCAGAGCAGTTCTGGAGCCGCTGGAGATGGGAATACATTCACAACATCATTTCAAGGCAAAAATGTCACTCACCCAAAAGGAATCTAAAAGTTGGTGATGTTGTGTTGGACATGGATGAACTAGCGCCGAGAGGTGAGGTCAATGCTCTAATAAGCTATCAGTTGTAGAGCGTCCAGTACAAAAACTTGTTTTAGTGGTATAAAGTTCCTAAGTTAACCTCTACTTGCAGGGCTGTACAGTGTGACATATATGTTGCATGTGTGATGAAAAAAACGCTCTGTGCGATAAACTATTTTTAGACGTAGCACTCGTGCTACATCTTTTCAAGTTACTTTTTTCCCCAGAACTTTATTGAACAAATGTAAGTTATATGTTTTTGTGTAAGGAAGATGCTTTTTACTGGCACACTGCGTGGTAATCTAGGTGCTGTGGAGGAAAATAGAGAAACCAGCAAAGACACAAAGGCAGAAACGGTCCAAAGTTTGGGATCAAACGCACACCTATGGGCAGATTGGCTAAAGCTACCGGGTTAGCATGCTCACGATCAAGTGGGGTTCCAAAAAAACACGGGGATAGTAAAACTAAGAATGACTAAACTCTACAAGCAGAAGAAAAGTCCCCACCATCCTGTTTATTCTAAGCTGTCTACAGCGCTATGGAGGAGCAGAGCCACAACAGCTACCGGGAGTCACGTTGTTGCAACAATTTTGCGCAACACACCGCTCCAGGTCTATGGCAAGCTGTTGTAATATGTAATTCACAAACGCTTCTATCTGTGAACATGATTTAAACTGGATTATTGCCAACCCGTACATAATAGACATGCCACCATTACATTGTTAGCAGTAGATATTAGGGATGCAACGGTACGCGGTAAAATCCTGGGGCCTCATTTATCAACCGTACTTACGTACAGATCTGTGCGTATTTCGTGTGTGGGAACGATTTTACGCATTGTGTGGTATTTACCAATTTGTACTTGTGCGTGAAAATGTTCCTAAATATAAGAACAGCTCTGATCATGCGTAGGAACAGCATCTAGTGGCAGAACGAGGGAACAGCAATTCTGAAGGTCTCAGTGATCCACGCGTGTTCCTCATCCACTAATTATTTTACCCAATAAATAATTATTTTGGTGGAAAAACAGCTGTGTCACATTATTGGTGCTAAAACACCGTGACCCACGGGAATCTGACTTTAGAATGGCTGATTTCGTGTTATTTTGTAATCACAATTTTTACTCTTCCCATGTTTATGTTTTAAATATTTTTGCATTTATTTATGTATTTATTAATTATGTTGTAATTTAATTTAATTATTTTGTCCTTGTGAAGCGCATCGTGATTTTTTGTGAGATGCGCTATATAAAAGATTGTTTCTTAACCTTATTATTATTGGAGGATTTAGCAGAGCAGAGTGCACTCCAGAGGGAATGGCTCTTCCGTGAGCGCAGCGCACTGATCCAATCCCAGTCCAGATTCTATTTTACAAATAAAACAACCTCCAGAACCTCCTCTGCTCCCCGATCACACGCGTTGTCAAGTGTCCAGTGTTTCGATCTCGTTGTCAATAAAGTTTGTCTTTTTTTTCCGGGAAGAACCCAGGGAATCCCCTCCCGACCTGAGGACATAGTGTGACCAAATATGGTTAATTCAGGGCGTTTCTGTATGTAAATGACGGGGCGGGGTCTGTGTGTACATCAATCAGGCGTGGAGCAGAACTGCCACTGTAATTGATTCTATCTGTACAACAGACGTGGAGCTGCTAGCACTAACTTTTAGACCTAAATACCTCCCCCGCGAGTTTGGTCATCTCGCCTTAGTGCTAGTTTACATACCCCCATCTGGTAATGTGACGCGCGCATCCGAGACCATCGCGTCATGTGTCCAAAAGCTCGAAGCTGCCTCCCCTGACTCTCCCGTGTTTGTCCTTGGGGATTTTAATGGCTGTAGACTGAATAAGACTCTCCCCACTTTCCATCAGTATGTTACCTGTGCCACCAGAGGCGATAAAACAATTGATCTCTGTTACAGCAATGTTAAGGATGCATACAGAGCCTATAAGAAACCACCACTCAGCACTGCAGACCACAATGTTGTCCACCTAGTCCCAGTATACCGCACCAAACTACAGAGAGAGGGGGTAGTGAAAAAACAGGTCCAAAAGTGGAACAGTGAGGTGCAGGAGACTCTTCAGGGTTGTTTTGACTGTACTCTGTGGGAGGAGTTAACCAAGGGCAACACTTTAGAGGAGGCCACAGATGTTGTAACATCATACATCTCCTTTTGTGTGGATATGCTGGTTCCTACTAAGACAATTAAAGTGTTTTCTAATAATAAGCCCTGGATCACTAAATCACTTAAAACAACTCTGAATGAAAAGAAGATAGCTTTTAACTCTGGGAACAGACTGGAAGGCAAACTTATTCAACACAGGCTGAACAAGGAAATCAAAACTGCCAAAGGGTCTTATAAAGACAGAGTGGAGAAGCTTTTTAACAATGGCAGAGCCAGGGATGCTTGGCAGGGGGTTAAAACCCTGGCTGGGCTCCCCTCTAAATTGACATCATCTGGCCTCCCTGCAGAAGTGTGCACTCACATGGCAGAAGACCTCAATAACTTCTTCTGTAGGTTTGATCAACTTGACTTTACCCAGGAGAGGGAGCAGCTCGCAGCAGAGCTAGCTCATATGTCTAAAGCTGTTGAGAACCTGCAGTTGCTGCCTGAGGATGTGGAGCGCACACTGAAGAGGATTAAACCCAACAAGGCTTCAGGACCAGACAGGATTTCTGGACGTCTACTGAAGGTCTGCGGCAGTCAGCTGGCTGGTGTTTTCTGCTCACTGTTTAACCGCTCTCTAGCAGAGCACTCCATCCCCTCCATCTGGAAGTCCTCTATCATCTGCCCTGTGGCAAAGAGGAGCAACCCGAGCACCAATGGCGATTTTCGACCTGTAGCTTTGACATCGCTGGTCATGAAGAGCTTTGAGAGACTCATCATGGCCCAGCTGCTGGCTGATGTGAGTATACACTCGGACCCACTGCAGTTTGCGTACCAACCACACAGAGGGGTGGATGACGCACTGTTAACTCTGCTGCATGGGACCCTCACCCACCTGGAAAAGCCTAAGTCTCAAGTCAGGTTGGTCTTTGTGGACTTCTCAAGTGCATTTAATACAGTGCAACCACACCTCATGGGCCATAAATTGCTGAAGTTCAATGCTAACCCCCATCTCATCCTCTGGGTGCTCTCCTTTCTCACGGAAAGGGACCAGAGGGTCAGGGTGAATGGCCATCTCAGCACTGTCAGGTCAATCTCTACTGGTTCTCCACAAGGTTCGGTCATCTCTCCACTTCTTTTCACCTTATACACCAATGACTGCAGGAGCTCCACCCCAGGAATAACTTATGTCAAATATTCAGACGACACACTCATCATGGACACTACCAACACAGCTGGATTACTACAAATAGAACTGGACTTGTTTTCACTGTGGTGTACAGAGAACTGCTTGGACTTAAACGTCTCCAAGACCAAAGAAATGGTCATTCACTTCCACCACAGCCCATCCTCTACCCCCGCACTCACTGTAAACAGTCAAACTATTGAAATGGTTTCTTCATACACATACCTCGGCTTCATAATTGATCATAAACTCACATTTCAACTTAACACCGAACACATCTTTGCAAAATGTCAACAGTGTCTTTATTTCCTTCGTAAGCTCTGCAAACTTCAGGTTCACCAGTCCATTCTTGTTGCTTTTTATAGATGTTTCATTGAATCCATCCTCACACTCAACATCACTGCTTGGTTTGGTTCACTCACTCTAGCTCACCGTAACACACTCAATAAAATCATCAAAATAAGCAGTAAAATCATAGGTCAGGAGCAGCAGCCACTCACCATCATTTACAACACTAGAGCCCTGAGGAAAGGCTCACAGATCTCCACAGACCCCTCACATGCTCTTCACTCCTACTACAGCATGTTGCCATCAGGTCGTCGGTTCAGGTCCCTCTCACTTAAAACAAAAAGGGCTTCCTCTAGCTTCCTCCCTTCCTCTATTCGTCTATTAAATGCTAAGCCACAGTCCAAGTGACTGTGAATAGAACCAAATTGGAAATGTTTTAGTATTCTTTTAAATTAATTTTATGTATTTGGATATATTCCCTTTTAATTGATGGTATGTGTGTGTTCTGATTGTTTTTATGGGCTGTGTTGATACTCTCTCTGCAAATGAAGTTCCTAACGGATAAATAAAGTGAATTTTGATTTGATTTGATTTTGAAATGACGATACACGGGCGCGAGCTCCTATATGCGCACAGGTGGGATTTATCATCAGACGATTGCGGAGGAACGTGCGTACGAGAGGCCACCGCATGTTTCATAAATCAGGACATTGACTGTTCGTACACACATTCTAAATTTCATCCGTAGGAGGGAATATAGGAACGTTTCTACGAACATTTGATAAATGAGGCCCCTGGACCGTTCGGTCCTCCCTGCACAGGACAGTCTACCCTCGTGTACCACGGAACTTCGGTTTTGCCATTATTTTCGCTCTGGTCCTTTTATTTCATGCTTTACACGGCACCAGGGTGTGTTTGTCTGTCCAGGCAGATGCATTTCATTCCGTGTGCCTGCTCTAGTCTCATCTGAAGCTGCTCACAGCAGACCCCCTCCCTACCTGCGAGTAAATATCCAGTCACACGTTTGACCCGCCCCACTGAGCTGAAAGTTTGAGCAAAACAAGCGCTACAGAGAGAAACTTAGCCACGGTGACATGCAACGCGCCGTCTTCATACAAACCTTCTGTGTGGGAACATTTCTGGTTTGCAGTTGAATATAAAGACGAGGAGAGAAAACGGTGGGTGAACTCAGAGGCTCACTTTATTTGACACCACAACCACAACCCCTCACACAACACACTCCCGAATCGGGACCTTCCTTGGACATCCTACAATTCCAAATATACGTGTCCCTCCCGGTCCCGCTTCGGTCGCCCTAGCCTCTCACTGACACCACATTGAAAAGGCGTTTTAAAAGTGACATTTCTGTTGGTCTCTGAACATATTATTACACACTGGACTACAAGTAATACATCTGAAAAGTTATATTATTGCGTGAATAAAATAAAGTTTGGAAATTTCAGATTTTTTTAAGCTTTTCTACAATTCAAAGTGTATTCAGAATAGATTTTAAGATCCTCCTTCTCACATATAAAGCTCTTAATAAACAAGCTCCATCATACATCAGTGATCTGATTGTTCCATATGTTCCTAACAGAGTGCTTCGCTCTCAGACTGCAGGTTTACTGGTGGTTCCTAGAATATCTAAAAGTAGGATGGGAGGCAGATCTTTTAGCTATCCGGCTCCTCTCCTGTGGAACCAGCTCCCAGCTTTAGTCCGTGAGGCAGACACCTTGTCTACTTTTAAGACTAGGCTCAAAACTATTCTATTTGATAGGGCTTATGGTTAAATTCTGATGTTAGCCCAGGTTTAGACGAGTGGGGAGCAGAGGGAGGTGGAGTGTACAGCGGGGACTACAGTCATTAAAGACTTTTCTCCCTGGCCCTGCCTCCCACATGCCTCCATCTAAAAGGCTAGGTTATCCTGAGTTATCTCTGTAGTTATGCTGCTATAGGCTTAGACTGCTGGAGGACATACTGACCACTTTCCACACTCTGCTACTCTCTTCTACCACCACTCTTTAATTGCATTATTTCCTGTTATTTCAGCTGTTAACTTTATTTTCTCTCTAAGTGTTTTTCTCCCCAGAAGAAGCTACACTGGCGTTCTGCTGAGCTGTGGTGGCCTCATGGAGGGGGCCATCGGCTGGCACACTGCTGCCAACCACCTAACATTCTCCCTCTCCTGATATTACATCTCACTTTCTTTAACATAGAATGTGCTACTATTAGTTCACCTATTGAATTAATTATAGATTCACTCAGATAAAGACAATAAAGTTTCTCTCACTAAATAGAACTTCTACTAAGAAATCACAGTGTAGCCATAGAAACACTACTTGATCTATATGGTGTGTGTGTGTGTGTGTGTGGGGGTGTGTGTGGGTGTGTGTGGGTGTGCGTGTGCCTGCTCTGTCTTCTCAATCCCCAGTGAAGGCTAATTTATACTTGTCCGTCTGCGTCGGTACGGAGACACGCAGCGCCATTTTGCGTCGACGCAAGGGCTCTCGGACGGGCTCGCGGAGGGTGACGGAGACATGCCCCCAAAAATAACTGTCCGTCGAGAGCAACGGAGAGCGCAAGCTTGTGATTGGTCAGGACGCCGCTTCTCTGAAATATGTCACCAGCAGCACTGCCACTGTCGACTCAAAAAATAAAGAGCGCTGAAGATATTTAGCGGCAGACATGGAGCAGATTGAAGAACGCCTCGCTGAAAAAGTTCGAAAATATGAAAGTTTATTCACTCGTGACTGAAGGAGCACAAAGATACACAGCGAGCGATTTATTCGTGGACGGAAATGACAAGAAACGTGGGTTTAGAGGTGCCGACCGCATGAAGAGGTGGAGGAGAATGAGGGACAAATTCGTCCGTGTTAAAAACTCTCTAAAATACATTAAAACAAGTTAACACAGTAGTAAATACACTATCGTAGACCGGATATGTGGCTGTAATGGTGGCAGGATACCCCAGAAATGTGCTACGCCCTCTGCTGTCCAGGCAGGGGGTTGCTTTGCAACATCCCCCAGCCAACAGAGAAGTAGAAACATAAAACGCCTCCATCAACGCGTATGCGTCTCTAGCCCGCGGAGCTTACGGAGAAGTATAACTCAGCCTTGAGTCGTAGCGGATGGCTGCTCATACTGAGCCAGGATCCTCTGGAGGTTTCATCCTGTTAAAAGGGAGTTTTCCTTCCCACTGTCGCTACATGCTTGCTTAGTATGAGGATTGTATCAACACACAGTCAGTGTCTTGATGCAATCTGCTGGGTTCCTTATATAGGAAACTTTTTTACTGATTGGCTTAATGAACTGAACTGTATTGGAATGTTTACTTTGTGAAGTGCCTTGAGACGACTCTTGTCGTGATTTGGCGCTATATAAATAAACTGAATTGAATTAAATTGACCGAAACCGAACCGAAACCGTGACCCAAAAACCGAGGTATGGACCGGACTGTGGGGAAAGTGGACTGTTGCATCCCTAGTAGATATTAAATGTTATTAGCATTTCCAGTAGCTTACTACTACTACTAACATGTTAATAAAATATCTTAAATTCTACTGATCAGAGTTTAACTGTGAATATATTTAGATGATATTTTGACTAAGATGAGTGATATTAATACAAACCATAAATGTTACTGAAATGAAGGTCAATTTGTCCATAAAATATGAATTAACTATAAATCAGATGGGAACGAGGGAACTAGACAACACCAAATTAATACATATATACTGCTCACAAAAATGAAAGGAACACTTTAAAGAAACACATTAGATACATCAGATCTCAATATGAAGTTGGATATCTATACAAATAACGACAGGGCAATGTCTTAGGAACAAAAGGATGCCAAGTCTTTTAATGGAAATAAAGGTTTATAGCCTACAGAGGGCTCAATTGTGTAGACACCCTAAAATCAGAGTGAAATGAAGATGTGGCAGGCTAGTCCATTATTTCAAAAACTTAATTTCTGCAACTCAAAATGCTTTTCAGTATCTTGTGTGGCCCCCACGAGCTTGTGTGCATGCTTGACAACGTCGGGGCATTCTCCTAATGAGACAACGGATGGTGTCTTGTGGCATTTCCTCCCAGATCTGTGTGAGGGCATCCCTGAGCTCTTGTACAGTCTGAGGAGCAACCTGGCGCCGCCTAATGGACCGAAACATAATGTCCCACATAGGGTTGGGAATCGAAAACCGGTTCTTGTTGAGAACCGGTTCCCATTGTTTCAATTCCTAGGAATCGTTCGCCATTTTTGCAAACGATTCTCTTATCAATTCCAGGCGGCGCAAATGACGTCACCACACACGTTGCGCAGCTTACGCAGGCAGGAGCCGAGTTTGAATTACGGGGGAGCTGGAAGCCGTCAACCTACACACCCAGGGGAAGCCCGAAAAAAGATCCTGTTTCTACCTATATTACATTATTCATATGGACTCTCAGCGCACCGGGGATGTTTTTGAGCGGAGAGGACAGATAATGCTGATTATTGATGCGCGCCGGGCAGCTGCGCACGGCCACAGTAACACTCTCAAAGTGGCGCCACCAAAAATATAATTAACACGCGATCGTTCATGTCCGTTCATATAATCTGGTACTTCTGTCTTTTAATCGTATCTTTTATTCGTGTCTGACGCGCTCCGCAGCAGAGCGCTTCACCTGTGCTCAGGTGATTTCACCTCACCTGCGCGGCCGCCAGCACACACGCCACTGTTTTTCAGTCAGTAGATTAATTTGACCTGTTTAGTTCAAAAGTAACTCGAGGTGAATCAGGAGGAAGCCAGGAAACAGTTTTTTCTTGTGGATTGAGAGGAGAAGCAGGAAGATCAGAGCCAGACAGGACAGGAAAATATTCAAATAAAAACAAGAAAACAAAACAAAGTTCTTGAAAATGAAAATGTTGGTAGATTTATTCCACTGCATCTTTTGACCTTCATAAAGCAATAATTCATAAGCGTGTAATATTTATATATTTGATACAATTCAGATCACCTTCAAACTTCAGTCCCACATCCAGGGCCGTATCAAGGCGTTTTGGGGGCAAAGGCAAACAGACCCCCCCCCCGTCACTGGGCTCCCCCAGAATCCTCTGTGTAATTCAAACCCTGCCCAGGAATATTAATTATAGTGTTTGCAAAAACACCTCGGTTTACATATGAATTGTTCTAGAGCCATTTTGTTGGCAGAATCTGATATTTTAGTTCTAAGCCAGGTGTTCTGATAGAACACCGGGAAAAAAAAATGGGTCCCAACGTGGTTTGTGTGGTGTCATTGGTAGCCACAGATCCCCTGTCCTCATTTTTGGAAATGGAAATATGGTCACCCTACCTTATATACACATCTCCACACTAGCAGACTCCAACGATTAAAGTCCGACCTGTGGTGAGATTTTTCCCATCATGCAAAAACTACAGCAAGAAGGTGACTCTGCCTTCACAAGGAGCATAAAGAGAACATTTGGAATGATTTTTCCAAACGATACCAGGATTATCATAAATACACTGACAGTTATAATGCAGGAAACTGGGCGCGATACATTTTCTGCCACCTATTGAACTATTTGGGAATTGATAAGGGAATTGATAAGGAATTGGATCGATAGACAGAATCGACAATGCCATTGATATTGATAAAAACTTATCAATTCCCACCCCTAGTCCCACAGATGTTCTATTGGGTTTAAGTCAGGGGATCGTGAAGGCCATTCAATTGTTTCAATTCCTTCATCCTCCAGGTACTGCTTGCATACTCTTGCCACATGAGGCCGGGCATTGTCGTGCATTAGGAGAAAACCAGGACCTACTGCATCAGCGTAGGGTCTGACAAAGGGTTCAAGGATTTCATCTCTATACCTTATGGCAGTCAGAGCACCATTTCCTAGGCAGTAGAGGTCTGTGCGTCCCTCCATGGATATGCCTCCCCAGACCATCACTGATCCACCCCCAAACCTGTCACGTTGAACGACGTTGCAGGCAGCATAACGTTCTCCTTGTCATCTCCAGACTCTTTCACGTCTATCACAGGTGCTCAGGGTGAACCTGCTCTTGTCTGTAAAAAGTACAGGACGCCAGTGGTGGACTTGCCAATTCTGGTGTTCTTGAGCAAATGCCAGTCGAGCTCTACGGTGCTGGGCAGTGAGCACAGGGCCCACTACAGGACGTCGGGCCCTCAGGCCATCTTCATGAAGTCTGTTCCTGATTGTTTGGGTAGAGACATTCACACCAGTGGCCCTCTGGAGGTCATTCTGTAGGGCACGAGCAGTGCTCAGCCTGTTCCGCCTTGCACAAAGGAGCAGGTATCTGTCCTGCTGATGGGTTGTGGACCTTCTACAGCCCTGTCCAGCTCTCCGAGAATAACCGCCAGTCACCTGAAATCTCCTAGCCTGGCAAGCCATCCTATATATGTGTATATATAGTCTGGCCACGAACCATTGACGGCTCTCAGTCGTGAGGCGGGATCTACGGTTGTCTTTCAAAATGTCAGCACGCAACTGGACAGCGCTAGGACCAATCAGAGTGACGAACAACATGACGTAATCACGGCGACGGAAAAGCGGGAGGCATTAATGGCGTCTAACATCAATGATTTCTGTCGTTTTTGTATGAAAAACATGCGAATATCAGGTGTACTGGGACATTGCACTACTTTGTTTGATAAAAATAAGAAGCCGCCAAGTATAGCTGACAGACTTACGCACGTTGGAATCTAAATAATCCAATGTTGATGACAAAGCCATTTCAAACGAACGTGGTTCCTGAGTTGCCGCCATGTTGCTTGGGTTCGCGGCCGCAGCGCTGACGTCATCGGCTACTAGAGGTGCCTGAAAAAATCGATTCGAATTCGAATCGTGATTCTTACTTATAAAGATTCAGAATCGATTCATAAAGGTTCAGAATCGATTCTGTCTGAAAGTCTTTTTGTAAACTACCGTATTTCCGAGCGTCCCTGAACGCATCATCGCTGGAGCACCGGCGCTACCTGTAGTTGCTCGCTCTGTGTGCTCCTACGCTGCAATCTGCTGAAATACGACAGAGACTTACCTTTATTATTATCCTGTGTGCGTTTTATGAGTCAAGAAGTAAGTTCATTATGTTTTATAATGTTAAAATGGTGTTATCCAGTTTAGTTTGACTGTTGTTTCATGCCGAGTGCACCGTGCGTTATTGATGCTTGTTAAGACTTAGGCTACGTTCACACTGCAGGTCTTGATGCTCAATTCCGATTTTTTGAGTAAATCCGATTTTTTGGTGTGGCTGTTCACATTATAACTGAAATGCGACATCAAACACTCTCCAGTGTGAACGCTTCACGGCCCCAAAGCGACCCGCATGCGCAGAAGACAAGAAGTCACAGTCAGAACCAGGGGAGGTGGAGTTGTGATGTGAAAGCCTCACAGACAGTTCAGCCACAGGATCACACCTGAGTCTCTCGTTTTGGGGTGGAAACTCTTTTACTCCTTATTCCCGCCGTCTTCCCGAGTTAGTATTCCCTGAAAATGTTTTGGTATTAAGTTAATTCACGGAAAACCCCCGCCCCGCTGTCACGGAGACCGAGACCAGAGAGACGCTTCGCTCCAGCAGCACCTCTCGCTCTCATGCTTTCTTGTATTTTTAATTCCAAAACTTGACAGGATGTCCCACAGATCCCTGAATCCCTCTGTCAGCGCTGCTCTTCAGTGCTCCTCCTCAGGAAAGTCCTGACACGACGCTCACCTCCGCTGAGCAGTGACGTATGAGGTGGATTTAATGCGACATGACCGTTCAGACTGCAGCCGCTTTCAAAAAATGCGCATATGTGTCGCAATCAGTACTACATATTGAAACGACCTGGATCGGATTAGGAACAATCGGATCTGTGCTGTTCAGACTGTCAAAAAATAAATCAGATAAGGGTCACAGGCAGGTCAAAATGCGGATTTGATGCGCTTTTGCCTGCAGTGTGAACATAGTCTAATTAGTGCCTGTTAGTCTTCATAATGTTAAACTTTGTTGCCACACATACTTGAAAAGTATTTGACTGCATTACTTTCAAAGCTACTATTAGGTAACTGTAAAGATTTGTTCAATTTTACAAGGTAAGCAACAATAAATGTTGCCTTTTCATCAAAAGATTACCTCTGTTTACAGTTTTAGAATCACTTTATTTTACCTTGTTAATTTGCATTTTCTTAAACATAACCAGTTTTCTTTTAAGTAAAATAACAATTTCCCATAGCTTTTTCTAACTTGCAGAAGAAAGTAGTTAGACCCGGAACTGACACTCTTTGATAATATTGATTGTGAATCGATTTGAATCGAGAATCGAAAATCGATTCTGAATCGAATCGGCACCCGAGAATCGGAATCAAATCGAATCGTGAGTTGTTGTAAGATTCACATCCCTATCGGCTACTCACGCTCTGTGATTGGCCCAAAATATAGAGCGCTGTGATTGGCCCAACCAAAACTATAGCGAGCTGTGATTGGACAGCCACAGGCTGCGAGGGTTCCTATGAAGCGTGCCTAGACCAAACTCTGCAAAGTAAGAATTTGGTCTAGTTCACTAGGCTAGAAATCTCCTCCATGTTCTGGAGATTGTGCTGGGAGACACATTAAACCTTCTTGCTGCAGCACGTGTGGATGTGCCATCCTGGAGAAGTTGGACAACCTGTGCAACTTCTGTAGGGTTAAGGATTCGCCTCATACTGCCAGTAGAGATAATTACTCAAGCCAAAACTAGCACGAGTGGAAAACCAGCCAAAAAAGATCAAGAGGGGGAAACTTGAAATGACCTCCACATGTTAAACCAGTCCTGTTTTGAGGGTTTTGTAATTGTTGCCACTTTAGTGCACCTGTCGTTAAGTCCATGAACACCAATACAGCTGAAAGTGATGAACAATGCCCTCAGCTGCTTAATCAAACAGAAAATTATCAGACAGGTTTAATTGATTTCATGCCAGGCCCAATAAAAAAAGTGTTCCTTTAATTTTTGTGAGCAGTGCATTATTGAGCCTTTTATAATAAGAGTGACATTTCAGCCTCATAATTTGGTTGTTTTATTTCATATTTTAGCAGCAGACCACAACCTCATTAAACTTGAAAAGTTATCAAATAAAATATTCAATTAATCGACAGAGGATTTAATAGAATATTAGAATACAAAAATATTCCATAACTGCAGCCCTATTTCAAACCTTTAACAGAACAGAAAAACCAACTGTGTGAACAAAAAGAAACAAAAACACAATCTGCACCAAACCAAGGTACGTCTGAGAGGGCAAAAGTTTACAATAACAACCCTGCAGTGTTGTGCCTAAATGAGTTCATTGAACGTTCATTAATTTTTTTGTGACCGTAAGTCGAACTCACTCGTATTTTGCCTGATGAACGTTAACGTAAACATGTTTATGAGCGGCGCTGTCTCACAGTTTGAGAGCTCCAGATCTCCACGGAGCTAAAGCTTTAGCTAAAACATCCTGTTAACCAGACTTCATAAAAAGTAGATCCTGCAAATGCGGCCGCTATAGGCAGCAGCAGTCGGTGCGGCATCTCCGCTTCAATGTCTATGCTGTAGAGAACGGACCTCTGTAATGAACAAATCTACACTAATTTTAATAAATGAAAATGTTTTTTTTTAATTAACACTGACAAAGAAACACGTCCAAAAATATTTCAAAATCAGAATCAGCTTTATTTCCAAGTACGTGAGTGACTCACATTACCAGGAATTTGCATCGGTGGTTGCTTGTTATTGTGTTTTCATTATGCCCTACTAGTGTTTGTCAGTGTGTTTAAGTAATTATAAAAACTAATTTTGGTTTTTTGAGATTATAACAGAATTTTTATGCCGATGCTACAAGATTTTGGTCTGTGCTACAAAACCTACAACCTTTGTAGCACCAGTGCTATAAGATAAAAACGTTAACGTACAGCCCTGACTTGTGTTATTTTATTTGAGAAAATTATTCATTTCTCTTAAAGCAGCATTCCGCAACTTTGCAGTTATATGGTCTCTGTCGCCCTCTAGAGGCTTGCTGCGTAACATCACTGTCGTAACATTAAATCTCTCTCTCGGGCATAAGAGGCATGTTTTCATTCCTAATGTCAGGCAAAACAACGAAAACAAACTTTTCCACCTCCACACATTGAATAAACAGTTTTATGTATAACAACTTTATGCCCGACCAAACACAATAACCCTGGTGAAATCATTTATTACTTACCTAGCCATTAGCAGCATGGCTAGGTCAGAGTCCGGAGTACATGCCTTTCTTTCTAAAAGAGCTCTCCAGCGAGGAAAAGACGGCCCAAAAATAACTGGTCTTTGCTCTTGCTCTATGACGTTCTTCTTTTCTTTTCCTAGATTCCTCTGATACGGGGTTTCTAGCTTACTTTGGTGAATCTGCCACTGCTAAACAGCGAGTCTACATTATACAATTATGGCAAGCCAAAGGGATAAAAAAAAGTGTGTTCTAAACTCCCATTATGTCCGCCAAAATGCTCGTTCGAGACACGCGTTTTGGCGGACATAACGTGCGTTTAGAACGCGCGCTTTTTTTTTTATCCCTTTAGCTTGCCATATTCTGCCTGTCACCCTGTCAGTCCTTCCGGCGGCTACCCGAAGCTCAAAAACTGTATAGTGCAGTGAACAGACATGTGACCCCCAACACTATCACAGGTATGAAAATGAACATAATAAACAATAATATGACGCAAAAACTTTACAAGAAAGCATAATTTTAAGGTGTAAAAGTTGCGGAATGTTGCTTTAAAGTAGATCTCCGGAGTATTTCTTTAATCTGATGGCACCATCTAGTGGCTGACAAGCGTATCACACAAAGAGTCCGTTGCTTAGAATTTTTAAGATGGCGAGCGACTGCACTTTTCTTGTTTATGAATGTGCTTCTTTAGCCGACAAACAGAGCTAAAACACGTTGTTTTACAAGTATTATTCTCACGTCATGTTGTGTTTTCATATATTTATATTTTAAAGACTTACTTGTCCGTGAAAAGTTCATCAACTCTGCATCAGCCGAGGTGCGTCCTTAAATTTGAAGCACGTAAGCGGTAGTCTAACGCTATTGGTTAGTTCTGGTCGCTGATCAGTTTCCTATTGCACAGATTTTACGGGCAGGGGCAGGCTTAGCAAAAAGATGTATCGCTTACATTATATCACACTACATGATAAGACAATCACTTTTACAGATTTCTAAAAAAATCATACATACTATCATAACATGTTTTTATTGCACTTTTATTTAATCAAAATGTGTTTTTGTTCATATATTTTTGTAAACCTGCTAGTTATCCAGACAAGAACCTCTAGTTAGAACAGTTTTTTTGACAAACTGAGCCATACATGGTTGTTCATCTTTTGGATACACATTCAGGGTTTCCCCCAGCGCTATTTTAGCCTGGCGGGCCACCAGGCTTTGCGTGCCCCCCCGCCAGGCTAAGCTTCACTTATTTATTTATTTTAAAGTTTTTTTAATGCACCAAACTAACATTTAAAATGTTAAATTTAGCGCTGAAACAAATACTCGAATGTTTCGATTTAAAAAATTCCTCAAATCATTATTATTTACTGATTCGAGGCGTTGTTAAATGCATAACGCAGCCAGACTCTAATTTACACGGACACATTTTACTGGAGCACAACGTTGGATATCACCGGTGATCGCGACAGCATGGAGGACAATGGAGAAAACAATAAAGGCAAAAGGCAAAGGTGGTCCAAAGTTTGGGATCATTTTAAACTCAGAAGAAGAGAAAACACGGTCGAGTGTCTCCACTGTTAAACGGAGTTGTCTTACCATAACAGCACAACTTTATCCGTGAACAGGAAACCGCTTCAGCCAGCCGAATCCACGACCAGGTAGGCTAATGCTAATACCATAGACAAAGCTAATACGTAGCACGAACGCTAACTTTCGCGTCGCGTAGGGACCGGAAAAAAACACGTTAATCGTGTTCATGTTAAACTAAGACTGAATAAACTCTACAACTGAAAGAAAAATCACCATCATCCTGTTTATGTAGATGGCTGCAGCAGCTGCAGCGGTGTGGAGAAGGGACGCAGCTAATACCTGGAGTCATTACTGCGGCTCAGTGTGACGCTGCACATACGGCAGGCCGTTATAGCATATAATTTACTAACATATCTTATCTTTGAATATAATTTTAGGTTGAATTATTGCCAATCTGTGTATATTTAGAAAAATCTGACACCATTACATTGTTACTAGTAGAAATTAGTAACATTTCTACTTGAAGTTTGATTTTGAAACACAAACTCAGAATTTTTTTCCTCCGTTTGAAAGGTCGTCAAATAGAATATTTGATTGACAGAGGATTACATAGAATATCAGAATACTAAAATATTAAATAGCTGTAGCCCTTGTTAATGCAGGAGATAGGTGTAGGAGACTATTTTCATGTTGAGCCTGCATGAAAAACTCAGAGTGATCGATTATAATCAGAAATAATAATAAAAAATTGTTTGTTCAGTTAAGCACACCTTTAAAATGAATAGGGGTCTTTAACCTGCAAGTCTGACTTTAACTGCATCTGGTGATACAAAAGAACAATAGCAACATCTTACGATGGATAAGTGAACAGGGTGAGAGGTCAGGTGTATTTTCCATGATCTGAATTGTATTTTTTTGTGTCTGGTAAAACCATATTTCAAGATTGTGCCTTTTTGTAAGACAAATAAATATTGTTAATAAATGGTTTATAACACCACATACTAGTCATACTTTTAAGCTTCCTGACAACTTTTTTTTTTTTACAAAAACACCGTGGGTCGCCCGTGGGGCTTGTCTACCACCGGGCTTTGCGAGTTTTCTGGGGGAAACCCTGACATTACAATCATTAAAAAAAAAAAAACTCTGGTCTGTGAGCAGTCAACGCCTTTATGTCATCCTGTTTGTTTGTTACCCTAATTAAACGTATAGGAGATTTAAATAGTTAATAAAGACGATTGTGTATTCACACCACACTATGTAATACTGATTCTGACACATATGCAAATTTTTGAAACTGATCAGCGGAGGTGAGCGTCGTGTCAGGACGTTCCTGATGACAAGCGCTGACAGAGGGATTCAGGGGTCGGTCTGGACAACCTGTCAAGTTTTGGAATTAAAAATACAAGAAAGCATGAGAACGGGAGGTGCTGCTGGAGCGAAGCGTCTCTCCTGTCGGTCTCCGTGACAGCGAGGCTGGGGGGGTCTCCGTCGGGGCGGGGATTCTCTGTGACAGCGGGGCGGGGGGGTCTCCGTGAATGAACTTTATTTACCACATCAGGTCCACCACTCGCCGTCACTCTGCGTTCTGCGGCGTTGCTTTAGAAGCGACTGCACGCGCCCAGTAAATACGCAAATCATGCGCATCAAGGATCCGGGTTTAGACGGGTCCTCGGTACTACCGGTACCAACGAAATCTGTAACGTGACGTTTACATTTTTGTAGTACCGGGTCAGTACCAAAGTACGGGTTCTTTTGACAACACTATATGTGGCGGAAACCGTTATTTAGGAAAACACGAGTTGTTAGAGAGACGAGCGATGGAAGCCATCACTGCATATAACAACATAGCAAACATAAACGTGCAGACTAGTGTTGTTTCCTCTATTGCTGCTTCCTCTATTGTGTCGATCTTTGTTTACTGCTATTTGCGCATTTTGCGCTGATCGCTGACGTAACTCACTGCGCAGTGGTAGTGATGCTGACATTTCATCAAATTCCTTACAGGGCCAAATATATATGGAGACAGGACAGCTTAAGAGGATCGGGGCTTCAGATCTCCCGGTCAATTTCACGCTCACAGATTTACCCGGAAGTTCCGATAAAGGAAACGCACCTATTGGAAGACCACAGCAAACCCTGAGCTAAATGGTAAATGGCGTGGATTTGTATAGCGCCTTTTTAGGGTTCTACATCCCCCCAAGGCACTTCACAACACAATCAGTCAACCACCCATTCACACACCCATTCACATACTGGTGGGGATGAGCTACCTTGTAGCTACAGCTGCCCTGGGTCTTGCTCTGTATCTTTGTGCTCTTTCAGTCACGGATGTATAAACTTTAATGTTTTCAGACTTTTTCCGCTACGCGTTCTTCAACCTGCTTTGTGATTGCCACTAGATATCTTCAGATCTCTTTATTTTTTGAATCTGCAATGGAGGTACTGTTGACGTATTTAAAAGAAGTGGCGTCCTTGCCCAATCACAGGCTTGCATTCTCCGTCGCTCTCAACGGACAGTTAAAAAAAGGGGGCAAGTCTCCGCCACCCTCCGTGAGCCCGTCCGAGAGCCCTTGCACCCACGCAAAATGGCTCTGCGTGTCTCCGTACCGACGCAGACGGAGAAGTATAAATTAGGCTAGGCTTTACTCCTTCATGCAAGATACGCGACTTTGGGGAGCGGTCTGGATCATAGACATAATAATTGATAGACCCCCTATTGGCCGCTCGGGCGCAGGAAATGCGGTCGCCATCTTAGGTCGGTCGAGCTTCCGGCAGACCTTTTCCTCTTTTCTACAGTCTTTGCGGCAGACACGAACCATAACAGCAGCAGTAAACATGATGCCTGAGCTCTGTGCGGTTTATTCTTGCTCTAATCGGCGGACTATTGAGACCATGACTCGGGGGATAACTTTTCACAAGTAAGTTCGAGCATTTTTGTTGTTTGTATTTTGTAAATATAACTTTGTTGTACTATATTTGTGTCCATCAGCAGCAACCCCTTGTTAGCTAACGTTAGCTACATGTTTACTGCTGGTGCTCCCCTGACAATGAAGGCTAAATGAGACTATTAATCATTTATTCCAAAACACTGAATTAAGTTACAGCTGACACAAGAATGCTGCTGTAGAAATCAAACAAATCTTCCTGGTATCAGATAGCTCATGTCTCAGACCCTCCCCTCTGACTGGAGAATAGTTAGCTAACATGCTGAAGAGTTTTGCTGTGCAGAACTTTTTTCTGGTTTTACCCTTTGAGGAGTTTTAGTTCATTATCAATAGAATGTTTTTGTTTTCTAGGTTTTCCCACAAAAGATGTGAGGAAGAAGTGTGAGGCTTCCTGCAGCTGATTTATTATGATTAGAACTGGGCTGTGTCAGATGGAGTTTGTTTCATCTTCAGCTTCCTGGTTCTCCTTCAAACAGTAAGTGTATCATAAGGCCTTCAGCATTCATAAATGTACATATCCTTTTATCAATCACAAGGCAGAGTGTAATACTTATCCCCCCACATACCTTGTCTTGATGATATTTGTCACAAATTAATTTATTTTAATAAACATCCTAAGAATCATGTCTAGGTGCCCCAGAGTTTTCACAGCACTAGAGGCCCCCTGATGTAAACTGAGAACCACAGATGTGTACTATAAACAGTATATTATTGTCAAACATTATGCTTGTTTGTTTTAACCAGAAAAGTGCAGAACTACATCCAGAAGAGCCAAAGAGAGCCTGTCTGTGACCTCCCAGAGACTAACCTCAGCCTGATGATGTGAGTATTTAAACATCATAACACTAACCCTAACCTAAACCAAAAGCGTATTCACACCATACCTCTAATACCACGTTTTAGGGCATTTTGTCATTGTGATGCCCAGCCAAATGTCCACACGCTACAGCTTAAAAGTTAAAATTTGTTCACTTCAACATATAAAAACAAGTACCTCAGAGAGACTCTATTTTTGCCCCTCCCACTCCACACACAATACAAAGCAAGTCTTAATGTTGTCCAATTCAATTTTTTGGAAATGACTGATGCAAATATATTAAATAAAAACGTTTCTATTCCTTTACAGGAGGCTGTGATTGGTGGATGATCAGGCTGCCCTGAACAAGATGATGGCAGAAAAACCAAACTAAACACAGATGTGTAGCTGTCATGCTGGATGCCACGGCCGTCAGACTTGATCTCATTGGTTAAGTCTGTGGTTCTGAAGAGAAGGCAGCACCACGTGGCCAAACTCACCTCTCTTGAACTGCAGAAGGGGAGCTCCAGATAAAAGTTCTACAAAGCAGTCCTCTTCCAGGGGTTTTAGATCATGTAAAGCTTTCAAATACAATTTTTAAAAATTCTCAAAACATCAGAATTGATGTCTGAGTATTGAAAACAAGCCTTACAGTTTTATTCTCACAGGTGGAGCGTTATAGATGCAGCTACACACAAAAATACAACAGAACCAGAACATTACTAAGCAGTCAGTTCTGACAGATGGTTTGTCGAGCTCTTGTCATTCAGACTTTGTTTTAGTTCTCTCTCTCACCCTCTCTTTGAGTTATATTGGTACTATATGTATATGAAACACTCATTTATTTAAATTGTTATAAGAATTATATTGTATACAGTATATTAAAATGGCTGAGTAGTACTTTCTGCTTCTCTATCATATATTAAGTGTGTTTTTATAAATACC
>SSNS01000444.1:16401-31255 GCA_006937985.1 Aphyosemion australe | reverse complement strand
CTTTTTTAAAGGGGCAACATTGTCTAATGCCACACGTAAAGAGGAAGTAACACTATGAACTAGACCGTCAATTTGTGAAGGGCTAGAAATGAAATAGTTGCCCTCTGCTAAGTTACACTGAGATTCTGAAGACAGTAAAGATGGAACAGTAGCTTTAAAGTTTGCTACAGCGTTATCAGATAAAGATCGACTATAGTGGAATTTACTCTCATGTCTGGAGAGCTCGGTTATAATAAACTCAAAAGTTATCATAAAATGGTCCGACAAGACAGGATTGTGTGGGAATACTGTTATCTCCTCACACTCTATACCATATGTCAGCACAAGGTCTAATGTATGATGGCAGGAGTGGGTGGAGCTATGGATTCTTTGAGTAAAACCAATTGAGTCTAAGATATTACTAAAGGCTATGTTGAGAGGATCACTTTCAATGTCAACATGAATGTTAAAATCCCCCGCCACAATGACCTTATCAGTATTTAACACCAAATCAGACAAGAAATCTGAGATCTGATCCAAAAATTGAGAGTAGGGGCCTGGTGGACGATACAAGACTACAAACAAAAGTGGTTTTAGAGCTTTGCAATCCGGATTAGGCAAACTAAGAGTTAGATGTTCAAAAGAACTGTAGCTATTAATTGGTAGGGGACTGAATAATAAATCTGAATGAAAGATGGTTGCTACTCCTCTTCGCCCTGTACTACGAGCAATATGATTATTTAAATCATTAGAAGGAGTGGACTCATTTAAACTAACTATCTTCAATGACACACGTCAGCACGACCTCTAGCTGACCCTTGAGTCACCGGGAGCTTCAGCACACAAGGTGAAGTAGCCCTGCACGCTGGTGTCAAATGGTCTTTATTAATTTGATAACTTATTAAACCATCCAAATTTGAATTAACCCAGACATCATAGGATCTAAGACACTTAATGCTGATTAGGCAACCTAACATCTAGCCTGCATTACATCACCTCATTAATTGTCTCAGTATCTTGTTTAACCATCGTCATCATCATTGATTGAGAAAAATAGTATTAAATTTATTTTTATAACTATTTTCTTGACTCTGAATTATTCTGAAGTGTGTGGATTATTTACAGTAAAAAGAATCTAGAGTAATGTTAAATTAACATTTAAAGATCATTAAGATTAATAATTCATATTTATATGGGATATTACATCTTATTGATCCTTCTTTAAATATGTGGCACTAGCCCACGCTACACATATTTAAACTACTAGAAACACTGACTTCTTTTAGGCTGTACCCACTGTATATACTTATGTATTTGTCTTGCTTTTATGAAATATTTTCAGGTTAAATAAATAAAAGAGTTCCTTTATGAGCAGTGGAAACACTTCCTTTATTTGTTTCAACATAAAATCACGTATGCTGTTTTAGTGGCTAATACAAACCTAAATATAATCAAAATCTGTCAAAGCACAATAGTGGTACACTTTTGTCATTATCTAAGATGATTTTCATTGGTTAAAGGCATTTATTATATTAAAATTGGGATATTCTCTGAAATTGTAAAGTCAGGTTTTTTAGGGAAATAAACTTAAATTCAGGTGTGTGTGTGTGTGTGTGTGCGTGTGTGTGGACACAATAGATGACAAAGATGTATTTCCTGCATTCTAGTGCATTGTTAAATTAGAATTATATAATAAATATTTTTTAAATACCAACTGAAAGAAGTGTGTTTCAAAAACTAAATATTCTTGGTAATAATACCAGCAGGTGTCTGTGGGTTGAATTAGGATTTAATGATAGTGTAGCCGACCACTCCTGTCTCTGTCCTATTGTGTATTTGTACTCTGCAATGTGTATTGTGAACCAAGGGACCGGCAGACAGGAACCTCCACAGGGTTGCAGTTACTCAGGCAGGTTTATTCTGTTTAAAACAAGAATACTTTCAGCACAGCACTCTGGTAACACAGGTCTCCTCACAAACACCTCTTCCAAGCGCAGCTCAGCGCCAACTCAGATGATTACATTTCTCAATAAAATTAAATCACTATTATACTGGAGATCTTAAAATAAAAAATCCAAAACAAACAAATCACCTACCTGACAACTACAATTTTTGTATATAATTTATAGAACAAAATATCATCAAAACTTTGGCATTAAAATATTAATAAACATGCATACAATATATTTTACAGCCAACCAATACAAAATTCACTTACATACCTGTTTAAAACAAGAATACTTTCAGCACAGCACTCTGGTAACACAGGTCTCCTCACAAACACCTTCAATAAGGAATGAAAACAAATCACAATGGTGCAGGGGAGACCTGCTGAATGTTACATGAAATTAAAACTTTTCAGACAAGTTCTGCACTGATAAAAACCCAAACTGGACGGAGAACAACATTAAACAGGATGTAGTATTGATAAGGGTAAGTTTTACATGTTTTTTATAACACTAACACATACACATGCGACACAGCTCAGCACACTCACCTCTTCCAAGCGCAGCTCAGCGCCAACTGAGGAAAACAGCGCCACACGGAAATGACATCCAGCGGAGTAATAAAATAAAAGCTTCCCCACCAAAATAAAATACAATCCGTATATTAAGAAAAATAAATGCACACAGAAAGAACGGATTTTGGATGGAATATAAAATTGCTTCTCTTTTACACACCTGTTACAGTCACCCCTCCTAAATTCCACCAAAATCCAAACCAACCCCACAAATTATACAAATCCAGTACTGGAGAATTGGCAGAATTACCAAAAGACAGGCACAAAGCTGCTTTAACCAAGAACAACCTTCAGCTAGAAAGCCACCCGCGAAGCAGGTTCAGAATGAACAAGAGGTTGATCAGACCTCTGCCCTTCTCAGATAAATATGATGCCATTTACACCATACACTTCTGTGCCACTTTCAAACCCATGGGTTAAATACAGGATGCGTACATAGAAAATATTACATCACAATTAAAAGTGAAGCCTTCACGTGTCCAACACTAAGCAACAAAAAACTTAGAATTAAGTAAAAGATGACTGAGATTCGTGACTCACAGAGTTACTGAGATCACAAGGACTTTGCACCATGGATTCAATGAGTCTATTCACCTTTTTGCTGACCCTGCCCACTCGGGTCCTGACAACCTGTTCAGTGTTCCCTACAGGATGGCAATGTGCATCAATGCCAGCCTCTGAATCCAAAGGAAGAGTTTCTGTGTCTATACAATGAACTTGATCCACTGTAGATAACTCCTCTCCCACCACGTGGGCCTCAGCAGTTTCACCTGAGAGATCACTCACATTGTGTGTCGTTAATGGATTCTGACTTGATAAGCCCAGGCTTGACACTTCTTGATCCAAGAGATCCTGATTCTCACAGTCTGCCAATCTGCTCATCTCCCATGCACGGTCACCATCATCCAAACTTCCCTCTCCCAAAGAGTCAAAGGAATCAGACATGCCAGGCATTTCCTCCTCAGCTGATCCCACAGGCAGGAAACTGATGTCAAGGATCAAGTTCCTGTGAACAACCTTTTGATTACCTTGTCCATCCTCCAGCTTGTAAGTATGCATCTGGGTGTTTCTATCAGCAACTGTGTAGACTGTTGCACTCCACCTATCAGCCAACTTCTTCTTTCCCCTCTCTCCCTTATTCGCTATCAGGACTCTGTCTCCAACATTCAAATAGGTGCCTTTCACTTTCCTGTTGTACCCTTCCGCCTGTTTATCTTGTTCTTTAGAGGCATGAGCCTGGGCAATCCTGGCTGCCTCATAGAGATGTGACATCAGTGCTTTGGCATAATTCCTGTAGTCCACGACCACCGGATCACACAGCACCTGTTTGAAGATCACATCAACGGGAAGCCTTGGGACCCGACCGAACATTAGTTGAAATGGAGCAAACCCTGTGGTCTCGTGGACTGTAGCATTATATGCAAATGTCAAAGCCTGTATTTGTTCAGGCCATCTGTGTTTCTCCTTTAGTGGCAATGACCTGAGCATGCTGCCAAGTGTGCGGTTGAATCTTTCAGTGCCCCCATTTCCCATGGGATGGTACGCCGTGGTGTGAGACTTTGAAACCCCTGCCAGTCTGAGCAGTTCAGCGATGAGCTCACTTTCGAAATTTGCTCCTTGATCTGTATGGATCCGTTCGGGGAAACCATACACACAAAACACGTGGTCCCACAACTTTTTTGCCACTTGCTTAGCGGTTTGATTTAAGCATGGAAAAGCATGGGCCAACTTTGTAAAATGGTCGGTCAGAACTAGCACATCAACTGAGTTTTGGTTTTTATCTTCCGCACTCCAGAAGTCCAAACACACCAACTCCATAGGGGCCGATGTTCTTATGCTCTTGAGAGGGGCTCGAGCACAGGGTTCTGGCGTTTTGGCAAGAATGCACCTCCGACAACACTTGACATATTCCTTCACGTCATTATCCATCTTTGGCCAGAAAAACCTCTGCCTTGCCAGGGTGAGTGTCCGCGCCTGTCCCTGATGTCCAGCCATATCATGAATGCCATGCAAAGCCCTTTCCTTGAGGTTATCAGGAAGAACAAATTGGTGTCTCCTCTGTTTACTAAGTAGATCCCGGGTGACTCTGTAAAGGGTCCCATTCTGGATCTTGAGCTTATCCCACTGCTTGATGATCACCATAGCCTCAAAGTCAAGTCCTTCTCTTTCACGTCTAGATGGGCGCCACCCTCGAATGACAAACGGCAAGATCTTTGAAATAATGGGATCGAGCTTTTGTGCATGTTGTAGTTCATCCAAGGTGAACACTGGGAGTGAGTCCTGTCCCGGGATAGCCAAGTCTTGAGCAGCCTGGATTAGCTCTACTGCTCGTGTCTCAGTGGCCAGATCCCCCTGGTCATGCATCTCCAGAAGAGCCCTGACTGCCACTGCGTCACACAGGTAAGATGAAGAGCTGCTGTTAATTTCTGGACCACCACAACCCACCTTCCCCACTCTTTGACTCTGAGCCTTCAGGTGAAAGGCATCTCTGACTCCATCTTGGTTAACACCGTCAGCTTCAGTGAGGAGGTGAGTGTATCCCTCGTTGATGATCCTGTGACCGATAGTAGTTGCAAATGGATCCCTACTGAGGGCATCAGCCACAGTGTTCTTGGTGCCAGGGATGTGTTTCAGGTCGAATGTGTAGGGTGCTAACTTAGCTACCCAACGCTGCTCACATGCGTCAAGCTTCGGCTTAGTCAGGATGTAGGTGAGTGGATTGTTATCAGTCCAGACTGTGAAAGTCTGACCTCTCAACCAATGACTGAACTTTTCGCATACACTCCACTTCAAAGCCAGAAATTCAAGCCTGTGGGCTGGGTATTTCTTTTGTGAGCCACTCAGTGTCTTACTGGCAAATGCGATAGGGCGAGCCTTCTCCTGCCCAGATGGTACTTGGGACAGTACAGCTCCCAGACCATCCAGTGAGGCATCGACAGATAAGGTCAAGGGTTGTGAGAAATCTGGGTGTGCGAGGACAACACAGTTTAACAGCTTATCCTTAAGACTCGCCAAGGCTCTGTCACACTCTTCAGTCCAATCAGATGGTCTCAACTTCCTGTAAGAACCAGCATTGGTTGTCGTTTTAGCTCTGCCCTTCCTCTTCTGCCCACCAGTCAGAGAAAATAGCGGCTTGGCTATGGACGAACAGCTTGGAATGAAGTGCTGATAGTAAAATACCATTCCCAGGAAGGACTTTATCCTCTTGACTGAAGGCGTACACCCATCATCCTCCATTAGGTCAGTCTTAGTCATCTTCGCTATGACCTCAACCTTTTCAGGGTCCACAGCCACACCCCTGCCGTCGATGACGTGTCCCAGAAACTTCACTGAGGATCTCATGAAGTGACATTTCTTGGGGCTTAGCTTGAGGTGATGTAGACGCAACCTCTGGAACACCACT
Organism: Aphyosemion australe; assembly: GCA_006937985.1. Classification (NCBI taxonomy): domain Eukaryota; kingdom Metazoa; phylum Chordata; class Actinopteri; order Cyprinodontiformes; family Nothobranchiidae; genus Aphyosemion; species Aphyosemion australe. Next base: position 25,352 of record SSNS01000444.1, on the reverse strand, counting down.
TCTAACCTCTGCAGGGACTCTTCCTCAGTTGAGGCGAAGACAAGCAGGTCATCTAGGTAACACAGCAAACTGCTAAAATTTAGATCCCCAAATATGCTGAGCATCATCCTCATAAAAGAGGCTGGGCTGTTACACAAGCCTTGAGGCATCCGATTGTATTCATACAGTCCCATTGGAGTTGTGAACGCTGTGTATCTCTTGTCCTCCTCCGCCATAGGGATGTTATAGAATCCCGAGGTCAAATCCATGGTGCTGAAGTAGGTGTTGCCTCCAAGAGCAGCTAGACAGTCTGACTGGTGTGGCAGTGGGTGAGCATCCTTGGATGTCCTGGCGTGAAGCCACCTGAAGTCTGTGCAAATCCTTAGACTGCCATCTTTTTTCCAAACCAGCACAAGAGGTGAAGCATATTCACTCACTGACTTCTTTATTATCTCCTGCTCCTCCATTTCAGACAGAACCTGGCGTAGTTTTTGATAATGAGCTGGTGGGATCCGGCGGTAAGGAAGGCGAAACGGACGATCATCAACGAGTCGGATGCGGTGTACAAAGCCTTCCGCCCTGCCGCAATCTAGAGCGTGCTTGGAAAAGATGTCATTGTATTTCTCAAGCAGCTCAACCAGTTTCCTCTTTCCTGCATCATCAGCATTACATAAGTCAATATTGACATCACTAAGACCAACCTGGTGCAGCCGCTGTTTCAGATCGGTGGGTCGGCCTTCAGCATGTTCCTTCTCTGGGGTAGTGCTTTCAATCTGACTCATGTTCTGAAAAACTTCAAAATCTTCCACTGCCAGACAGGGGGAAACGTCTGCCAGCTTGCTATTTCGTTTTAGTGTGATAGGTCTGTCCGACAAGTTGGCAACCTTTAAAGGGACCCACCGGTCACCCCACAATGGAGTTATAATACGAGCAACCATGATGTTCCGAGGCATCGATTTAGATGTGGTTGGTTCAAGGATTACAGTACTCCCTGGAGACATGGGGACGTCCTGTGGCAGCTTACCCCATACTAGGTGTTCACTCCTCGCTAGCAGGGTGGTCGACTGCCGCAGCTTGACCGTACCGATTTTCTCTGGGAGTTTCTCACCTCTCCATCGTGAAGTACTTGCCATCATATCAAGGAACTGCTCACATTCTGGGAGGAGACCGGGACTGGACACCAAACGCCAATAATCATCTGTGACTTTCAGCTGGTGCATGAGAAACCTTATGACATTTGTCCCTAAGATTAAATCATCCCTCTGACCAGGGACTACCAGCACAGGAACAACACATGTCTCTCCATACAGTTTCATTTCTACCTCATACATGCAACGAGGTCTGCTGAGAGTTCCACCACAGCCGATGAGAATGATCTCCTGAGAAAATGGGATGGGGTCCGAGAGTGACCCTTGACTCTTCATCATCTGTTCGGCCTTCTCGCTCAGTGTGCAGGCCATGGAGCCTGAGTCAAGCATCCCCTGCAGTTGATGCTTGTTGTTAAGAGTCACAGTGGTATAAAACAGTTCATCAAATGGTTCAACTTTATGCGTGTTTTGAGCTATCACCTTAGCACCAACTGGTGCTGCTGCACATGCCTTTACATATTGCTGCTCAATATCATTGTTGCTGAGGGTTTTTCCTTTTGAGCCCACACCACCCCTCATCCAATGCAGGCCAGCTAGTTTAAATGCTGGGAATCTTGTGACAAAGAAGCATGTTCTCCTTTGGCGGCAAAACGATTAGGACAGTCCCGCTTAATGTGGTTTGGCTCAAAGCATGCTAAGCACAACCGTTTCTGTCTGCAGTGTGTAACGGTGGAATGATCCATGGACTGACAAACCCTGCAGGCTCTGTGTTGCACTCGTCCAGTCAGGATCTGTCTGTCTGCAATCTGACTGTTCTGTGTGAGAGTACGTTCAAAGAGACTGATTAATGTTTTCATGCAGCTGTCATTACTACAGTGTGGCTGGACCACTGCTCCAGCTTCTTGCTGCGTTGGTACATCTCTTGGGTGACAGGTTGATGGCGAAGATTGGGGAAAGGGAGCCTGAGCATGGACTGCAGCCAGTTTAGTGTATTTCGACCTTGAAAACATCTGTTCTCTTGTTTCAATCTGATAACGATCCACTTGCTCCTGGATTTCACTAGCTGTCCATTTATCAGGCGCTTTAAACTTCAAAATCGCAGCAAGGGCTGGGTCTGGGCAATGTTTTACAAACATCATAGCTGCTTCTTGGCAAGGGTTGTCTATGTGCCGTCCTAAACGATTCAGGGCTTCTTCTGCCGCGTCAACCGCCTTATTCAATCGCACCCAGTAGTCTAGCGGTGTTTCTCCCACTATTGGAACGGTGTTGTAAAAGTCAGCCATGGGCATACATGAGTAAGGCACATCACTAAAATGTTGCCGGAGGATGCTGTAGACAACATCTGGCTTCTCTTGAGGTTTTAGGGAAGGACTGTTCCTCAACGTGATCCGCACAATGTCCTTAGCTCTGCCCATCAATTTAGAAACAATCTCAGGATACTGTTCATTAACGGGTATGTCTCGCTTCCTGAAATATGCTTTTATCATTTCTTCCCACTCACAGATGGTGTACTTGTCTGATTCATCTCCCCTAAACAAAGGAGGCTCTTTGACATCTGGCTGTATCACTAACTTTGCACCAGTCAAGTTAAGGTAAGTGGTTTCACCTGACGGTTGGTCCACGCTGCCTTGGGGTTGTGGACCCATGGTTCCTCCTCCACATTCACCTTTCAACCGATCCATTATTGACTGTCCAACTTGCTGTGCAATACTTGCAATCAGGTCATTTAATGGTGGGTCAACACTAGGTGAACTATCAGAAACCACACCATTTTGCCCATATCTAGTAGCTACGTTCTCGATTGCCCGTGTAGAACAAAAGGCTGGAGAGCCAGAAACATCAGAATGTCTTACTGGAGTGAAGGGAAAACCTTCCATCATCCTTCCCCTCCCCACAGACGGGTTAAAACCATTTAATGGACCTGTGTCTGCATCCGCTTTACTCTTAACATAAGTCATTTTCAAAGAGTTTTTTTTTTTTTTTTTTTTTTTACCACAACTCTACGCAAAAACAAAATACAATATACTTAATTCTTTCCTTTACTTTGTTTTCTTTGAAATCCTTTCAATGAAATACTTCACAGTCACTTGATAAAATAATTCAGTCTCAAAGTGTATTAGTGTGACAAGCAACCTCCAGCGATCAGCTGACGTTGATCCACTCCTCACGAACCACGATGGACCTGTTCGAGGCAGTGTAGATCCGGGTCACGGCACCACTGTAGCCGACCACTCCTGTCTCTGTCCTATTGTGTATTTGTACTCTGCAATGTGTATTGTGAACCAAGGGACCGGCAGACAGGAACCTCCACAGGGTTGCAGTTACTCAGGCAGGTTTATTCTGTTTAAAACAAGAATACTTTCAGCACAGCACTCTGGTAACACAGGTCTCCTCACAAACACCTCTTCCAAGCGCAGCTCAGCGCCAACTCAGATGATTACATTTCTCAATAAAATTAAATCACTATACTGGAGATCTTAAAATAAAAAATCCAAAACAAACAAATCACCTACCTGACAACTACAATTTTTGTATATAATTTATAGAACAAAATATCATCAAAACTTTGGCATTAAAATATTAATAAACATGCATACAATATATTTTACAGCCAACCAATACAAAATTCACTTACATACCTGTTTAAAACAAGAATACTTTCAGCACAGCACTCTGGTAACACAGGTCTCCTCACAAACACCTTCAATAAGGAATGAAAACAAATCACAATGGTGCAGGGGAGACCTGATGAATGTTACATGAAATTAAAACTTTTCAGACAAGTACTGCACTGATAAAAACCCAAACTGGACGGAGAACAACATTAAACAGGATGTAGTATTGATAAGGGTAAGTTTTACATGTTTTTTATAACACTAACACATACACATGCGACACAGCTCAGCACACTCACCTCTTCCAAGCGCAGCTCAGCGCCAACTGAGGAAAACAGCGCCACACGGAAATGACATCCAGCGGAGTAATAAAATAAAAGCTTCCCCACCAAAATAAAATACAATCCGTATATTAAGAAAAATAAATGCACACAGAAAGAACGGATTTTGGATGGAATATAAAATTGCTTCTCTTTTACACACCTGTTACAATAGCTTCCCTAGCGTAAGGACCTCCTTAACTAACCAGTTAACTACAAACCTGTCCAACGCGGCAAAAATAGAACCCGATCCTATCTTTAGCGGCGCGGCGCGGCGCGGCGTGGCGCGGCGTTCCGCTTCTGGGACGCGTCTGGAAATTGCCGCTTCGCGGCTGGTTTGTGACACCCCATAGACTATAATGGATTCTATTTGAAGCGGCGACGTTCCGCTGCCGTTCCGCGCCGCTGATGCTTTCAGTGTGCAGTGGCCTTAAAGATAGGATCGGTTTCTATTTTTGCCGCGTGCCGCTTCTGGGATGCGTCAATTTCCGCAGTTAACATGGGGCCAGACAGGAAATCACACTCGGTTTCAGTGTAAAATGCCTGGTAATTTTCAAAATAAAAGTCTGTTACAGCGATGCGGTTTCATATCTATGTAGATTACGTCTATACGTGTGACCTCACGGCTTATTTACTACCGCATCGTTCGAGAAGTGCAGCGGTGTGTTTTTCATGGCTTTAATCCTGGCAGTGGTGAGTAAAAACATTATATATGACATCAAACAGCGATATCAAACGTGATTTCCTTCTTTTTGGTTTAATGGCGGACGTCATAAACAAACCGAGACCTTTGAAGTCTCGAGGGATCTTGTGATCTCGCGAGTCGAGCGAGGAGCGCTGCGGTGAAGCCGCTTCGCTGCTGCCTCTCCCGGTGTGCACTGGAGTGCCGCGATTGTCGCGAGTAAACCGTTCTGCTGCCATTCCGCGCCGCTGATGCTTTCAGTGTGCAGCAGGCGTTAGGCCCGTGTGATGCTGGATCAGGCCTTCTTCTTTCCTCCGAGCTGGTTCAGCATTTGACTTCTCGTTCTTTTTCCACTCTCCCGGTTCGTTAAAATCTTCTGACCGACAAAGAAACGAGCCAAAAAGACCGCCTCGTTGCAATCAACGTAAACTCTTTATTTCACTCAATCATCCTTTATTGTAACCCGATGTACAGTCGGGGAGATTCCGACCATCTCCCATCGTATAATGGTGAATCTGAAATTTCACAGCATACACACAGATTTTATCGCTTCTGCAGTTCCTGGGACCGCCTGGTACCTCCCAAGGTCATAATTCTGGTTTCCCTAGTAACAGACATTTCTTATGGGATCTGGCTCCAGGTCTCTGCTTTTTGCAGATGATGTGGTCCTGTTGGCTTAGAGATAGACCTCTAGCTCTGAGGATAGTTTTCTAGTGTCTGGTTGGCTGAACCTGCGGTAAGGCATTTGCGTCACTTCCTGTTTCAGTGTTGCACTCAGTGTAGCTGTTCGGTGTTTGTGGCTTGCTAAAATTGGTTTGATTTCTCTGTACTGAGACATTTTTGAGTTCTTGTAGTACATAAGCACGTGAAAACACACATTTTCTGTTGCACCTAGCGTTTAGGGAACCCTTTGAGTTCGCACGCAGTTTTATTTGGTGTGAAAGGTTGTTTGCCTAGTTAGCTTAGCCTCGGCGCGGCTATGGCTACTTCTGTCTCTCCCTCTCCGTCTCCTATCTCTTGCTCTGTGTGTCAGATGTTTAGTTACTCCTCTGCCTCCTTTAGTGATAATGGTACGTGTAATAAATGTAGCATTTTTGTAGCTTTGGAGGCGAGGGTGTCGGAATTGGAGGCCCGGCTCCGCGCTGTTGAAAAACCTGTAGATAGCCGTAGCTACTTAGCTAGCGCGGGGCTAACTAGATCAGAACCACCCCGTAGCGGTCCTCCAGTAGAACCCGAGCAGCCGGGACCTCAGGCCGGCTGGGTGACTGTACGTAAGAAGCATAGAACCCAGCCCGTGGGACACCACCAACCCGTCCACGTTTCAAACAGATTTTCCCCACTCGGTGACGCACCCACTGAGAAGCCGACTCTGGTTATAGGTAGCTCCATAGTCAGAAACGTGGCATTAGAGACTCCAGCAACCATAGTCAAATGTTTGCCAGGGGCCAGAGCGGGCGACATTAAATCCTACCTGAAACTGCTGGCTAAGGATAAGCGTAAATACAGTAAGATTGTTATTCACGCTGGCGGTAATGACACCCGGTTACGCCAATCGGAGGTCACTAAAATNTTTTTTTTTTTTTTTTTTTTTTTACCACAACTCTACGCAAAAACAAAATACAATATACTTAATTCTTTCCTTTACTTTGTTTTCTTTGAAATCCTTTCAATGAAATACTTCACAGTCACTTGATAAAATAATTCAGTCTCAAAGTGTATTAGTGTGACAAGCAACCTCCAGCGATCAGCTGACGTTGATCCACTCCTCACGAACCACGATGGACCTGTTCGAGGCAGTGTAGATCCGGGTCACGGCACCACTGTAGCCGACCACTCCTGTCTCTGTCCTATTGTGTATTTGTACTCTGCAATGTGTATTGTGAACCAAGGGACCGGCAGACAGGAACCTCCACAGGGTTGCAGTTACTCAGGCAGGTTTATTCTGTTTAAAACAAGAATACTTTCAGCACAGCACTCTGGTAACACAGGTCTCCTCACAAACACCTCTTCCAAGCGCAGCTCAGCGCCAACTCAGATGATTACATTTCTCAATAAAATTAAATCACTATTATACTGGAGATCTTAAAATAAAAAATCCAAAACAAACAAATCACCTACCTGACAACTACAATTTTTGTATATAATTTATAGAACAAAATATCATCAAAACTTTGGCATTAAAATATTAATAAACATGCATACAATATATTTTACAGCCAACCAATACAAAATTCACTTACATACCTGTTTAAAACAAGAATACTTTCAGCACAGCACTCTGGTAACACAGGTCTCCTCACAAACACCTTCAATAAGGAATGAAAACAAATCACAATGGTGCAGGGGAGACCTGCTGAATGTTACATGAAATTAAAACTTTTCAGACAAGTACTGCACTGATAAAAACCCAAACTGGATGGAGAACAACATTAAACAGGATGTAGTATTGATAAGGGTAAGTTTTACATGTTTTTTATAACACTAACACATACACATGCGACACAGCTCAGCACACTCACCTCTTCCAAGCGCAGCTCAGCGCCAACTGAGGAAAACAGCGCCACACGGAAATGACATCCAGCGGAGTAATAAAATAAAAGCTTCCCCACCAAAATAAAATACAATCCGTATATTAAGAAAAATAAATGCACACAGAAAGAACGGATTTTGGATGGAATATAAAATTGCTTCTCTTTTACACACCTGTTACAATAGCTTCCCTAGCGTAAGGACCTCCTTAACTAACCAGTTAACTACAAACCTGTCCAACGCGGCAAAAATAGAACCCGATCCTATCTTTAGCGGCGCGGCGCGGCGCGGCGTGGCGCGGCGTTCCGCTTCTGGGACGCGTCTGGAAATTGCCGCTTCGCGGCTGGTTTGTGACACCCCATAGACTATAATGGATTCTATTTGAAGCGGCGACGTTCCGCTGCCGTTCCGCGCCGCTGATGCTTTCAGTGTGCAGTGGCCTTAAAGATAGGATCGGTTTCTATTTTTGCCGCGTGCCGCTTCTGGGATGCGTCAATTTCCGCAGTTAACATGGGGCCAGACAGGAAATCACACTCGGTTTCAGTGTAAAATGCCTGGTAATTTTCAAAATAAAAGTCTGTTACAGCGATGCGGTTTCATATCTATGTAGATTACGTCTATACGTGTGACCTCACGGCTTATTTACTACCGCATCGTTCGAGAAGTGCAGCGGTGTGTTTTTCATGGCTTTAATCCTGGCAGTGGTGAGTAAAAACATTATATATGACATCAAACAGCGATATCAAACGTGATTTCCTTCTTTTTGGTTTAATGGCGGACGTCATAAACAAACCGAGACCTTTGAAGTCTCGAGGGATCTTGTGATCTCGCGAGTCGAGCGAGGAGCGCTGCGGTGAAGCCGCTTCGCTGCTGCCTCTCCCGGTGTGCACTGGAGTGCCGCGATTGTCGCGAGTAAACCGTTCTGCTGCCATTCCGCGCCGCTGATGCTTTCAGTGTGCAGCAGGCGTTAGGCCCGTGTGATGCTGGATCAGGCCTTCTTCTTTCCTCCGAGCTGGTTCAGCATTTGACTTCTCGTTCTTTTTCCACTCTCCCGGTTCGTTAAAATCTTCTGACCGACAAAGAAACGAGCCAAAAAGACCGCCTCGTTGCAATCAACGTAAACTCTTTATTTCACTCAATCATCCTTTATTGTAACCCGATGTACAGTCGGGGAGATTCCGACCATCTCCCATCGTATAATGGTGAATCTGAAATTTCACAGCATACACACAGATTTTATCGCTTCTGCAGTTCCTGGGACCGCCTGGTACCTCCCAAGGTCATAATTCTGGTTTCCCTAGTAACAGACATTTCTTATGGGATCTGGCTCCAGGTCTCTGCTTTTTGCAGATGATGTGGTCCTGTTGGCTTAGAGATAGACCTCTAGCTCTGAGGATAGTTTTCTAGTGTCTGGTTGGCTGAACCTGCGGTAAGGCATTTGCGTCACTTCCTGTTTCAGTGTTGCACTCAGTGTAGCTGTTCGGTGTTTGTGGCTTGCTAAAATTGGTTTGATTTCTCTGTACTGAGACATTTTTGAGTTCTTGTAGTACATAAGCACGTGAAAACACACATTTTCTGTTGCACCTAGCGTTTAGGGAACCCTTTGAGTTCGCACGCAGTTTTATTTGGTGTGAAAGGTTGTTTGCCTAGTTAGCTTAGCCTCGGCGCGGCTATGGCTACTTCTGTCTCTCCCTCTCCGTCTCCTATCTCTTGCTCTGTGTGTCAGATGTTTAGTTAC
>SSNS01000443.1:446692-489868 GCA_006937985.1 Aphyosemion australe | reverse complement strand
AATGAAAGTTTGATGTTACAAAATGAGAAATACATGTACAAAATGAAAGTTTGATGTTACAAAATGAGAAATACATGTACAAATTGAGAGAATTACATGTTACAAAACTAAAGTTAGATGTAAGTTACAAAACAAAAGTTTCAAGTACAAAATGAAAGTTTGATGTTACAAAACGAGAAATACATGTACAAATTGAGAATTACATGTTAGGAAACTAAAGTTAGATTTAAGTTGCACAACAAAAGTTTCATGTACAACACGAAAGTTTGATGTTACAAAACGAGAAATACATGTACAAATTGAGAATTACACGTTACAAAACTAAAGTTACAAGTTACAAATCCAGAGTTACGTGTCATGAAACATGTTTTCAGTTACAAAACTTGGTACAGGTTACATGTATTAAAGTCCCAATCCTAGCTCCATACACACCCACACACTTCCGGTCACCACAATAAAAGCGCTGTATACCACATCCTGTCTGACTGTATTAATTAAAATAAGAGTCTCACAAAAGTAGTTTACATGAGGATGGAGGCAAAAATAAGGTTGAGGACATTAGAAGCTATTTTTCCACCAAAGAAACGTGTAAGTCACTTAAAGTTAAGTTAGCTAATGAAATGAGTCCATCAAAATAACGTTATTAGCAGTGCTAGGCTTTAGCGCGCAGCATACAGCAGGTAAATCATCTGTAGCTCATTAGAGATTTACCTGCTGATTTACCTTTCTCTCAGAGAGAAAGACAACTAGCCGTGTTAATCATGGTTCTCGTTCTCTCTGAGTCTAACTTCCATTCAGACTGAGAGAAACCTGCAGCCTTGTACAGATATTATCAGCCTAGAGAGACACTTAGTCCTTTAAAGCCTGACACATGAAATAATAATCAGAAAACAGTTTTTTAAATGTTGAAACATTTTTGACTAATATTAATACAACAATAATTTACTTTTACAACAATCAAACTAATTTGTACTTGGCAACTTTAGCTTCCACCAGAGGGCAGAAAACATGTCTATGATTCAATAAAGCAGCTTATTGAGGAAAAAACTCTTATTGGTAAATTGGTAAATTTACCATTTACCAAAAATCTTAATAAAATTATTAAAAAGAGCTCATATAAACTTAGATATGTGTGTACATATGAAACAATCGGTCTTTGTCAGACACGTGATCTGCCTGTGAACCACACCCCTTGGCGCCACGTTGCGTGTATGGTGACTCGCGTTGCTGCAGGAATCCGCAGCCGAAGTTGGAGCAGCACGCAAAACAATGGATAAAAATATGAAGAACGAACGCATCCCTTACAGGGATCAACTTGTGAAGGAGGCTAGGGATCGATATTTTGAGAAATGGTCTACAATCGACAATGTAGATCCCTATGAACTCCACATAAACAAATGGAGCTCAGACGTTTCATCACTGCCTCCAAGTTACCGCGTTAAAGTTAAAGTCCCAAGTATTCATCACACAATGGTGAAATTACATCTCTGCATTTGACCCATCCCCATGGTGGGGAGCGGTGAGCTGCACTGTGGCTGCGCTCGGGAACTATTTGGTGGTTTAACCCCCCAATCCAACCCCTTAGTGCTAAGTGTCAAGCGAGGAGGCATTGGGTCCCATTTTTTCAAAGTCTTTGGTATGACCCGACCGGGAATCGAACCTTGATCTCCCAGTCCCGGGGCGGACACTCTACCACTAGGCCACCGGAGCTGGTGGATGTTGGATATCAAACTATCTGGTGTTCGGGATTAGCGCATACCGGGTACACGTGTCAGCAGTTTAAAAATTACAAATCACCTGAGGCATATGAACATTTTACACATGGCTGGGTACAAGATCTGCTAACATTTCGACCGCAGGGCTGCAACAACGCGGTCGTCTCTGCCAAGGTGAGCATTTTCAGGGATCCCCTTTCACTTGAGACCAGAGTAGAGGAACTGAAAGTTGTACTGAAGTCAGAGCAGCGCTACCTCAACATATTTTTACTCAAATGGCAGTAAAAAGAAGCCATCCCAAAAGTTACTAAAGTAAGAGTCAAAAATTATTTGATAAAAAGGCTACTTGGGTGCCGAGTAAAATCTTAGAATTTTGTCATCAGACAAAATTAAACGGTTATGTGCAAAATCTTATATTTTTGAGACCAAATTGAAAGGAAAATGACACTTAAATAACATAATTACACATTAACAATTTATAAGCATATAGACAAGCAAAGCTCTTCAAATCATATGAAGAAATCTCCGTTTATACACGCAGCTCTCCCATCATGCAACGCGCCACAGCGCCCGATACGTCATCTGACAAAGACCGATTGTTACAGGGTTAAATTACATGTTGACAATATTAAAATGTTGGTGACACAAAATATCTTTTCAATAACATTAAACATTACAAATAAGTAGGTAGAATAGTACATGTGGGAAATCAGTACGTTATTGTTTTTATAACTGAAAGAGAAAACAACACAAATTCGGGGTGTAGATTTATAAGTCCCCACCAATGTCAAGACCAACCCACGCCATTGGTGTATAGATAGTTTAGTTTAATTTTTATGTTTTTTTAAAATATATTTTGTGATTCCTATCTTGTTCTTCTTCTTTCTGTGAGACTGGTGGGGCTGCGCCAGACTCTGTATTGGTCAAAATAGTATGTTGACTTTTTTCGATATTTTATTATAATTTAAAACTTTTGTCCTCGGAGGCCTCAACAGGCTTCCGTACAAAGTGATTTCCAGGACAGGATCGAGTATCTCATCGCCCTAGAGAGCGGAGTCGGCAGACAGCCTCGCCTCGGTCTAACCGCCACTGTTATCAGCTCCGTCTGTAGTCCGGTGCGTTTTCACCTCTGTTTCTGTTGGACCGTTAGAAAACCCGACAGGGAATCTCGGAGGTATTACGCAAACTTGGTATTGCGCAACATTTATCTGGTTTAGTTCTGACTTCGGTCAAAACATCGTGTGTCTTTTTCAGGTGAACAAACCCGAAGCCCTTCATTTAGTAGAAAAGTGTCATCTTACCTTTAGTGTCTAGAGGAGGAGGATAAAACTGCTAGTCAGAGACCGCGCGTAATAACGGAGCACAGCGGATGTGTGTGAGTGTGTGTGTGTGTGTGTGTGTGTGTGTGTGTGTGTGTGTGTGTGTGTGTGTGTGTGTGTGTGTGTGTGTGTGTGTGTGTGTGTGTGTGTGTGCAGCAGAAATCCTCCTCTCTCCCAGTGTTGGGAGCGTTCCAGAGATCGTTCTGTTTTCCTGTTGTAAAACCTTCCACCGTTAACGGTCCCGTTAGAGGAAACGCTTGTTTATTCTGACTCCCCAACACCAACCAGGTAAACAACCCCACATCACACTTAATTAATGTTAACCATTTTTACTACATGCTCTCTTTTTTCGTGTCACTTGGTTAAAGTTGGAAAGATGTTCACACATTCGACTTTTTCTGACTCAATAACGTTAAAGCTAAAAGTCATTAACACACATGAGAGACCTATTTGGTATCGTGGTTAGGTAGCCAGCAACCTAATTTTTATAACAACAAGCCGTCCTCATTTCAAGGGCGTAGTAACAAGTTCAATATTTGGGTGGCAGAAGGTGACGGTGTTTTAGCCCGGGCGGGGTGGGGGTGGGGGGTGTTTGGGGTAGTAATATAGCTTCTAAACTAGCATCGGCTCCACACCACCTAGATAAGTTGGTTTTCAAAGGGCACTACTCAGCAGGGCTGTGCAGAGACCTTTGAAGGGGCGGGTGCTCAAAGTTAAAAAAGGGGCACATATAGTGCAAGATTTTTAAACAGATTCTTGATCTGACATGTTTCTGAGAATTCAGATAATGAGAGACCACTGGGTTTAAACAAAATAATATAAACTAGGCAAAATATTTCATTTTGTGTTATTAATTGAAGGTAATGTTATTGTAGGGCTGCACGATATTAGGAAAACCTGCGATATGCGATAACAGTACTTAATATTGCGATATCGATATTACTTGCGATAAATGAACAAATACTTAAATCTGCAGTTTTTGTATACTTTAGACACACCACTCCATCCTCTATCATTAGTATTAATACAGTAACAAAATGAAATCATGCAAGTTTACATTATAAAATTAGCATGATCTGTTTCAATATTTTTGTAAACAATAATCATTAAAATATGTTGGAGCAATTTAAAACAATAGGACAACGCTGTAGAACATTTACAGAGCTAAACAGATGTTTACTCCCGTAGCACTTAACGACTACTTCTGTTATTTCCCTGTACCGCTTTGATGGTTTCTCATAAGGAGTTCCACATGGGCATCTGCTGGGCTGTTGTGCTCTTACTTGTCTTAACGTCAGAGACTTTAGGTTTGCTAACGCTAGCTTTCTAGAGCCCAGTATATAGATCTTTATGGTTGCGTTGGAGGTGACAAAGGAGATTTGTCGTGTTTCCCCTCGTGGTTGCCACAAGTGTTTGGCATGTCTTGCAAAGTACTTGTGTTTGTTGAACACAAGTACTTTGAAATAATAGTCATGCTGTTTGAATTATGAGTTATTTCTCACTAACATTTTCCACACACGTCTTAACCTCAGTCATTGCGACGCTCTCTAAGCTAACTCAGGTGTTTGCTAGCCATCCAAATGAAGTGCCGTCCACCTAGGCACCAAGGCATCTAACCTATAAGAACCCAATCGATTGGCCAAATGGGTGAAGGGCTCTATTTGATTTGTCAAAAACTTCATGCCTCCATTTGATTGACAAAATGCATTTTGTGTAGCAAAAATCTGAGATGACCATTAATTGCGATATTTTTCTGTTTTTTGCGATATGCCTATTGTGCATGCTGATATTGCGATAACGATACATTTTCAATATATTGTGCAGCCCTATGTTATTGCATTAATAACTGTTTTAGTTTTTAAAGCTGACTTATTTCTAGGGATGTTATGACCACATATTTTGCTCCGATCCAAGTTCAAGTTTTTTGATTTTATTTATCTTCCTATACTGAGTTCCGTTCCGATACGAGGTGGTAAAGCAATGCATTGAAAAAAGAAGAAAAAGGGAGAACACATCCATGTTGTCCTTCTTTCGGTATTTGTCATTTTGTTAATTCATTCTTAAAAAAGTCACTCATCCAGGAAGTACATTGAACAGTATGCAACCTCAGAAAGTTATCCAGTGTGATAAATACGGCTATGTTGGCTGAGATCTTTTTCCTGTTTGTAGGAAATTCCTGATCCAATTCCATGATCTCACTCTGAACTTTACACTAAAGCTGAGAGCTCTGCTACCAACCTAACAACATCCTTTACATCAGGCTGAATACCAACAACACACACTCATCTAGAGTTTGATATCACATCATTTATCATTAGTGCCTCCATCTTCTCTCCTTATGAGACCCCCCCCCCCCCCCCCCCCCCCCCCCCCCCCCCCCCCACACACACACACACACAGCATTTCCAGAATACTGCATATACTATGGCCATAAGTTTGCATCATGGTGCTGATCCATAATATTCCCTTGGTGATCTGGCTGGTTTCAAAGCATCAAATTATCACCAGTCCTGTGTTTCACCTTTTTAATCAACTCCACCAATTTCACATTTATTTTTAGAAATTGTATTCAATAGAATTAAATTCTGCCAAATTTTTTGAAAACGTTAAGTGGCTTATTTGGCAATAAGCTGTTTAAAAAGTGTTGTTGAGGTTCTACAGTTTTAATAGTAATAGCAATGTATTTTGTTTCTTATTATTTTTAATTAAACTCAGAAACTTTACAATAAGACATTTACATAATTTGATCATATAACTTCCAATGCATCTGTTGACAAAAAAGTTAAACATTTAAACAAAATATAAGTAATACTACTAGGGCTGGTCAATATGGCCTAAAAATAACATCTCCTATTTTATTTATTTTAATTTGATTTTACGTTTTTTTTCCGAACCCCCCCCCCCCCCCCCCCCCCTGGCCTCTTACCCCACGTCTGTCGCAGCAAACCCGTACCAGTCCAAACAACAGATGATTTGTTCCTTTCTTAAGCCTCTTTTTTTAAACAATGCCGCACCGCCGTTGCGGCATCAGGGAGCGTTTGGTCGTTTATAAGTGGTCAGACCGTGGCAGTAATGTTTACAAAAGTGAAACTTACTGCCCGTGTTTACTTTCATTTTCTGTTTGGCGCTCGGCAGTAACTCCCCACGTGATCATGACACCACCTTCTGTTGCGCCAAGACGTAATGTGCATTCACGTACGGCGTTGCACCAATTTTTCTACCAAGTGTGGCGGCACAAATGCCGCATTCAATAAAGCCCCCTTCAGACAGGCCATGAAATACGTAAATGTTCGGGACTCTGTCCGTAACACATTTGTGTCTGAATGCAAATATCCGGTAAACCTTTTCCTGAATTAGTCCGGACGAAGCCCCTAGTAACAGGACCGGACTCGTCACGGACAGGGTGGCTGCTTCAGACTGGTGAGGTCGAGTTCCGGACAGGGAGGAGGAGGGGAGCGGGGGACGCTGGTGCGCACCTAGATTACATATATCACGTGACCGGGAAGGCAAAGTTTTTCAACACATCTGACCAGAAAACTTCGCTACTTGGTCGTGAATGTTTCCATATACGCCGGGTAGCTCGCTCCTGTAGCATGCGGCGAACCATGGCAGCTCGCCTCCTACGGGTACCGTCTCCTGAAAGCGCGACGGAGCGTATCACAGCGCTTCCGTGATTCCTTTATTAACCATTGAGCTTCATCAACCAGGTCTCTTATGCGTCTTCGTGTGCGCAGAATTGTGCTTAACGTAAGTCCGATCAGTGAGAGGAATTCTATCACATACTAGCTTTGTTTGGGGAGATGACGCATGTACGCCCGCTGCATTATGCAATATCTGGGTACCCCCCACCCCCTCCCCCGCAGACATCTGGAACTTTTCCCTGCTGTGTGAAGGCAGCCGAAAGGACAAGTTCCGGTGCAAAAGTGGTGTGTCTGAAAACACAGTTCTGGTTAAAGACCGGACTGAATTGTCCACACATATTCCAGAATGTCAATCTGAAAAGGGCTTGAGAAACAAATTTCCCAATCTCACCGGTACCCATGTTGTCGCTTGCTGTTGTTTCATGTGTGCTATGACGTCGCTTGCCAAACTGCAATGTGAAACTAACGCTATGGAAGCTCCGGAGAGCCAAAAAGGCGCCATCACATAAAAACTCAAATTTTTTTTTAAATTGCCCGCTACAAAAAATTCGAATTAATTCATTAAATCGATTTTTCACCCAGGCCTAAATACTACTAGTAATAATTATATTATTGAGGGAAAAAGTCTGAGATCCTGGCTGTGTGAGTTTGAAAAGGTTGGCTTGAGTTTGTTTTTGAGTCTGAAATTCTGCAGGATGAGAGGAAAGAGCTCCAGAGGATCTGCAGAGTGAGAGTTTCTCTAACTTTCACTTCAGAAAAAGTCACTAAAGTAGACTAGTGAACAGACTTGTCCGCTTTTCTGTTTAGACATTCTGCCAACTCTCAAGCATTGAGCATGAGACACACGCATCTGAGGAGAAACGATCCATAAAAACTTACAGGTAGATGAAAGCGGACTCCTGGTCGACAAGCAAAACACCGGTTTCAGCGCCATGCTCTGTTTTGCTGTGACTTGGAGTGACAGCGGGGACAGCCAATCACACGTTAACATGACCCGGCAGAGCCAATCAATGAGCTTGTGGGCGGGTTTACGGGAAAATAGGCTTCAGCTTGAGGTGGCTGTCTTCCACATGGTCCTAGTGCCTGACCTGTGTCCATGTATGACAGTTTTGCACGGTAAAAACTGATGGAGGACAGGAAAAAGGGCACTTTTAATGGTTTTTAAATGTCTCAATGGTCTTGGGCCTGGATGGATTTTAATATCAGATAAACATAACTAATTTGGTGTAAACATTTACTCGCCATGTGGTGGATGGCGCTCCAAATTTTACTCGCCAAATGGAGCAATTTACTCGCATTTGGTGAGTGGCGAGTGTTTATTTCGGACCCTGCTGAAGTGCTTCTCATGGGCACAAATTCAGCACTAGGAAAAACAACAAAGTCCTCAGTAGCAATAGAAAACAAATGGAAGTTTAACAGGCTCACCAGAATATGCCTTTTTATAGACATTGAATTTTTGACACTGAAACTTTATTCTGTGAAATTATGTATTTGAATTTTTTTTACTCAAAATACACCAGCAAAAATTTCATCAGCTAAAATTCATCTGTAGATTTTCATCTTTAAAAATTCAACTACATTATTTCAACGTAAAAAAAACCATCAGCTAAAATTCATCTGCAGATTTTCATCTTTAAAAATTCAACTACATTATTTCAATGTAAAAAATTCATCAGCTGGAATTCATCTGCAAATTTTCAACAGCAGAAATGGGGTGACCTCCTGGTGACCCAGGCCAAAGCAATCGTTTGTCATTCCAGTCGATTGGCTTTTAGCCAATCAAATCACGCTCATTTGATCACGTGACACCGATTGGTTACCCGAGGACCCTCTGCGGCTGCCATCTTAAATCTGGTGCACTATCAGCTAACATGAATCATAACAGCAGCAGTTAACAGGATACCTGAGCTCTGTGCAGCGTATTCTTGCTCTAATCGGCGGACTATTGAGACCAGAGCTCGGGGGATTACTTTTCACAAGTAAGTTTGAGGTTTTTTGTTGTTTGTATTTTGTAAATATAACTGCTGTACTGTAGTGTACAGCAGCAGCAACTCCTTTAGCTAGCTACATGTTTACTGCTGGTGTTTCCCTGACAATGAAGGCTAAATGAGACTTTATTAATACATTTATTCCAACACTGACTTAGGTTACAGCTGACATGAGAATGCTGCTGTAGAAATCAAACAAATCTTCCTGCTATCAGATAAATCTCATGTCTCAGACTGAGCTAACAAGCTAACATGCTAGAGGACTTCTATGAACTTATTTCTGGTTCTACCCTTTGGAGCTTTGGTTCATTATCAATTAAAATGCAATTATTAAGGTTAAAGAAATGTTCTAATAAATTTTAAGGAAGAAGTAAACAAAAGAGTAGGAATAACACAAGAGGAATTAAAAAAATAGCATTGGCCTCCTTTGTACAATAATGGTAGACACTAATCTGCAAATCTCATGTTTTTGTTTTGACGGTTTCCTACAAAAGATGTGAGGAAGAAGTGTGAGGCTTCCTGCAGCTGATTTATTATGATTAGAACTGGACTGTGTCAGATGGAGTTTGTTTCACCTTCAGCTTCCTGGTTCTCCTTCAAAGAGTAAGTGTATCATAAGGCCATCAGCATTCATAAATGTACATATCCTTTTATCAATCACAAGTCAGAGTGTAATACTTATCCCCACATACCTTGTCTTTGCCATGGCTCACAAATTAATTTATTTTAATAAACTTAATAAGGATCATATCTAGGTGCTCCTGAGTTTTCACAGCAACAGAGGCCCCCCTGATGTAAACTGAGAACCACAGTTGTGTACTACAAACAGTATATTATTGTCAAATATTATACTTTAACCAGAAAAGTGTAGAACTACATCCAGAAGAGCCGAAGAGAGCCTGTCTGTGACCTCCCAAGATGCCCAGAGACTCTAACCTCAGCCTGATGATGAGGATTTAAACATCATATCATAAGGGCCAAGTGGGCCAAACTCGAGTGGTGTCAAAGGGATGTGTGTGAAGTGAAACATCACTCAAACCCTTCGGGTTATTTTCATAATGAAAAGGAATTATTAACATTTGTTCTTACAAGTTCAGATCTTCAAATGGACTTTATGGCAAAGCAGCACAAAGAACTACAGGAGTTTCTCCTCATCCATCATTTTCATGGTCCTAACGCACACAGATCCCTCAGACAGACGCTACTTATGCCCCTCCCACATCAACACAAAGCAAGTCTAAATGTTGTCAAATTCAACTTTTGGAAATTACTGATGCAAATTTTTAAAATGTTTCTATTCTTTTACAGGAGGCTGCATTCTCGTGTCAGCTGTAACCTAAGTCAGTGTTTTGGAATAAATGATTAATAAAGTCTCATTTAGGCAAGGCAAGGCAAGGCAGTTTTATTTAGGCAAGGCAGTTTTATTTATATAGCGCATTTCCTACCCGAAGGCAACTCAAAGCGCTTTACAAACAAATAAGACATTACAAAACAGAACATACAAAAAATAGACAATGGACAACTAAAGCTAGAAACTCTTAACATAATACTAACAGAGCTTCATTTAGACTAGCTTCGCTTGGACAATGAGGACCAAGAAATTATTATTATAGAACTAATCAGAACTTCAGTGAGACGAAATGTAGCTGAGATCAGTGGTGGTACTGATAGGGTATCGGGGTCAACCAGAAGTCACTAAGTGCACAAATGATTGTTTAAACTAAGAGTGTAGGGTGACCTGAACTGAGGCAGTATAACTAATAAAACCAGCTAACATTTAAGACTAAAACTAGAATCATATGACATATAACAGGCAGTGAGCTAGATTAAGGATTAATACAGTTAAATCAAAATAAAAATAAAAACACTGCCAGATAACTAGAAACAAAGGGGGGGGGGGGGCAACATATATAGACAGACATGGGTCTCCAAGAGGTGGGCAGGGCGGGGCTGGGAACCTCCTCGCTCCAGGGAGAGAGAGCGCAGCCTCAGTGTGCGTTCTCGATTCCTGACGTTCAGAGGTGGGAGGGAGATAGAGGGTACGCAGGGCACATTGACTCCTTCAGTACGGTGTCCTTGGCAGGCCAGGCCACAGTTCCAAAGGCGGGGGGGTAGGGCGGGGTTCACAGCATCTGTCTGTATTCCTTCTGTGGGGGTGGATCTTCGCAGCTCAAGGCTGCAAGGGTGCCAGTTTCAGATAAGAGAAGTTGTTTAGGAACAGGCAGAGATAATCTTCTCTCAGCCTTGCAGTTTTTAGCTGGACTTCAGTCCCTCAGTGAATCCAATAATTGGGTTTAAATTAGCCACACCGTGCAGAACCTTCTCCAAGATCACATCCATTTTGCGCGCTAACGCCGGGATCGCAGCTAGAACCTCTAGCTTGCGAATCACCTCGAGCAACGTCTGAGTCTGAGTGGTTCCTTGAGTTCAGGTGCCATTCCAATTACCCCCGACTTTCCAAATTTCAGAAAAACCAGAAATCCTCCAACTCGAATAAGAAGAGATCCAGAAATCATAATTCCAAATATCAATGTGTCTTCTACGTCCTCCATGGACAGCTGGGAGAGGCATATAATATTCCACTCCTTCCAGGAATCCAAAATATACTCCACCGGGTGCGTTCTGTCCGGACAGGATGGAGCCCCCTGCTCCATTCTCATTGTTGAAAAAATCTTGTCAATCCTGTTGAATGTCCAGCTTACCAAATTCATGATTTAATATAAAATTAAGTTTTCAGGAGGAATGCAGAAAAATGCCCTGATAGACAGACAGGACAAGAGCCCTGGGAAAAGATAAGGGAGAGAAGAGAAAAAGCGTCTGTGCTCTCCGAGTGCCGGAAGAAGAAAAAAATACTTTAGCCTTCATTGTCAGGGGAACACCAGCAGTAAACATGTAGCTAGCTAAAGGAGTTGCTGCTGCTGTACACTACAGTACAGCAGTTATATTTACAAAATACAAACAACAAAAAAGCTCAAACTTACTTGTGAAAAGTAATCCCCCGAGCTCTGGTCTCAATAGTCCGCCGATTAGAGCAAGAATACGCTGCACAGAGCTCAGGTGTCCTGTTAACTGCATTTGGCGAAATTTCGTGATACAAAATGTGACAAAAATGCATCGAGTAAAATAAAATGGATCGCAAAATAAAGACTAGATGGCACTGCTGCATGATTTGTGTATGGCAGGCATACAGTCTAAAGCCTTTTTTATAAAACAATGCCGCTAATTTGCGCAACGCCTATGAGGCATCTGGGAGTGTTAGGTCGTTTATAAGAGCTCAGACCATGGCGGTAATGTTGCGCAATCATGTCCGTTTTATAAAAGATTACGCGATGGTGGCATAAAGGAGGTATGGGGGCGGTCTCCGCGCTGTCACAGACTTCCGTTTATCTTGGACATAACTTGCTTTTTATTGCGATCAAAGCCGCGCTCGTTGAGTTTTTTTTCCACATTTCTCTACAGGTGTGTGTCCTCCACCATCACTGTGAACAGTCAGATGATCTGAGCTGCAGCAGATCTAACAGAGAGACGCTCCCGGAGCTCGGCTGGTTCGAAAACGAAACTTGTGGCCTTGTTTAGTTTCATTTTCATTTTATAGTTCCCGGCTGGAGCTCAGCATTAATTCATCATGTGGTCATGACACCTCCCTCTGTTAAGTTAATGTGCGTTTATAAGACCAGTGAAGCCGCAATATTACTATCAACCGTGGCGGCACGAATGCCGCAAAATTCGGTAATATTACGCTGATTTGCCAGCATGGTGTGTCTTATAAAAAGGGCTTATGGTGGCAGGCTGACAGCACTATCTGCTGATTAAGCAGGGTAAAACTAAATGAAAAAAAAAAAATCCGGGGAACAGTGCAGTGCGTCGTGACGTCATCACGTCAAGTCACAGCGCCTGTTGCAACAACACTGCAGGCAGGAGACACTAGCTACGTTTACATGCGCCAAATTTCCCCAATCCGATTAAAATCTTGGTTGATCAGAATTCCCAAACCTCTGTTTACATGGACACTAACTGGAATGATCCGATCACGCCGCGATGCCCGCACCATAGCTTGCGCATGCGCAGACTTGTCTTTCCCGGAAGAGAAATTGTAAACAAACGCCATCTTGTCCATACGTCTTTCCCCTTGCATTTTATTTGATTATTCTCCAGCTTCGGTGAATTCCCGCTTCCTGCATCTTTAGATGCACTTTAGTTGCACTTGAGTCTATAACTCGGCATTTTTAACCGTTCGGCCATCGAGACGTTCAGCAATATTGAGCTCCCGTAGTATTTCCAGTAAAAAATAGCGTCGGCAACAGACCACTTCTGTTCACCGCCCGCCATGTTTTCGATCTGTCCTGAGCATGCGCAGAGGCGAAAAGAGGGCACGCTGAAGTTGCACACATGCGCAGTGGGCATTATTTTACCCCAACGATCCGAATGGCTGTTTACATGGACGCCAATCGGATTGACGATCGGACAAAACCACCTCTCTCAATCGGAATGAAATTTCATTCGGATCAGGCCGAATCGGATCAGAATATTCCGATTAACATGTTTACATGACGCATTTTTGATCCGATAGGGCGTTCAATCCGATTACTTGTGCCCATGTAAACGTGGCTATTGTTTCTGATCAAAGATCACTGATTACACCAGAACATGTTGAAATGTTAGTTTTTTGAAGAAGAACCAGTCCTGAGATAACTAAGGGAGTGTTCTTGTTTGTGTTTGGCCTGTTAGGCCTTGTGTTTCCCTGTGTGCAACGAAAACAAAAATAAACAAGTTGTTACTATACAGTAATATTTTTTCCTTTTTTTTTTTAATATCGTATCGTGACATATCGTTTCGTGACTATGACATATCGAGGTGCATCATATCGTTAGTTTAAGTGTATCGTCCCATCCCTAGCGGCCGCAGAGGGTCCTTGGGTAACCAATCGGTGTCACGTGATCAAATGAGCGTGATTTGATTGGCTAAAAGCCAATCGACTGGATTGACAAACGATTGCTTTGGCCTGGGTCACCAGGAGGTCACCCCATTTCTGCTGTTGAAAATTTGCAGATGAATTCCAGCTGATGAATTTTTTACATTGAAATAATGCAGTTGAATTTTTAAAAATGAAAATCTGCAGATGAATTTTAGCTGATGATTTTTGTACGCTGAAATAATGTAGTTGAATTTTTAAAGATGAAAATCTACAAATTAATTTTAGCTGATGATTTTTTAACGTTGAAAATCTGCAGATGAATTTTTGCAGATGAAATTTTTGCTGGTGTATTTTGAGTAAAAAAAAATTCAAATACATAATTTCACAGAACAAAATTTCAGTGTCAAAAATTGAATGTCTAAAAAAAGGCATATTCTGGTGAGACTGTTAAACACCACTGTCACATGCATAGATCAGTTTAATGGTGCGTTCACACCGGCCATAAAGTATGCGTCGCCAGCGTCAAGTTTCAATGTTAAGTCTATGGTAAGGCGCGTCAGAGCTGTGTCAAAGTCCTTGCGTCGCTTTGTGAGCGTTGGGTGCATCAAAGCTTGATACTTTTCACGCTTTTCAAGCTTTGACGCTTGCGTCAAAGCTTGCAACGCAAACATCAGAGCAAGTTCATCTCGCTGAACTTTCGGCGTTGCTTTGCAAGCGTCAACCAATCAGAGCGTGAGTTGATACGTCACAGCAGAGCGAGGGAAGAAGGCGAATTCATTCAGCTATGGAGGACAAACTGATCGTAGCTGTTTGTAACCATCGTGAACTTTATGACCCGACCTGCTACGCCTACCGAGATCGGAATAAAAAGGACCTTGCTTGGAGGAAGGTTGCTGGAGAACTTGGTGTGTCGGGTGAGTGTTTTTTCAACGTTTATGTCGCCTTGCTAGCGAAACTGTTGATCTCCACAATGTTCAGCCACAGTAGTTTTCCGTTGTAGACTGACACTTCCGGGCTGACGCAAGCGTCAATGTGAAAAACATATGCGTCAGCACCCTGTCCTACGATACAATGCCTAAAACCTATTTGTTCATCAAGTATAATTATTTACTTTTATCAATTAATGGTTCTGCAGCTGGAGGGAAGATATTTCAGTAATGGGTGGTAATAGTCAGAAATTTAGCAGGAACAGGATTTTAAAACTAGCTTCTATATTAGCTGCAAAAGTAGGAGCAAAACTTTACCTTAGACACATTTCAAAATGTAAAATGTGATGTTTTTGTTTACTTTGTCCCTGCTTTGTGGAATATTACAAGATAATATTTATAATTATGTTCTGATCACATTTTTTTGCCCCTGATCCATGTCATTGGATTTTGATACCAAGTCCCAATCCAATACCTCATCAATACATTCAATTAATAAGAAGAAAGTAGAAAACATCCAAGTTGTCCTTTCAGATATTTATTATTATTATTTATTCATTTATTTGTAACTTGGAATGGGAGGAGTTCGGTGAGACCACGGAACAAGACTTCCGTACGGCTTCGAAGAGATTCTGGTCCACCATCCGGCGCCTCAGGAGGGGAAAGCAGTGCACTACCAACACTGTTTACAGTGGGGAGGGTGTGCTGCTGACCTCGACTCGGGACGTTGTGAATCGGTGAGTACTTCGAAGACCTCCTCAATCCCACCGGCACGTCTTCCAGGGTGGAAGCTGAGTCTGGGGACTTTGGGTTGGGCTCTCCAATCTCTAGAGCCGAGGTCACTGAGGTGGTCAAAAAACTCCTCAGTGGAAAGGCTCCGGGGGTGGATGAGATTCGCCTGGATTTCCTTAAGGCTCTGGATGCTGTGGGGCTGTGTTGATTGACGCGACTCTGCAATATCGCGTGGACATGGGGGCAGTTCCACTGGACTGGCAGACCGGGGTGGTGGTCCCCCTATTTAAAAAGGGGGACCGCAGGGTGTGTTCCAACTACAGGGGGATCACACTCCTTAGCCTCCCTGGTGAGGTCTATTCAGGGGCTCTGGAGAGGAGGGTCCGTCGGATAGTCGAACCTCGGATCCAGGAGGAGCAATGTGGTTTTCGTCCTGGCTGTGGAACACTGGACCTATGGTCACGAGCTTTGGGTAGTGACCGAAAGAACGAGATCGCGGATACAAGCGGCCGAAATGAGTTTTCTCCGCAGGGTGTCTGGGCTCTCCCTTAGAGATAGGGTGAGAAGCTCGGTCATCCGGGAGGGGCTCGGTGTAGACCCGCTGCTCCTCCACATCGAGAGGTGCTAGTTGAGGTGGCTCGGGCATCTAGTTAGGATGCCTCCTGGACGCCTCCCTGGTGAGGTTTTCCGGGCACGTCCAACCGGGAGGAGACCCAAAGGAAGACCCAGGACACACTGGAGGGACTATACCTCTCGGCTGGCCAGGGAACGCCTTGGGATTCCCCCGGAGGAGCTGGCCCAAGTGGCTGGGGAGAGGGAAGTCTGGGCCTCCCTCCTTAAGCTGCTGCCCCCACGACCCGACTCTGGATAAGCAGATGAAAATGGATGGATGGATGGACTGGCACCCAGACTGGACCCCTGGGGCCACCTGGAACGTCAGGGTGGTAAGTGTCCCCACCTGGAATTCCAGGAGACTGACGAGGGGCCGGAGCCGGTCCATCTCAGCACGCAGGCGAGCAACCTCTGCTGGGTCCTCTGATGGCCCGGTCCAACTGCCTGGAACGGACTGGGCTGGACCTGGCTGCGGGAGCTCGGGCAGAGTCTCAGAAGACGACTGCGACTCCATGCCGGGTCACAGAGCAGGGGCCTCTTGGATAGGCGGCACAGCTATGGACGCCCGGCGCATCTTTAATTATGTGTCAGTGCCTACAAAATGCCACGCAGAACTTATAAAGTGCAACAATCAGCCCCAAATTAATTAGTTTTTAAAAAAGCATATAAATTAATAGTTAAATATTACCGCTGCAAATCTGTGACTAGTGTTTTCAGATTGATACTTTCCACGGTTCATTCCAGTTAATCCCATACTCGGAAATTCTAACTTCCGAGTAGAAATAATGAACTGGAACACCTCTCTAAGTCAGAGAATTTTTTAAAATCTAACTTCAAGCTTTAATAAAACATTTCTTTGTAATAACAATAGTAGCTGGGGTGGAAACGTGTTTATGTTACAAGATAAACTTGTAAGGGTGCATCTAAGATTGATGTTATGTGCGGTTGTATATTTTTCGAGGTAAATGGAACGCACCATGACGTCCGTCCTCCACACAGCATAGACATAGAAGAATAGGCGCCACACTGACCACTACTCCCTATGGCGGCTGCATTTCCAGGGTCTACTTTATATAAAGTCTATGGTTCACCGGACGTTTTGGAAGTTTTAGCTAAAACTTCAGCTCTGTTGAGGTCTGGAGCTCAAACGGCGAGAGAACGCCGTTCATAAACCTGTTCACACACGCCAGAATGAGCGCGCTCACTTTAACGTTTGTTAGGCAAAATCCGAGCGAATTCAGTTCATGTTCACCAAAAAAACGAACGAGTTCACGAAGTATCGTTCAATGAATGCGTTCAGGTACAACACTGGTGCTTGCAGTGGATTTTTCATACTCTGCCCATGCTAACATTGCATTAGTATGTGCTTCAGATTTGGCATGACCTAAAAGTCCCCCATCTTTGAAGGCTGCCTTTTTCCAATGTTTGAACTCATCTTCAGATGTAAATACTGAATCACCTGAGGAGAGGAGACTGAAGTGCTGGCAAGTAGGCAGAGTCTTTACTCTGAGAGTATTCTAGCCATTTATGTGTTTTGTACTAGTCTTTAGAGAAGCATCGTCTTCTGTCCCCTTGAGAAGTACGAGGGAAGATTTTCAGTTGTGGCTGCTTGGGCTGCTCTGCTCTTGACTGGGAGATATCTATAATGAAACAAGAGGCCAAATCAGTTATTCTGATATAATAATAATAATAATAATAATAATAATAATAATAATAATAATAATACCCTCTCGTAATTATCAATTATAGCTACAATAATGATCTATAAGCATTTCTATTCAGACTAATAAAACTCAACTACTAATAAACATGAATCAAAAAGCTTTAAATGATTATGTCATAATTTGTAATTTAATTGAAATACACTAAACAAAATATACATTACTCCAGATGATGTTACTATCTAGGCTAGCCATCAATTTCATTATTAGGGCCACATGATCATAACTTCACCTGTTAGTCCAGTAACACGTTGAACACCTGCTTTTCCTGAGTTGTGCCACGTTTCTGTGACCAATGGTGCTGACTGACCCTGGTCTGCTGCTTTCTGTTTCTCCTCATCATTGTGTTCTGTCACTAATGCTGGCTGTGTATCCTTGTTATGCTGCTCTGTCTGTTCCTCTCCATCCTCCTCCTTCTCCTCACTAAGCCTCTGTTGCTCTCCTTCCATCTCTTTCACTCTTCTTTCTGTACTTTTTTCCTTAAAATAAGAAGAGATGTCTGTGGACTTTCTCTTCATTGTCTGAAAATTGACATAACATTTACATGCACCAGCTAACGGTTAGCTAGGTATCTTGTCAAAACATGTCAAAAACACACCAAAAAGCTGCTGTAAAAGTATACTGTAACCATTTGGCACTTAAAAAGCATGTCACGACACATAATTCCCCATCTTCTTTTGCTAAAGCATATTTTTCACTTATTTACTTACCGGTAGTCTTCGTCTTCCTTAACTCCTTTTGAAATGGGGTATTCTACAGTTGATGTCACCATGCAAGGGCTTCTGGGTATGGTCATACTTACAAGCTGCATTTGACAATACAAATATACAGTTTCAGAGCGCTTTGACATTGATGTAAAATGTCGGAAGTTGTTTTGACAGAAAAACATACCGATGAGCTTTTCTTGATGGCGACACTGCTAATTATCGATCGCCAGAACTGAAGCGCTAGCTCAAATGAAAGTGAAAGTAAAAACTAACTCTCGTTAGTAGCTCTGTTGTTTTAAACGCCGTTATTCTCATCACTGCTCCTTCTTGAGTAATATAAAAATAAATTCATTACTCACAGTGCTCAAGTAGCATTTTCTCAAGGTAGTTTTTTAACTGTCAGTTGTTATCATTTGTGTCCCTACTTTTTATATTCCACTCACCTCTGGTCAAAAGCCTTTTTCGTGGACTTTTTTTTAATTTAACCTTTATTTAACCAGATGAGTCGATTGAGAACTCATTCTCATTTACATCGATGATCTGGCCAAGAGGCAGCAGCAACAGACACATAGTTAGCTTTACACAAACAGATAAGATAAAAAACAGATAAGATAAAAAACAGATAAGATAAAAAAAGCAAGATAAAATAAGATAAAACAGCTAGACATAAAAACAAAGGACTGTTCTCATATATAATATGTACAAGCCATCAAAACAGACTTAAAACAATCTTTAAGTACTCAGAAGCAGGCACATTGATCAGAAACTATTGAATGCAATGAATTATTGAAGGTAGATAATGGAACGTAGGTAGTGAGCTTTAGTGATTTTTGCAGCTCATTCCAGTCATTGGGAGCAGCAAACTGGAATGAGCAGCAGCCAAAGGAGGTGCGAGCTTTGGGAATAACCATAGAGATTAGGTTACTGGAACGTAAATTGTGCTGGTTGTTGGAAGTTTTGAGCAATGAGCGAAGATATGATGGTGTTCTACTGATGATTGTTTTGTATATAAATTGATACCAATGTAACAGCCTGATGTATAAATGATGTCACCGTAATCTAAGATGGGAAGGATTGTCATTTTGACCAAGGTTTGCTTTGCAGAATGAGTAAAGGATGACCTGTTGCGGTATAGAAACCCAATCCTTGACTTGACTTTAGAGAGTAATGAATTAATGTGTGAATGTCAAATGAAGTGTGCTGTCAAGCCAGATACCCAGATACTTATAGGAACTGACAAGTTGTAGTTCTGTACCATCCAGGGAAACAATACTAGAGTGGCAAGTTGATTGCGGTAAGTTACGGTTGAAGATCTTGAACTTTGGTAAAATGGTAAATGGCCTGTATTTGTATAGCGCCTTCTTAGGGTTCTACAACCCCCCAAGGCGCTTCACAACACAATCAACTCAATTCACCCATTCACACGCTGGTGGGGATGAGCTACGATGTAGCCACAGCTGCCCTGGGGCGCACTGACAGAGGCGAGGCTGCAGCGGGTTAAGTGTCTTGCCCAAGGACACACAGCAGCACTCTCTGGCCGGAGCCGGGATTGAACCTGCAACCTTCCGATTACTGGACAACCCGCTCTACCTCCTGAGCTACTGCTGCCCTTTGTTTTACTTGTGTTTAAATGAAGGTGAAGGTTGGAGAAGGCATGTTGAAGACAAAGTTGTGCTGCAAGGAGGACAAAGCTGCATTCAAAGAACTGCATGCATATAAAATGGTGCCGTCCGCATTTAAGTGTATATGAGAACTGTCAACAACATGAACAATGTTATTGGTATAGATTTTGAATAAGGTTGGGCCCAGTATTGACCCTTGAGGAACGCCCATAGTTAGAGGTAGAGGAGCAGATTGGTAACCCTCTGTTCTCAATGTTTGCATACGGTCTAAGATATAACTTCTAAACCGTGCCACGGATGCCTGAGAAAGTCCTATATGTTTCAGCCTGCTAAGTAAGATGTTATGGTCTACAGAGTCAAAGGGTTTAGCCAAGTCAACAAACACAGCCACACAATATTCCTTATTGTCAATGGCACATATGATGTCATTTAGCACTTAAAGTGTTGCAGAGACACATCCATGGCCAATTCTAAAGCCGGACTGCATGGGGGTAATAATACTGCTGGATTCCAGATAGTGAGTTAGCTGTTTGTTGACTAACTTTTCAATAACAATAACAGGTGAAGCTGTAACAAGGGCATGAACGGACATGATAAAGTAATTATTGAAGGAATTTACCATTTCTTCAACGTTTGGGTGGCCATGCTGTTTGGCCGAGACGTTCAGCTGGACCCCTCCATTAACAACACTGCATCTAACTCGCTGCATCCTGCAAAATTGTCTTCTGCTGCTGCTCCTCCTGGATAACTCCACGTCTGAGAGCGTCGCTAGGACTGGCGGCTGGTTATTCTCGGATGTAGGACCTTTCCCTTCTTTGAAAATGTAAGGAACAAATATACGTGCTTTTCTTGATCTTCTCCACACAGTTAAAATCCGCTCGTCCACATAAAAACTACCACCGCTTTGCTTCTTCTGTCTTTAGCTTAGCCCATGTCGCGTTCCAGCTGTTTCATGCGGTCGCGGACTTTACCCGCTTTGGAAAACCAATAAAAAGTCCTCTCCGACATCTGATCTGGGCATCTAAATTCCGATTAGCACTTCCCCCAGCAGCAGTGCTTAGTTCCTTGCTGTTTTTAAATCTGTAGGAGATGAAAAAACAACTTTAGCCAGATCGGAGCAACTCGGACCTATAGGAACTATACTAACCGCCCGCTTGCTTGTATGACCCTGCGTCCCAGATTGCTTTGCGACGTCACGATCTATTTTTAGCTACTGTAGAAAGCTCTATTGCTGACCAGCGGGCACGCGCTGAAAACAGACGGGCACAGTGGTAGCAGCCAGCTCTCTCCTACCCCCCCTCCCTCCATGCCGCTCTGTTGCTGTCTGAGCGCTCAACAGCGGCAGAGCAGCAGGACGGGAGGGGAGGGGGCATGGGCGCCGCACCCGTGGGGGATGTGGGTGTTTTAACACCCACACTTTTTCTAATGAGGAGGTTGAACACCCACACTTTTCCAGTAGTTTTGCTCAAAACTTTACTAACAGTCTGGTCCCCCCGTGTTTCGCTCGCTGTTTTCCCCTCTCCCCCTCCCTTTCCTGTTGATCATTAACCCGCACCTCTGCACACCGGTGTTACGTCAAAAATTCTCATACGTTCCATCATTGATATATTTCTCCAGCTGCTCCGCGCCTCCCAACTGATAAAATCGCGCGTGCTCATTACAAGCTGCACTCCGAACGCGCTCTGCTTGTACCACAAGAGAACTACAACCTCGTTGAGCTCAAACATCTTATTTGAGCAAATCCAGAGCTTTAAGTGGGCCCCTCCCGATACGCAGAACACGCGCTCCATGAGGGGCCTCGTTTTGCGCACGAGTACTCATTCTCTCCAAATGCGCATCGCTGCTGCGCGCCGCGCGCACATCACCGTCAGCTACCGTTAGCCCAGGCAGGAGGAGAGAACAAAGAGACAAGGTATCCGACACCGTGCCCGCTCCCGCAATAATTGACAGCAGCAGCATCTGAACAACCAGTGGTCAGATGCGCCGACAGGCAGGTGGAAACATGGAGGTGGAGATGCATCCAAACGGATGAGAATAAGCGCAAGAAAAAAAGTCAGAACAAGAGGAGGAGTGAGCTGCACTTGAAAGTGGGAATGTTGATAAAAAAAGAAAACCTTTGTGAGCATAAACATCCCAGCTGCTGCTGATCAGGAGACAGAAGAGACGGTGATTCTGTCTGGATGTGGACTGGTGAATATTTTACAGCAGCTCTGATTATTTATTAAATGTTTTGTTAAATGCACAAACCTTCACTTCTGTCCTGTTGTCTCTGGTTCACAGCCTTTCAGTCCAATAGTATCCTATAATTAGTTGTTGTAGTCATATTTACATCAATTTCATTTGATAATTTCCCATTGAGAGCAAAACAAATCTTAATCTGCTTGTCTGATAGATTACTGGTCATAACAGGGTTGATACTAAAGTCTGAACTTAACCCTAACCCAGTTCCTTCTGCTGAGTGAAGCTTGAGGCTCATCAAAGGCACAAGAACACCTGAGTGGCAGTAATTGAACCTAAAAGGTGAAACTAATCTGAAACAGACTCATTCCATTCAAAGCCAGATATTTCAGCCTTTATTTGTTTTAATTGTGATGATTATGTCTTATATCTGATGACAACTCCACATTCAAAATCTCAGACAAAATCAGAATATAGTGAAAAGGTTCAATATTCTAGACTCTAATCAGCTGATGAGTCCAGAACACCTGCAGAGGGTTCCTGAGCCTTTAGATGGTCTCTCAGTCTGAGCTGGATTTCTGACATAAGTGGACTTTTACACCAGATTCTCATTTCTGAGTTTCACCTGTAGACCACATTAGAACAGGCTCTGCTAAAAACTACAATACTTATTCAGAGCTTAGACTGATAGCAAAGTCATTAAAGAACAGTTTGTGAATTGGTTAAACCTTTGTTTGATTTGTGACAGTTCAAAAAATGCAGATTTCAGAACTTTATTGCATCTGACCCACCTTACCAGCTCCGGTGGCCTAGTGGTATGAGTGTCCGCCCCAGGACTGGGAGATCGGGGTTCGATTTCCGGTCGGGTCATGCCAAAGACTTTGAAAAATGGGACCCAATGCCTCCTCGCTTGACACTCAGCATTAAGGGGATGGATTGGGGGGGTTAAACCACCAAATAGTTCCCGAGCACGGCCACAGCTGCAGCTCACCGCTCCCCACTATGGGGATGGGTCAAATGCGGAGATGTAATTTCACCAGTGTGTGATGAATACTTGGGACTTTAACCTTAGGTCTGGTCTAGTGTAAAAACTACAACAGCTAGACTCTTCAGACCTGGATTAGATTATTCTACATTAACAGCAGAATCCATCAATTCCAGGTGGTAATTTGTGAAAGCTTTAGTTCAAAGAAGGCCACTTTCTTCTTTTTTTATTATGAGTTTGGATTATCATATTAGTAACATATTTTTCAATTTAATGGGTTGATGTTGAAATTTCAAGAGTTCTGATTGGTCACCCATGAAACAAAACATTTTACATTTTATAATTACAGCAGCTTAAAGATACTGGGGGTGGAAACATTAGTGGGAATTAAACTTTCTGAATTAAAAACTTAAAAAGGGAACCAACTTCAGCTTCATATAAAATAAAGAGCAACAACATAAATAAACAAAAAAACAAACAAACAGCCAAATGAATGAGAAAAATAATCAAATTTAAAATTTGCATTGCATTCCAAATAAGTTCAGGTTACCAATTTCAGGATAATGTGTAAAATAGGACAGGGTGTGTGTGTGCGTGTGTGTGTGTGTGTGTGTGAGTGAAAAGTTTCAACATCCCCCACACTTTTGAGAAGCTTGCAACGCCCCTGGGAGGGGGAGAGAGCTGGCTGCTGCCACTGTCCCGCATTTCCATTCATTTTTACAGGTCCTGCAAATTGAGACACTGTCCCACATTATTAAAAATCTCCCGTTTCGTGATTAATTCGTGTTTAATTCGCTGAGGTTTATTAACTGTAGACCACTGACCCATCATTGTGAATTGTATTCTCAAGTGGGATGGCCTTCTTTGTCCACCAGGAGGTTGGCACATTGGTACACTTTCATTTACAAGGCCATGCTTGGATTACTACCCAACTACATCTGTAACTTAATCTCACAGAGAAGTGTAACTTCTCACAGTCTGCGTGCAAACGATCAGTTGTTACTCTGTGTTCCGTTTGTTCGCACTGAACTGGGCAAAAGAGCTTTTGTTCACTCTGCTCCTTCTGCATGGAACAGGCTGCAGGATAACTGGAAACTAACCGAGCTTATCTCCTTGAATACATTTAAAACCAGACTGAGAGCCCTTGAGACAGATTCCCTGTGTTGTAATTGCCTTCTGTAATTCTGCACATAACATGTCTGTGTAACTGATAAATCTTTGTAACCAACTTTTGCTGCCTCTTGGCCAGGACTCCCTTGAAAATGAGGTTTTTAATCTCAATGGGACCTTCCTGGTTAAATAAAGAATAAATAAAAATAAAAAAATGTGTGGTGAAAGCAGTAGCTGTAAACAGTGTTGGGAGTAACGAGTTACAAAAGTAATTAATTACTGTAATGCATTGCTTTTTGCTGTAATGCGGTAATGTAAGGCATTACAGAAAAAAAATCTGTAATATTTTACTCTGTACAATGTCAGTAACGCGCACATTACAACGCATTTTCAACCAGGAATCAATTAGTGAGTTTTCTTCAGGGTTCTAATTACGTGGGAGCCTGAATAAAGGTCCAGTTTTGATATGACATTATTTATATGGACTCTCAGCGTACCAGGGCGTCTTTTGAGCAGAGAGGGAGAGCGCTGATGGTTCATGCGCTCCTGACGCGCGCCGCAACCTCAGTAACACTCTCAAAGTCACGCCACCAAAAGAAAACAACGCGCGATCGTTCATGTCCGCTTATATTCTCGTATCCTTTTATTTGTGTCTGACGCGCGCTCCCCCAGCAGAGCTCATCTGTGCCCCGGTGACATCACCTCACTGCAGCGGGTGCACAGTGCACATTTCTCTATTTCTGCGGTGGATCCCTGAACTGATTAGTTCAAAATGTGAAAAAGTAGGAAATCCAGGAAGCCGTTTTTCTGGAAGATTGAAAGGAGATGCAGGAAGATAAGAGACAGACAGGAAAACAGTCAAATAAAAAACGAGAAAACTAAATAAAGTTCTTGAAAAGGGAAAAGTAGGTAGATTTTTACCCACTACACAACAATAACAATATAAAGCAATAATTTATAAACATGTAATATTTATTTATTTGATAAAATTCAGACCACCTTCAAAACTCAGTTCCACACCCAGGGCCGTATCCAGGCATTTGGGGACCAAGGCTAAATACAGGGTGGACCCCCCCCCCCCCACCACCACCACCACCACCACCACCACCGCACACACACACACTCAATTAATTTAAGCTAGCAGCATACATTATACATAATTTTTTGGGGGTCCTGGCCGGTTTTGAGCACTTTCATGCCCAGGGGCAATCATCCTCCAGCCCTGATGGAGGTGATCAGAAGGACCTGCAGCGTAAAATCTTTCTGCTTCTGCTACGGTGTGTCTAGATTTCTAGGCTACACAAGATCAGCAGAAGAGAAATGTCCACGCAAAATGTTTCACTTCCTGTAGTCAGACAGAGCAGAGATGAGTGAACCTGCAGCTGATCTAACGTTAGATAGAACACTCTCCAGATGGGCATATGCCCGTTACTTTAAGTTTGTGAAGAATGAGGATATGAAGAACATTGTACTAAAATGCACTTTATGTGCTACATCTAAAGAACTGTTAATAATGTTTGACTGTTTTAACAACAACCCCTAGCCCAGTTAAATAACACATCACCTTCAACTGGATGTCTAATGAGCTAATTGAGCGTCATGAGCTACATTTAGATTCCCAAATCCATGTTATTTTGGTGAGAGTAACTTAAAGTAATGCAAAAGTAATGTAATGCCTTACATTTTAAAATCAGTAATATTGTAATGTAATGAATTACTTTAAAATGAGAGTAACGAGTAATAAATAATGCATTACAGTTTTGAAGTAACTTGCCCAACACTGGCTGTAAATCTAGGAGGTGGGACTTTAACTCAGGTATAGCGTGGGAGCCACACATGAACCACTGAAACAAAGTGAGCAGCATGGAGTACATAGAACACGGTGGAGAAAATGCTGTAACAATAAAGACTGAAGGCATTTCCTTGTGGGTTAAAGCTGTTCAGTGGGACTCCATGAGAGCATGATTTTCCTCAGAGTCATTTCTCTCTGTGTCACAATGTTGCTCACAAGCAGCTGGTTTCCCAGTAACTGGACAGGTTGGTGATAATCTGATGCTACAACACCTGGACCAGTGGTTCCCAGTCTGAGGGTCTGTAACCCGACAAGGGGGTCCCCGCAATAGTCTGTGCTGAAGTTGTTATAAAACCGAATAGGATGTCCAACATCACCACCATTTTTGTGCTAGGTTGTGTTTCTGTGGAGCAACAAATCACCTTACACTGTTTACTAATCACATCATTGCTATTTTTGTGTCGAGAAAAGATTGCACGTCTCTGTACCGACGCAGACAGAGAAGCATAAATTAGGCTTTAGTTAGAGGCCCTTGGTGCTCTGTGTCAAAGTCTCACTGTTTAAAGAGCAAATTGCAGGTTAATTTTTTTTTCTAATTCATATAAAATGCTGTCCAAAAAACCAAAGGGAGTTATAAGATAGGTGCTGCCTCAGCTCTGTGTGGAGAGTGGGTAGTTTTAGGGTAGAGAGGTCGTGTTATCGAGTCAGTGTGTGTGTTCACTAGTTTTGATTGTGGTAATTTTGATAAATTATTGTTTGTGAAGGCTGTACTAACTCCGGACATCGAGTCCAGGGATTCCCAAATAAGTAAAACAACGCCTCTTATCTCCGTGCCTGGGGGCATTTTGTGCAGCTGAAAAGACGAGACTTCTGGAACCCAAATTGGTGTCGGTACCAACTCATGCAGGTCCACGCTGACCTCCAGAGACCCATGGTGGGATTTAAAAAATAAAATGCGGATTTCTTGAACTCAGATCATTGTCAGAACTAGTGTTGTCAAAAGAACCGGTACTTCGGTACCAAACCGGTACTACAAAAATGTAAACGTCTTGGTACCAAGATTTCGTAGGTACCACCGAGGACCCGTCTAAACCTGGTGCACATGATTCGTGCATTTACTGGGCACGTGCAGTCGCTTCTAAAGCAACGCCGCAGAACACAGAGTCATGGCAAGCGGTGGACCAGCTGATGTGGTAAATAAAGTTCATTCACGGAGAACCCCCGCCCCGCTCTCACGGACTCAACCCCCGCCCTGCTGTCACGGAGACCGAGACTGGAGAGACTTCACTCCAGCAGCACCTCCCGTTCTGATGCTTTCTTGTATTTTTAATTCCAAAACTTGACAGGATGTCCAGACAGACCCCTGAATCCCTCTGTCAGCGCTTGTCATCAGGAACGTCCTGACACAACGCTCACCTCCGCTGATCAGTGACGTAGGAGGCAGATTTCAAATCAAATCAAATCAAACTTTATTTATAAAGCACTTTTCCAACATAAAATGCAACTCAAAGTGCTTTACAGATTAAAATGACCCTATATAACCGTCATTCCCATCCCTCCCACACAAGTTTAAAAACATTGGCACAGTCATTAACACCCCCCACACACACACACACACACACGCCCTTAACTCCCATCCACACACACTTAAGAACATCAGTAAAAATTATATTTGGCTGAGTTCAGATGAGCCAGATATGGTAGGGCAAGGAAACGCCATCAGAGGAGTCGTCTGCCCCGGCAGCAGTAGGTCAACTGCAGCAGCCGAGGTACCGACACAGGGTGCAACGGAGAGGGAGGGCACAGACCCCACCTCCACCCAAGCACTACCCAGAGGGCACCCAGGCAGCAACAGTCGACCACCGCCCCCGAGACAGAGGGTCCCCCACAGAGAAAACACTGGAAGAAAGATTAAAAGATGAATGTAAGATGAATATAAAAATAACAGGAGCTAATATAATAGTAAAAGTAATAAATAAATAATAAATGAGATTATAATATATTAAAATAATGTAGAATACAAACAATGATAAAATGAAACAAATAAAATGTGCACAGCAATCAAATTTAATAAATAATTATCAGTTAAAAGCTAAGCTAAAAAGGTGAGTCTTGAGCCTGCTCTTAAAAACATGAACGTCTCTGTGGCCCTGAGGTCCTCCGGCAGCCTGTTCCAGAGGTGAGGGCCATAATACTGAAAAGACGCCTCGCCATGAGTACGTGTCCTGACCTTAGGGATAACCAGGAGACGGCTGCCAGAGGAGCGCAGAGGCCGCGAGGGTTTGTAGGGTAAAAGTAATTCTGAGAGATAAGAAGGCCCAAGACCATTAAGACACTTAAAAACCATTAAAAGAACCTTAAAATCGACCCTGAAACATACGGGGAGCCAATGCAATGATTCTAAGACAGGTGTAATGTGCTCCCGCCTCCTGGTCTTTGTCAGGACGTCAGATTTAATGCGACATGACCATTCAGACTAGTCGCTTTCAAAAAATTTGCATATGTGTCAGAATCAGTACTACATAGAGTGTGGTGTGAATACACCATCGTCTTTATTAACTATTTAAATCTCCTATACGTTTAATTAGGGTAACAAACAAACAAACAGGATGACATAAAGGCGTTGACTGCTCACAGACCGGGTTTTTTTTTTAATGATTGTAATGTGTATCAAAAAGATGAACAACAATGTATGGCTCAGTCAGTGTTTATGTCCTGAAAATCAGTTTGTCATAAAAGCTGTTCTAACTAGAGGTTCTAGTCTGGATAACTAGCAGGTTTACAAAAATATATGAACAAAAACACATTTTGATTTTTAAAAAGTGCATTAAAAACATGTTATGATAGTAGTACAATAGTAATTCAGTTCATTTTTCTAATATACAGCACTGATTCACAAAAGATGTCATCTCAAGGCACTTTACAGGAAATTAATGTTTTTATTGGTAAATTTAGTCTAAATTAAATTTTTGTTTGGTACCGCAATTGGTACCGAGAACCATTGATTTTCACTGGTACCGGTACCAAATACTAAAATTTTGGTACTGTGACAACACTAGTCGAAACCATATCAGAACCGCTGCCCCGACCACCAGAATAGATGCACGGCTCAGTGGGCCAGTTAAGTTGGTTTCTGGGTTGGAACCAGATCAGAACCCTTCCCTTGGGGGCTCTCCTGCGCAGTCATAGTGTTAAGTTTCATCTGTATGCAGATGATTGCCAGATTTATTTTCCTCTGTTTCCAGGGGAAATGGGCTCCATTTCTAATCTTCTGGCTTGTTTGGATGTTAAGTCTAATTACCTCCATGTGAATGAGAGCAAAACTGAGCTTATTACATTCCTCCCGTCTAGTAAG
Source organism: Aphyosemion australe (assembly GCA_006937985.1). Taxonomy (NCBI): domain Eukaryota; kingdom Metazoa; phylum Chordata; class Actinopteri; order Cyprinodontiformes; family Nothobranchiidae; genus Aphyosemion; species Aphyosemion australe. The sequence goes on along the minus strand of SSNS01000443.1, from coordinate 460,550 downwards.
GTGGGTGTGAGTTCTGCTCCCAATTTAGATGTTCTCTCTCCCTACCAGAGGTCAGTTGTCACCAGTCTGGGGGTGAGGCTAGATGCAGAACTCAAATTGGGAGCTCACATCAACATGGTTGTACAAGCCTGCTTCTGCAACGGCTAACCAAAATCAAGCCTATGCTGTCTCAAGCGCATATGGAGTCTGTGCTCCACGCATTTGTTTTATCCAGGCTCGATTATTGTAATGCTTTATATTTTGGGCTAAGTCAGGCAGCACTGAGACGTCTACAGTTGGTTCAGAACTCTGTAGCCAGAATTCTGACAGGGACGAGGAAGTCGGCACACATCACTCCTGTGCTGGCCTCATTAAATTGGCTCCCTGTAGTTTTTCGGGCAAAGTTTAAAGTAATTCTTTTACTTTTTGTTCTTTATAAAACACAGATAGATCTTTTTTTACCTTATTGTGCTGACGTTTCGATCGTCGCTGCGATCTTCATCTGAGCTAAGCCGCTGAAAGCAGCTTCACTTCCGCTTCCGTTTATGCGCGGGCAGCAGGGGGCAATGACATCGCCCCCTGCTGCCCGCGCCGTCCTGCTCGATGACGCAGTCCCATGCGTGGTCCAACGCGTACACCCCGTCGTCCCTGTTCATGGTCCCCCGTCCACGTCTCCTTATCTCAAAAGCTTCTTTAATCCATCTTTTATATTTTTGTTGTTCTGTGTTGATAATTCTTGTTCTGTCCCAGTCCATGATGTGGTTTTTTCTGGTGCAATGATCTGTGACTGCTGATTTCCTTATTGTGCTCTCTGCTTCTTGTTTTGTTGCTCTCGTGTGTATTCTTCTTGTTTCTTTTTCACATTCTTTTCTGTGTTCTGCTGTTCGTGTGTTAAGTGGGCGTCCTGTTTCTCCTATATATGTTTTATTGCATAATTTGCAGGGGATTTCGTAAATGACTCCACATTTTTTTCCTGTTGGGATCTTATCTTTGGGGTGTACCAGTCTTTGTCTAACTGTTGTGTATGGTTTGATTGGTGTGTTTATCTTGTATTTTTTCATTACTGCTACTATTTTTTCTGTCGTTCCTCTGATGTATGGGAGGGTTATTACTGGCTTTGGTTCTTGTTTCTCTGGGTTTTTTGCTTTTCTTTTTGGTTGCTCTATTCTTTCTGCTCTTGTTTGTTGCTTACCTCTACTAATCGCCCACGTTGGATATCCACAGGTTTTTAGTGAGTTGTGTATGTGTCTGTTTTCTTGACTGCAGTCTTGTTTTTCTGTTATAATTTTCGCTCTGTTGTATAGTGTTCTTATCACTGACATTTTGTGTATCGTGGGATGTTCTGATGTCCATAGTAAATATTGATCTGTGTGTGTTGGTTTTCTGTATGTAGAGAGAAGCAGAAAGAATAGAGCAACCAAAAAGAAAAGCAAAAAACCCAGAAAAACAAGAACCAAAGCCAGTAATAACCCTCCCATACATCAGAGGAATTAAAGAAGCTATGGATTAAAGAAGCTATTGAGATAAGGAGACGTGGACGGGGGACCATGAACAGGGACGACGGGGTGTACGCGTTGGACCACGCATGGGACTGCGTCATCGAGAAGGACGGCGCGGGCAGCAGGGGGCGATGTCATTGCCCCCTGCTGCCCGCACATAAACGGAAGCGGAAGTGAAGCTGCTTTCAGCGGCTTAGCTCAGATGAAGATCGCAGCGACGATCGAAACGTCAGCACAATAAGGTAAAAAAAGATCTATCTGTGTTTTATAAAGAACAAAAAGTAAAAGAATTACGAAAAAAACACACAGTATGAACGTACCAAAGATGATTAAAGTTTAAAGTTCTGTACTATGTCTACCGGTCTCTTTATGGTGGTGCTCCACCATACTTGGCAGCACTAATAAAAAGACATACCCCATCATGAACTCTACGCTCGGCTAACCTGGAGCTACTGACTGTCCCACAGACCAGGTACAGGTCTAGAGGAGATCGGACCTTCTCGGTCCTGGCTCCTTCTTGAATGAGCTTCCACTCACAGCAGCGCGCAGGAGCTCCAGAACCTGATGACAGGCGTCTCTCTCTCTCTCTCTCTCTCTCTCTCTAAAGTGCTAAACTACATTACATGAACGGATATTAATGAGTATGAGACAGCTGACAGATGCTCATTACTTTAGAATTGTCAAATATTAATGTTATATTAACTGACTGATACTATTTTAATTATCTGGTACATGATAGTAATCTGGACAATATTGTGACGTTAGCGCACGAGTTTAAGCTAACATCGTTAACTCACCAAGACACCTGCTGCTCCCCCGCTGCTTCTCCTCACATCACGGCTCAATCTCTCTCCTCTGATCATTTCTCCCTCTGTCTCTGCTCTCTGAGACGTGCAACAGACTCATATTTTTATGGTTTTGGTTCATCATAAGTATAATTATAAACATTTAAAGTTTCCTTTGTCTCAAAGCTGCATTAGAATCCATATTTTTCTATGAATTAAGCTAACAGGACTCCTGCTGACGTCACTTGGTTTGGCAGAAAAATAATTTTTCTCACAAAAATGACTCTAAAAGCCTAAATAATTTATATATGTGTACTAGAGCAGTAAAAAATAATCAAATAATCGATGCATCGAGATGTGGACATAAACGATTCTGAATCGTAGAAGAAGTACGCCATAATCGATTATAGAAGAATGCAGTTTTTGTTTTTTAACGTTTGTACTATAGTTATCTGGTTAGTGAAGGAGATCCATCAGCTGGGTAAACTATCATTTATCAGCCCACAGACTCCTGCTGGTGTTATTATCAGCAACAATGAAACAAACATCTCAAATATTGAAAGTTTAGGATTTTTTAATGTTTTAGTATTTTCAGCAATAAACACAACTTGGTTCATTATTCAGCATTTCTAAAATGAGACCATTGTCGAGGATTGGGGTTGGTGTAGGACCCAAATGCAGGTAATCCAGGAGACAGCCAGGTATGGTTCAAAATGTTTTATTAAAGCCGTGGTCTATAGCAGGTGCAGGAAGGCAGGCAGAACATCAGGGGCGACCGGGATACAAGTAACACAGACAAACACACACAACACAAGGAACCGACCAGGAGCTATGACATGACTAGGTTTAAATAGACTGAGGTGATGAGAAAACAGGTGAGATGATTACTGATTGATGATGGACAGGTGTGACTAATTAACTGAGGATGGGAGGCAATGCAAAACACAAGAGGACTGAACCGAACCAGATAAAGAGAGAAACCTAAAACTAAATGCTGAAAGAATATACTAAATGAATAAACTGAATACAGGCTAATGATAATAATTCACTGAACTACTAAACAAAATATAAGAGGCAGCTAACAGAGGTGAACACAGGAAGGAAACAATGAGAATGAATAACACCACACTGAAGACTAAAGCACTAAACATAAGAGGTACAGGACGACTAAGGGGACACAAGGACAACAGCTAAACTGGAGGGATGAACTAAATACAAGAGGACAATGAATGATAACTAATATGGGGAGAAACAGCTACGAGGAACACAGGGGTCAAAGGTGACTGATACAAAAGGAGGCTAAACAAACAGGACCCTGACAATACTAAACTACTCAACCAAGGCAAAAGGAAAACTAAAGAGAAATAAAACACTAATGGGCTGGGGAATGGATATGGCAGAACTGATGAAAAGAGAAATAAAGTAAAAACCTAAATGATAATAGAGGGGACCGGAGACAAGGATGATGGGATATGGAAGGGACTGGGGAGAGGAGGACACAGGACATGACAACCATTGGGTTCAAACAAAATAACAAACTAAGCCAAACATTTCATTTTGTGTTATTTATTTCCTACACCCTTGAACTGAAGTATACAGAATATACAGAAATATGTGTTTCAAAAGCTGCTCAAATACATTAAAAGCTAATATATGGACCCATTATGGATTTGATCAACTAAATTAAAGGCAAGAATTGGAAATGTCCTTCAGGTTGTCAGTGTTTTTTAAGATTCTGTCAGCATCTGCGGAGCATGTTTTTCCCACAGCCTGAGATGTGACTGTTGAATGAGGAAACAGAATTTTGTTTTACTTTGTTAAATCTATGTTTAAAATGTTTTGCACATTTACATTGTCCTGAGGACTGTTGTGATTGAAGAGCTTTTGGGGAGATGGCATGTTGTGTCAGACATGATTTTATTTTTTTAAAAAGCACATATCTATTTATCACTGAAAACAAATCCAAATGAAATAATCGTGATGCATCGAGATATCGAATTGAATCGTTGACCAATAATCGTAATCAAATCGTGAGACTAGTGAAGATGCACACCTCTAATGTGTACATTTTTTTTTAAATGAGATTCTATTATGTTTATCTAAACATTGGTTCGTGGGAGTCTCTAAGGCTATGTTCACACTGCAGGCAAAAGCGCATCAAATCCGCATGTTGACCTGCCTGTGACCCTTATCTGATTTTTTTGTGCCAGTCTGAACAGCGCAGATCCGATTTTTCCTAATCCGATCCAGGTCGTTTCAATATGTAGTACGGATTGCGACACATATGCGCATTTTTTGAAAGCGACTGCAGTCTGAACGGTCATGTCGCATTAAATCCACCTCCTACGTCACTGCTCAGCGGAGGTGAGCGTTGTGTCAGGACCTTTCTGAGGAGGAGCGCTGAAGAGCAGCGCTGACAGAAGGATTCAGGGGTCTGTGGGACATCCTGTCAAGTTTTGGAATTAAAAATACAAGAAAGCATGAGAGCAGGAGGTGCTGCTGGAACGAAGCGCATCTCCGGTCTCGGTCTCCGTGACAATTCAATAGAATGCAAAAAATTAATGATTTGGTGCCCCCAACCCCCTAGAAAAAAAAACTAAAAAACACGCCACTGACCTTTGGGTATAACAACCATAAAAGACTTTCACATTCTATTCTGTACTACCTGGCCAGGTACCTGCCTTCAGCTTGATGCAGGCGTGTATATTTTACTCCACACCCTATGTGCACCACTTCCTTCTCTCATTTGTTCTTTGTCATCTCTCTACTTGTGTGTTTTTTTTTACTCAAGCATTTCTGTCTTTCGTGAGAGGACATGGTTTTGCTGAGCAAACAGATTTAAACACTTTCAGTTCCTCTTGTTTTCTGTCTTCCCCACTCTCATTTAGCTTTCTGATGCCTTTTCTCTGGAGTTTTGCTCTGAAGGACTTCCCAACAAGCAGAAGTACGAGACATCTGCTGCTTTGTCTCACGCTGATGTCTCACCTTCCTCTCACTTGCTGTTTGGGTGGGATTTGTTTAGTTTGCTGCCCTTTTAGAGGTCACACACTGTTGGCCAAAGCACAAATCCTGGAGTTGTTTGTTTCTTTTATGTTTTTAATTTATGAGAGGGAATAATAAGATGTGCACATCTGTGATTCGGTTGGTGTGATGTAATCCTCCGTGTGGATCTTTAAACATTTACCTTCCTGCAAGTTTAATTAAAAGATTTACATAAAGACAGAGTAAATGTGAATTAAAAGGACAAATTATTTAAGATACCTAGGCATAGGTTAATCAGTGTTGCCAACTCAGCGACTTTTCGACCCCCTCAACAACTTTTTATTCTAAACACGCCTAGCGACAAACCTAGCGGCTTTTCTGAGGACCCTTTGCTACTTTCTGTAGAACTTTCTCGTAGATATTCCCTGCAGATTAGCAAGAAAAACTGTTTGCGCACCGGACCATTCTTCCATGAGTCAGGAAACAGAGTGATCTGTTCATGTGCACGAGCCGTGGCACGAGGATGATCACGTTACATCGACTGAACAATCATAAAATTTTCTCGGCCGGGCCGTCGAGAGATGTGCAGCTGCAGAGCTGGAGAACGCCTGCTGCTGCAGATTCAAGCTTCTGCTGTTTAGAGGCGGAGCAGGCGTGAATCCGCTGTCTCCCGGTCTGCAGCCGTCAGGCACTTTGGTCCTGCCTGCATTTGGCGAATAGTCAGCAGGAGTTTGTATGGAGGTAAATGTGGTGCAAAAAGATTTGTGTCTCGTCCCTGGGAATTTGAAGTCACAGGAAAAAATCCACAAAAATCCTATCTTTCACAGGTACAAAACAACAGCTACGACTATACAAAATCTTAGGTACGACTACACAAATTGCAGTCTTTGAGTCACAAATCTTTTTTTCACACAGCCCAATTTTGCACCACTTGTCTCAGGCAAGAAAGTGAGACGTAGCCTGTGGGTAATTCGTATGTCTGTACACCAGGGGGCACTTTTAAGCTCAGTCTTAAACAGGAAGTGTATCCACCAAGGACGTCAGGTCTAAAGATGAGACAGATGTCTGCTGCTATGGTGACTTTCAGCTACTCTGCACTTAGCTGTTGAGCAACAAGTTGGGGTAAGTTCATTTATGTATGCTTTCCAACCTTATTTCGACTCGTTTAACTTTTTTTTCTTGAACAAAGTGATCTACTAACAGAAAGACAGAGTCGTTTTCCGCCCGGACCTATTTAGATGCGACACCACACACCAACATCTTATAAAAAGTGTGAGTTCGTGACAGAAAGTACATTTTGTTTCAGATTTATTTACTGAAAACACATCTTGTGTCGTTTATTAACCCAATTTTGCCGGACTAGATATTTTTTCTGTGTTATTGTGGACTCCTAGCTACTATTGTGTAGAACAAACGCTTGTTAGCATGTGGCTAAAGCTAATGTTCGTGATCGTGTCGGTGACGCCGTTACTATAAATAGCTCCACAGCAAGCTGCAGCAGCAGGAGAAACGCTGGCTTGTTAACTTGTTAAGTTTCTGATGGTCAAATATGGCAAGTTCTGTTCACTATTTCTGTCTATGGACGCTGTTAATTCTGTAGTGAAGTCACAGAAATGTGTTCCTACTGGTTTATTTATTCTGATCTCACCTCACACACCTAGAAAACCTGTGATGGATGGATGTCTTGTTGTTTAAATGGAATATAAACTAATTAATTGTTAAAAGGTTGGCTTGGTCAAACTGAAAGTAAGTTGTTTTTTTTTCCACGTAATTTACAAATTAAATATTTTTAAATGTCATTGGAAACAAAACGCAGAAGTTATTAAATAATAACATAAAGCCTTTCATCCTGTTCCTTTTTACTGCATCCTGTAGCCGTTTCCTCATTTTATCATTTAAACTGGAATAAACACAAGACAATGATTTCCAACGACTCAAATCTGAATCATTTTAAATGTCAGTTTTTTTCATTTTCAGATAATCTGAAGAAAACCCCAAACGGTCGGCTTCTTGTTTCATAGTGGAGCTGTCTTCTCACGGTAACTCAGGTACATGCCCAGTCTTTACATTACATTTCCTTTTGTGTAACCAATAGCTTTAGATTGAAAATGTTACTTTCTAATCTTTAATAGAAACTTTCAACACTGTGTGCAGGATTTAAGTGACATGTTAATGATAATATAGCAAAATCCTGCTGGTAATGTTTTGAGGCACTGAGTCATTTCACTTAGTAAACCTGTTTGCTGTTTTCTGCCTTTATTTTGTTCTACTCAGATGCTTCTGGACAACAGAGGACCACCAGGTGGTCTCAGCAGCAGGAGCGGGGCCTTCAGCATCATGACAGACACCACCCACCCAGCACATGGACTGTTTGACCCCTTCCACCAGGTAGACACAAGTTAGACTCATCAACCTTTCTGCAGCTGGCTGCAAAAATAATCCAGGAAACATTTACACCACCAGTTATGTGCAACATGTGATCACGTCACATCTCCACAAATTCTTGTGCAGATGCTGTCAAAGAGCTGCTCCGTTTTTTTATTTCACTATGTAGTGCGTTCACCTGCCTTGTTTACATAATGACCTTGTTATCTATTTTAAATCTTCTCTTTATAAGTTCTGTTTGGTTACTTTTAGCTTTTAGTTACTAAAGGTTAGACCCAGGCTGCTACTGGACCCCAGAACCTCATTTAGTCATGTAGCTCATATCTAGACTCAAAATAAAGAACCTTTGTCACTCACAGACACAAACAGAAATGTCATCATTTAATATCTGTACTGTCTCATTTAATGTTTTACAATTTCAGAGTCAGAAGACAAGAGAACAGATTATCTCAACATGGAGGACAGACCGACTTCAGACCTACACAGGCTCACGTCCACCTGACAGACCTGAGCCTTCAGCAGGAGACCAACTTGAAAACCTAAAATAAAACATAGATCATATAAGTCTTATTTTTGTGTACATCCTATTTCCCACAGCTAAGCTCTGTTTAGCTTTTAAATTTAAACATTTGGTTGAATCTAAACACGTGGACTTTTAGTGAAGTAAAGTAAGTAAAAAAAAAACATTTGTTTGGCACTTTTCAAGATAAAGATCTCATAATAATGCTAACAAGGGAGACAGAGATGACAGAAGCAGGAAAAAACCTGGGTTAGAAAATAAAACATTAACATACAGTAACAAAAACTAACATTCAGGCATGTGGCTGTTTTAAATAAAAGTGGAAAGTTCACTCAAGAGTAGTGTAACACTTTCAGTTTGATCTTTAGGGTTAAACAGAAAATACAGTCATCTGTAGCAGTTCAACTCTCTAGAGCAGGGGTCCTCGAGGGCCACAATCTAGCTTGTATTAGTTGTTTCCCTGCTTAAACACTCCTGAGTTAACGGTTGAATCACCTGGACACATAAGGCTCAGAGTGTGTATTAAACTTGTGCAAATAGCTGCAGAATGGACTCTGCACGCTCCACTTCCACATAAGACCGCACTCCTATTTCTGGTTGTCAGTCATCGGCGAAGCTGTGACATGTCTGAGAGTTAGGAGTTCACCTGGTGCTTACTGGAGTTACCACTCAATGATGTGCGGCAAATTGTCTCTGTTTAGATTAAAAAAAATAATAAAGTGGTTCTCTCATATTTTTCTATAACATGTCCGACCAAAAAGCCATATGCAGCTAACTCCAGTAGGCACCGGGTGAACTCCAAACTCTCAGCCATGTCACAACTATGACAACCGGAAATAGGACTGCGGTTTAATGTTGAATGCAGAAGTGGAGCGTGCATAGAGCCCATTGGGACAGTGAGCATTGAGTAATCAACCACGACTACCTAAAAGGGGACGTCGGTCGCTGTTTGTGCAACTTTGCTGCTTGAAATGATATTAAAACAAGTGATTAAATTACTGGCATGTCACATCCAAATACACACCAGCACAGGTATCAGTAAACAGTATTTTTCTACAGACATCTAATGCATCTTTCCAACAGAGAAACATTTGATTGCAATGATGTGAACACAATGATAAATTATTCAACATTTAATAATTATACTTGAAAATACAGATTTTCAGAAAGCCAATCTCCCCCCTTCTCAAAATTTCCACACAGCAATAGATTGTGAGTCATACACTTCACCAAAGTCCACAGACTTTTGGTGAAGTGCAGATCAAGGGGGAAAAAGGGTGAAGCCAATGTCAACACTTGAGAATCAGGACACGCTATGCACTCGCACTGCAGAATGGGAACAGACAATTTCATCAGCTACTGGTTGTTCCAAAAGGTTCCAAAGGTTCGGTATAAATTACGGGGGGAGTGTGCCTTCTCTCATGCAGCCCCCAAACTCTGGAACACTCTGCCCCTCCATGTGCGTTTGGCTCCCTCAGTCAGCAGGTTCAAGTCGGCACTTAAAACTCACTTTTTCAGCCTTGCCTTCCCTCCGTGACAATTTCCATGAAAGTCCAGCACTAGTTTTACTTTACTTAATTTAGGTTTTTATGATTCAGTAGCTCACTTTTTAACACCTTGCACTATCTTGCAGTTTTTTGATTTTATATGTGACTTTTTAATTTGTTTTTATCAGTTACTGCATTATTTTTACTCTCAATAGTGCTGTTACTTTTTACTTGTTCTCTTAGTCTGTTAGTTTTTAGTAGGAATTTTTATCTGTGACTTGGTGCTGTTTTTGTTTTTTACCTGATTTCCATGCTTTCATTGCGTTTGTTGATATGTTCGAGCATTTGGCTCTTTTATGTACAGCACTTTGGTTAGCTGCCATGCTATTTTTAAATGGTGCTTTATAAATAAATTGGTATGGTATGGTATAATTTAGGGATGCAAATGTGAAAGTGTGTGTATTGAGACAGGGCTCAGGTTAATCTGATTAAAACCAGCTGTGTTTAAGCAGGAAAACAACTAAAACATGCTGGATTGAGGCCCTTGAGGAACAGAATTCAAAACCCCTGCTCTAGAAGATCTTGGAACAGCTCAAATGTTTTAGTAGCAGGGAAGGTGTGGGAAATGAAAGTGGGTTGATGAGGTTGCATGATCTGCTGGATCCATCTCCACCTGTGTGTCCTCCATGGGTTTCTTCCATCCAAGCCAGAATCTGACCAACTGGTTCAGTCAGTCTTCTGTAAAACATTAAATGAGACAGTACAGATATTAAATGATGACATTTCTGTTTGTGTCTGTGAGTGACAAAGGTTCTTTATTTCGAGTCTAGATATGAGCTACATGACTAAATGAGGTTCTGGGGTCCAGTAGCAGCCTGGGTCTAACCTTTAGTAACTAAAAGCTAAAAGTAACCAAACAGAACTTATAAAGAGAAGATTTAAAATAGATAACAAGGTCATTATATAAACAAGGCAGGTGAACGCACTACATAGTGAAATAAAAAAACGGAGCAGCTCTTTGACAGCATCTGCACAAGAATTTGTGGAGATGTGACGTGATCACATGTTGCACATAACTGCTGGTGTAAATGTTTCCTGGATTATTTTGCAGCCAGCTGCAGAAAAGGTGATGAGTCTAACTTGTGTCTACCTGGTGGAAGGGGTCAAACAGTCCATGTGCTGGGTGGGTGGTGTCTGTCATGATGCTGAAGGCCCCGCTCCTGCTGCTGAGACCACCTGGTGGTCCTCTGTTGTCCAGAAGCATCTGAGTAGAACAAAATAAAGACAGAAAACAGCAAACAGGTTTACTAAGTGAAATGACTCAGTGCCTCAAAACATCAGCAGCAGGATTTTGCTATATTATCATTAACATGTCACTTAAATCCTGCACACAGTGTTCAAAGTTTCTATTAAAGATTAGAAAGTAACATTTTCAATCTAAAGCTATTGGTTACACAAAAGGAAATGTAATGTAAAGACTCTGGGCATGTACCTGAGTTACCGTGAGAAGACAGCTCCACTATGAAACAAGAAGCCGACCGTTTGGGGTTTTCTTCAGATTATCTGAAAATGAAAAAAATTGACATTTAAAATGATTCAGATTTGAGTCGTTGGAAATCATTGTCTTGTGTTTATTCCAGTTTAAATGATAAAATGAGGAAACGGCTACAGGATGCAGTAAAAAGGAACAGAATGAAAGGCTTTATGTTATTATTTAATAACTTCTGGGTTTTGTTTCCAATGACATTTAAAAATATTTAATTTGTAAATTACGTGGAAAAAAACTTACTTTCAGTTTGACCAAGCCAACCTTTTAACAATTAATTAGTTTATATTCCATTTAAACAACAAGACATCCATCCATCACAGGTTTTCTAGGTGTGTGAGGTGAGATCAGAATAAATAAACCAGTAGGAACACATTTCTGTGACTTCACTACAGAATTAACAGCGTCCATAGACAGAAATAGTGAACAGAACTTGCCATATTTGACCATCAGAAACTTAACAAGTTAACAAGCCAGCGTTTCTCCTGCTGCTGCAGCTTGCTGTGGAGCTATTTATAGTAATGGCGTCACCGACACGATCACGAACGTTAGCTTTAGCCACATGCTAACAAGCGTTTGTACTACACAACAGTAGCTAGGAGTCCACAATTACACAGAAAAAATATCTAGTCCGGCAAAATTGGGTTAATAAACGACACAAGATGTGTTTTCAGTAAATAAATCTGAAACAAAATGTACTTTCTGTCACGAACTCACACTTTTATAAGATGTTGGTGTGTGGTGTCGCATCTAAATAGGTCCGGGCGGAAAACGACTCTGTCTTTCTGTTAGTAGATCACTTTGTTCAGGAAAAAAAAGTTAAACGAGTCGAAATAAGGTTGGAAAGCATACATAAACGAACTTACCCCAACTTGTTGCTCAACAGCTAAGTGCAAAGTAGCTGAAAGTCACCATAGCAGCAGACATCTGTCTCATCCTTAGACCTGACGTCCTTGGTGGATACACTTCCTGTTTAAGACTGAGCTTAAAAGCGCCCCCTGGTGTACAGACATACGAATTACCCACAGGCTACGTCTCACTTTCTTGCCTGAGACAAGTGGTGCAAAATTGGGCTGTGTGAAAAAAAGATTTGTGACTCAAAGACTGCAATTTGTGTAGTCGTACCTAAGATTTTGTATAGTCGTAGCTGTTGTTTTGTACCTGTGAAAGATAGGATTTTTCTGGATTTTTTTCTGTGACTTCAAGTTCACAGGGACGAGACACAAATCTTTTTGCACCATTTGTTGTGGACTAATTGGGGCAAAACTGTAACCATAAGATTTTTTTGATATGGACTCAAAGACTGCAATTTGTGTAGTCGTACCTAAGATTTTGTATAGGCATAGCTGTCGTTTTGTACCTGTGAAAGATAGGATTTTTCTGGATTTTTTTCTGTGACTTCAAGTTCCCAGGGATGAGACACAAATCTTTTTGCACCATTTGTTGTGGATTAATTGGGGCAAAACTGTAACCGTAAGATTTTTTTGATTTGTGACTCAAAGACTGCAGTTTGTGTAGTCGTACCTAAGATTTTGTATAGTCGTAGCTGTTGTTTTGTACCTGTGAAAGATAGGATTTTTCTGGATTTTTTTCTGTGACTTCAAATTCCCAGGGATGAGACACAAATCTTTTTGCACCACATTTACCTCCATAAGTTTGAACCACCATCCAGTTAACACACGCAGCTCTGTGGCTCATCGGAGTTTCCCTCAGTGACACGGGGGGGATGGTATTTTAACATAAGACACCCGCTCCCTTTTGCGTGGTGCACCTGTGTGCGCCGTTATTATCACGATCTAGATGGAGAGAAAACATAAAGGACAAGTGGAGAAACTATAAGGGGGAAAAGCCGCTATTGAAGAAAACGCTGGTAAATGAACAAACATGCAGAGCGTCTGTGAGAATGAGGAGAGCAGGAGGTCTGAGCTATGTCCTATAACAGAACTGTTTGGATCACCACACCAAATCTGCCTTAATATCACTTTATTTATACTTTTATAATTTATTTTACACATCAAAGCACACTGGGTCATTTGGATCATACTAGTTAATCATTCAAATTAATAAAATATTTTTTTATTTTCCTCCCTTTTAATCCTAACTAACTACTAACATGTTTTAAAAATCTTAAAGATCAGAAACCAAAATTTCTGAGAAACAAAATACTTCAGACCCTAAAAAAGGAAAAGTGCTATGGTTTAAAAAACTTCGGCAGATGAGTTCATTAAAGTCAAACGTGTGATTACATTATATATATATATATATATATATATATATATATATATATATATATTAGATCTATAGATATTTTTAATTTTAGATGTTGAGGGGGAAATTAACGCCAATGTGACGTGATGACGTCATCAATATGCAAATTAGCGTATGACGTCATCTGGCGACATCTGGGTGACTTTCTGGGTGAACCTCAGCTACTTTCTGTCGAAGGCAGTTGGCAACACTGAGGTTAATTGTAACGGAGTGTTTTGTCTCTATATATGGAGTGAGAATGTGGAATGAATTGAGTACTGAAATCAAAAATGCAAAAACAATATTTATTTTTAAAAAGTTGATTAACGATAAAATGATGAACTTATATAGATCTGTTGCATAACCAGTAGGGAAGGAGGGAAAAGAAAAAAAACTGAAAACAAAAATGGGGGGGGGGGGGGGGGGGG
>SSNS01000443.1:351601-446655 GCA_006937985.1 Aphyosemion australe | reverse complement strand
GTGTGTGTGTGTGTGTGTGTATATATATATCAGGCCTGTCTAAATTAGCGCGTTTTTAATGCGTTAATGCAAAGCCCCCTTAACGGCATTAATTTTTTTAACGCGCGATAAACGTGCAGGCTTCCGTAGTTTTGTTTTGGCCCTCCTCGCGTTCCATAGTCTGACGTAAATAAGAAGCAGGAACAAGCCATTGGCCAGTGGCAAATTTCCTTTGAATCACATGTGTAAAAATGTATTAAACCCTCAAGTTAATTTCTTTTTAGAATTTCCACAGCTGGATTTTTAAGATAAAAACAGTGTTTTTAAAAGGCGCGGGGACCTACGCCTACCAGGCTTTCAGTATGAGCGTAAAGCCGGCGATGACGTAACCGCTCAGAAAGCGAGTGTAAACAGTGTGTAGAAAGTGACCCGCAGCTCGGTATTTTTCTCTGGATTACGACGAGGCGGATAACCGGAGAAGTTCAACCGAACATGATCAGTGGCGAAACGGAGGAGGAGGGTACAGTTTGTTTACTTTTATTGAGTATTTAATTCCTGTGTTCGAAGCACTGCAACCAACCGGGACCTCTCAGCTGAGGTCTCAGCTGATGAGACGGCGTCATCATTCTGTCACAATATAATTCAATAATCTACAAAAAAATTAAAAAAATGTGCTGCCCATATTGCCGCTGGAAAAAATCTGGGAAACATTAATTGATAGCTTACCAGAATAACTGTGTGTGTGTGTGTTTGTGTGTGTGTGTGTGTTTGCGTGTGCGTGTGTGTGTGTGTGGGCCACAGTTCAGCAACATCAGCTGATTTGAGTCTGGCCCCTGTTGCATTATTTTTGTCTGAGTTCAATGGATTAAGAAAGCAAAAAAAAAAAAAAAACAACAGACGTGTTGCCTTATATTTTTGTTAAAAATAAGATATATTTAAAATGTGCTAAATAGGCAGAGTCCTAGTTCTTTATCACACTCTTCCCTTTGTCCTTGTTTTAGTACCACATGTGTTGATTTTGTGATTCCTTATGGTGGAACCATATAAGGTGTTATTGTGTGGGAGGAAATGCCTAATTTGCACTTTTGAATATTTTTTTTTCTGAGGAGGATACTGGAGTGTATTCATCATGGTTGTTTGGTACAGTTATAATAAACATATTTTCTTAAAAAAGTATATTTGTCCACTCCATAGTTGAAATAAGAAAAATTTGAATAAGAAAAAAAAATGCGATTAATTGTGAGTTAACTATGGACACTCGTGATTAATCACGATTGAAAATTGTAATCGATTGACAGCCCTAATATATATATATATATATATATATATATATATATATATATATATATATATATATATATATATATATATATATATATATATATATATACGTATGTATGTATGTACTGTATGTGTGTGCGTATGTTTATGCTTTCTCTCTCTTTTTCTCTACTTTATAAACTGAAACTGTGTTAGTCGACCAGTTCGGAAATCACCTTGTTCTAAGTTAATTTACAATTATACTGTTGGTTCATTTGAAATATTGTTATTTTAGTTAAAAGGGGCAGATAACATCAGTTTTTCTTCTTTCTGTCCCCTTTTTATTTGGTTTTTTAAATTTCGTTTTGTTTATTGATTTTAATGAATAAAAATGGAAATAAAGATTTTTTTTTAATTAAGCATGCAACTCTGTCATGTTTGTGCTGCTATGTTTGTTGGCCATTATTTACAATTCAAATAGGTCAAAGCTGCTGAACTTTACGAGTGTTGAAGCAGCATTAGAGCTGTTGCCTCTGATTCTGTATAGCAGCTAAACAAACCAGCTGAAATGACATGCTGGTGTTTATTAGTCACCTCAAGACATCACTGTCTCCTAGTCTTCACACTTTGAGCTCCAGTATTTTTTTGTGCCACAGTAAAGTTATATAGTCAAATCTTACTATTCTGTTGGATCCTTTTTTAGTTTGGTGTCCATCATGGCTTCTGGAGATGCAGCACCAGTTACTGGGCTTCGATTACTTCATCTCACCACCTGGTTTGACCCTGAAAGTGCTGCGGTGAGACCAACACACTCTTCTTCATGACAACATGTATGATATGATGTAGTACAATATTTGCAAAAAGCTTTGAACTACACCTCCCATATGGGCAGACGTGGGAGTGTCTTGCAGGACATATAGGACATTGTCCTTGTGTGCTGCAGGTGTGTATCTATTTAACAGTGGGTACTATAGTGACCTCTGACATTTACATCTTATACATATTTGTATTGCTACAATAATCTGGTGAAAAAAATTTAAAAAACTCTGTGATTTTTTGAAAAATGCTAAATATTTTCTACCATGAGGTTTAGACTGCACATAATAATATAATAAGCTGAGAAATTATCAGAAAATTATTAAAAATCATCAAATGATTATTAAGATTTATCATGAAACACCAGAAAACAGCTGAAAATATTGCTATATAAGGGGTTATTGTTATTACTGTTACTGACACTAGTCAGTAACAAGCCAAAACTGACACTAGTCAGTTTTGTCTTGTTTTTAGCACCCCCTAGTGTTCATTGGTGAAACCGAAAGTAAAACTTATCTCCTCGCTGTGCGTTCATCTTTTTAACACCTTAATCTAACTGCTGAAATGTCTACACGTCTACAGGAGTTATTCATCACTAAATTAAACAAATCAGCTGTGTTCATGATCTAAAACATGCAGGAAGCTTGCTGGAACCAAACTGCAGAGCCGGGTATGTCAAGCTCAATTTTTCCAAGTCCCAACAGACCGGACCGGCAACTGTGAAGTTGCAAGTGGAATATTCTGGCCACAGGGGGCGACAGGAGCTGGGCGGCCTTTCATTAACCCTGTAAAGCAGGGGTCCCCAACTAAAGTAGCAGGAGGTCCACTACCTCCATCACCCAATTAATCCTGGGCCCAAACATTTTAAATCAATCGACAAAAAAAATTTTCTTTCATTTTTATTTAACATATGTAATTAACAATATAGATTTTTGTCTTTTAACTACAGATCAATTATTCATATGCTCATTAAATCATCAGGCTAGCAGAAAATGCCATCTGCTGGAAGTACTAATAAGGAAAAAACAGTTGACATTGAAATTATATTGCACACAAACCAACATTAAGGTGCAAACAATTCACTAAAACCTAAAGTACAGTCAGAAAAATTAAGTCCTTAAAATTGCACAGAAAATATTTGAAAAACAGCACAATGTATGGTCAATTTTCCATATGCCCATTTGATCATCTGTAGAGCAGAAAAGTGCAATCTTGTTGAAGTTCTAATATTGAAGAAAAAAAACTATTTGCAAATGAAATGATGATATCCATTGCACCTTAACCAACATTAAAGATGCAACCAGGTCACCTCAAAACTAAAGTAAAACATCAGTAGTGCTTTAAATTGTGCAGAAAATGATCTTGACAAACACAATATAAATAATCATTGATGTGCCCAATTAATCATCTGCTGAGCAGAAAAATGCAATCCAGTTACAGTATTAACATTAAAGCAAAAACTATTTGACAATGAAATTATGACTTTTTTACAGTTACATCAATTTTAAGGTGCAAATAATTCAACTAAAAATTAAAACACTTCAGGAAAAATAAGAATTTCTTTAACTTGTGCTGAAAATATTTTGACAAACAACACAATGTAACTTACACCATATTAACATCACTGGCTCTTACTGCAGTGGGAGAAGTTTGCAAAACTGTACATATGTTGTATATTCTGTTTATTATTATTATTATTATTATTATTATTTACCTCATTTTATTGCCTGTTTTATTATTTGTTTATGCCCTGTTTTTATCTTCAACGCTATTCTGCTCTGCTGTTTTTTTTCTTCAATTGCCCCTAGGGGATAAATAAAGTCTTTCTGATTCTGATTACTGCAGTTCTTAGGCATGCATGCAAATTAGGCAGTTCATTAGACAGTTGTGAACGAAGTTTGTTTTTAATCATGTTAACAGTGGAGAAGGCTGATTCACAACTGTATGTGGATCCAAACATGGTTAAGGTATACACTGCCACTATGAAAAGTCCAGGAAACTTAGTCTTTGGCACAGCCTGCAGCCAGAAGGTATTATGATTAGATGCTTCATATTGCCCTTTTAACAGTACGTCTGCTTGTAAATCCACAAGTTCCATTTGAAGAGAACTTATTTGCACACATTTGTAGACACGTGCAGCCTCCTGTGAGAATGCAATGACATTTCCCACCAGAAAGGGATTCTTTATGAAAAGGTGGAGCTGATCTTCCAAAGCAAAGCCATCAAAGCGATCCTTAAAGTTTTCAATCAGTTTTTGTACAAATGCCGCATGTGAGGTGATGTTGGCATCCTGGATCACTTTCACTGATGGAAAATGTGTACAGTCCTGCTGGAGATCCTGTTTTAGAATGACGAGTTTTCTCTGAAATGACCGGACAGTTGTTATCAAGTCACACACAGAGTTGTTCTTTCCTTGTAATCTCAAATTGAGATCCTTGATGTGTCCTGTGATGTCAGCAAGAAATGCTATTTTGTTCATGTTCTTCTAATCCTCCAGAAACTGCAAGAAAACACGGGCCTTGTGACTTTGTTGTTGTGACAAAAACTGTTCTATTTCGTGTCGTAGCCCCCAGAAGCACTCTGCCTTTGCTTAGCCATCTAACATTGGAATGCAAGAGTAAGTCACTGGCCTCTGCATTCACCTCAGCTAAAAATTCACGAAGCAGTCGATGCTGATGAGATGAAAAAGCACGGAGAAAGTTAACAAGTTTAGTGACTGTGTTCATTACCTCACCATATTCCTCTGAGAGGGAGAAACAGCACAGACATGTAAATAATACAGCGATATGACAGCAGGTCTGGGTTGTCCTCTTTTAGTCGACTAACTGCTCCTTTTTCTCGTCCTATCATTGAAGGTGCCCCATCAGTAGTAATAGAGACAGCATCTCTCAGATCAATCCCTCTTTCAGTCAACATTTCTTTAATTGCTGAGTGAATGTCCTCCCCTCTGGTGTGTGTTTTTAGTGATGTGATGCCCAAAAGATCCCCCACAAAAGCTTTACTCTCCTCATGATAGAATCTGACATATACCAGAAGCTGGGCATTGTCGTTCACATCTGTTGATTCATCAGCTGCTAACACTATGCATGGAGCACTCTGAATAGCACAGTCAAGTTGGGTCTGTACATCTTGGGATAACACTTCTGCTCTCCTTGTTGTGCTTGTGGCCGACATGGGAATTTGCTTGACCTTTTCCTTCAGTTGTTGTCCTTTTCCATCTAGAAGTTTCTGCCACAGCTTCCATGCACTCCTTGATCAATTCCGAATCAGTGAAAGGCTTTTTATGTTTTCCTAAAATCCACTGTACTCGCAGTGAACACTCGTATGCTCGCTGTTGAGCCTTAAGAGACTGAGTTATCAACCGCGTAGCTCTCTCGTACTGTCCCCTCAGTTTTGGTGGAAGTGCTTATGTTTGGTTTCATAATGTCTCTTCAGATTTCCACTTTTTATCAGTGCAACTGTTTCAGAACATATAAGCAGACTGGCCGTACACCCGGCGGAGGTAAAATAAAAGCGTAAGCTTTTGTCCATTCATCTTTTTCATAGTCCACTTTACGTATTTTCGACAAAGCCATCTTCTTTTACTCACTCATGTTTGCACCGCCAAGTCATCATTGTTTGATCAGCAAGCAGGAGCATCCAAGCTAGTTTCTGAGCAACCTGCTTTAACAGAACCGCACCTTCTTCTACATTGTTTTTTTCCCCCCTCAATGAGTGGCGCATTACTGCCACCTGCTGTCGCTGATCTGCATAGCTGCTTGGCACTGACAGCCACTGCAGCCGATAGGATTATATAGCAAATGATAAAATGCTTTGCGGTCCGGACCAAACCCTCTTGGGGTCCGGATTTGGACCGGAGTCCGGGGGTCGCCGACACCTGCCATAAAGGTTCATTTTAGCACATACTGGCTCAAGAAAATGATTTAAAAATATTAAAAAGTTGCAAAGTGTCCCTTTAAGAGACGTGTTGGTTGCTGGGACGTAATTTTGGGGGGGGACGGGTGGGACATGTCCCCCCCACTTTTTCAAAAGGCAGTTTTGGTCCCCTGCACTTTTTTCCGTCCAAAAACAATATTACGCTCCATTAAATGGATTTGGTTGAGCACATGGGCGTCGCACCCGTGGGGGATGTGGGTGTTTTAACACCCTTTTTCTAAGCAATTTTGCTCAAAACGTTACTAACAGTCTGGTCCCTCCGTGTTTCGCTCTTTCCCCCTCTCCCCTCCCTTTCCTGTTGATCACTGAAACCCGCACCTCTGCGCACCGGTGTTACGTCAAAGATTCTCGTACGTTCCATCACTGTTATGTTTCTCCAGCTGCTCCGCGCCTCCGAACTGAAAAAATCGCGCGCGCTCATTACAAGCTCCACTCCCAGCGCGCTCTGCTTGTACCACAAGAGAACTACAACCTCGTTGAGCTCAAACATCTTATTTGAGCAAATCCAGAGCTTTAAGTGGGCCCCTCCCGATACGCAGAACACGCGCTCCATGAGGGGCCTCGTTTTGCGCACGAGTACTCATTCTCTCCAAATGCGCATCGCTGTTGCGCGCCGCGCACACAGCACCGTCAGCTACAGTTAGCCCAGGCAGGAGGAGAGAACAAAGAGACGAGGTATCTGACACCGTGCACGCTCCCGCAATGATTGACAGCAGCAGCATCTGAACAACCAGTGGTCAGATGCGCCGACAGGCAGGTGGAAACATGGAGGTGGAGATGCATCCAAACGGATGAGAATAAGCACAAGAAAAAAAGTCAGAACAAGAGGAGGAGTGAGCTGCACTTGAAAGTGGGAATGTTGATAAAAAAAGAAAAACTTTGTGAGCATAAACATCCCAGCTGCTGCTGATCATGAGACAGAAGACACGATGATTCTGTCTGGATGTGGACTGGAGAATATTTTACAGCAGCTGATTATTTATTAAATGTTTTGTTAAATGCACAAACCTTCACTTCTGTCCTGTTGTTTGTCTCTGGTTCACAGCCTTTCAGTCCAATAGTATCCTATAATTAGTTGTTGTAGTCATATTTACATCAATTTCATTTGATAATTTCCCATTGAGAGCAAAACAAATCTTAATCTGCTTGTCTGATAGATTTCTGGTCATAACAGGGTTGATACTGAAGTCTGAACTTAACCCTAACCCAGCTGCTTCTGCTGAGTGAAGCTTGAGGCTCATCAAAGGCACAACAACACCTGAGTGGCAGTAATTCAACCTAAAAGGTGAAACTAATCTATGAGACAGACTCATTCCAGATGTTTCAGCCTTTATTTGTTATAATTGTGATGATTCTGGCTACAGCTGATGAAAACCCCACATTCAGAATCTCAATTAAAATATAGTGAAAAGGTTCAATATTCTAGACTCAAAGTGTCACACTCTAATCAGCTGATGAATCCAGAACACCTGCAGAGGGTTCCTGAGCCTTTAGATGGTCTCTCAGTCTGAGCTGGATTACTGACATAAGTGGACTTTTACACCAGATTCTCATTTTTGAGTTTCACCTGTAGACCACATTAGAACTGGCTCTGCTAAAAACTACAATACTTAGATTATTCAGAGCTTAACTAGATTGTATTAGACTGATAGCAGAGTCCTTAAAGAACAGTTTGTGATTGGTTAAACCTTTATTTGATTTGTGACAGTTCAAAAAATGCAGATTTCAGAACTTTATTGCATCTGACCCACCTTAGGTCTGGTCTAGGGACAGACAGATAATAACAATGGTGCTCAGTGGGGCTGTACCGTCTTCTTGCCCCCAAGTCAAAAGCTGGGGGGCGGGAGCTTGGGCACGTGATGCGTCAAGGGGTCTGTAACTTTATATAACACCCCCCACCCCAGATGCACACAAGCCTGCTGTGTCCCCCCCACATCTGAAATCAAAATTTCGTCCATGGTTGGTTGTGTGATTAAATGTTTAGAGAGGTGAACGCTGACAGAGCTGCGGGAGTGAGATGCAACATTACCCCAATTACTTTAATAAACAGCTGTTCAAAATGTCATTTAGGCTACGTTCACACTGCAGGTCTTGATGCTCAATTCCAATTTTTTGAGTAAATCTGATTTTTTGTGTGGCTGTTCACATTATAACTGAAATGCGACATCAAACACTCTCCAGTGTGGACGCTTCACGGGCCCAAAGCCATGAAGCCTCCACAGACCCGCATGCGCAGAAGACAAGAGTCTTCTGTGCATTCGGGTCTGTGACTAGTCACAGTCAGAACCAGGGGAGGGTGAGTTGTGATGTGAAAGCCTTCACTGACAGTTCAGCCACAATCTCAGGACCACACCTGTCAAGTCTCCCAATTTGGGCTGGAAACTGTTTAAAAACTATAAACTATTTTACTCCTTATTCCCGCCATCTTCCCGAGTTAGTATTCACTGAAAATGTTCCGGTATAAAGTTAATGCATGGAGAACCCCCCGCCTTGCTCTCACGTAGACCGACAGGAGAGACGCTTTGCTCCAGCAGCACCTCCCGTTCTCATACTTTCTTGTATTTTTAATTCCAAAACTTGACAGGATGTCCAGACAGACCCCTGAATCCCTTTGTCAGCGCTTCTCAGGAGTGTCCTGACACAATGCTCACCTCCGCTGATCAGTGACGTAGGAGGTGGATTTAATGCGACTTGACCGTTCAGACTAGTCTCTTTCAAAAAAATTGCATATGTGTCAGAATCAATCCTACATATTGAAACGACCTGGATCAGATTAGGAAAAATCGGATCTGTGCTGTTCAGACTGTCACAAAAAAATCAGATAGGGGTCACAGGCAGGTCAACATGCAGAGTTGATGCGCTTTTGCCTGCAGTCTGAACATAGCCTTAGTCTGGTGCTTTAGCACTGCACAAACATTACAAAACCAAGATCTCACCTTGTGTTTAGCACCATTAAATCCTCCGCTGATCAAGTAAAATGCCCTAAATAATGTGTTGCTACTGCAGCTGCAGAGATGAAAGACAATCTCTTATGTATCACTGAAAAAAAAAACGTCTGTATCACAGACTCTGTGTTAATTGTCAACAGACAATCACAGTTGGAAGTTTTAAGAACATTTTTAATTGGCAACATTATTGCAGAGTCTAAATAAAAATCACAATATTCTCAGAAAGGCTTGAACATGTTTTAGGGATCAAAGGAACAGCGCTAGGCTGGTTTAAATCTTATCTGTGCAACAGATTTCAGTTTGTTCATGTACATGAGAAATCATCTTCATACTCTAGGGTTACCACAGGATTCAGTGCTTAGACCAAATTTTTTTCACTACATAGATATATATATATATATATATATATGCTTCCAATTGGTAAAATCATTAGACAACATGGGATAAACTTCCACTGTTATGCTGATGATACTCAGTTATATTTATCCATAAACCCTGATGAACCTAATCAGTTAGGTAGACTACAGGCTTGTCTTGAAGACATAAAAATCTGGATGACTCTAAACTTTCTGCTGCTAAATCCAGACAAGACTGAAGTTATCATCTTTGGACCAGAACCTCAGAAAAGGAAACTGCTTAGTCAGTCACCTGATCTAAACGGTATTAAATTAGCCTCCGAGAACAAAGTAAAGAACCTCGGTGTTATCTTTGACCAGGACATGTCATTCAAATCCCACGTTAAACAGGTTTGTAGGATTTCCTTCTTCCACCTCTGGAATATTGCTAAGATTAGAAGCATCCTTTCCAGGAGTGATGCTGAAAAACTGGTTCATGCATTTATTACCTCAAGGTTGGATTACTGCAGTAATTCATTACTATCAGGAGGTCCACAGAATGTAGTCAAAAGTCTTCAGCTGGTCCAAAATGCTGCAGCTAGAGTTCTGATGAGAATTAAAAAGAGAGACCACATCTCTCCTGTTTTAGCTTCCCTACATTGGCTGCCTGTTAAATTCAGAATTGATTTTAAGATCCTCCTTCTCACATCTATATCTCTTAATAATCAAGCTCCATCATACATCAGTGATCTGATTGTTCCATATGTTCCTAACAGAGCACTTCGCTCTCAGACTGCAGGTTTACTGGTGGTTCCTAGAATATCTAAAAGAAGGATGGGAGGCAGATCTTTGTGTTCCTGTTTCTTTTTATTTTCCTCCTTTATTCTGCTGCCGTACGTTTGTTGGCACTCATCAAGTCCTACAGTCTTTGTGCTATTTCAACAAATTTGGTATCAAATTGTTCAGCTCCTTCAGCTCATGCCAGCAATGACTTTTGGTAGTGATATCTTCAACCATTCCGGGAAATTCAACTTTTTCTGAATTTTTTTTCCTATTGAAATAATGGGAAATGCTTCAGATTCTCAGAACATTTGACCAAATCCTTCAGCTCTTTGAAGTTTAACTACACTGTAAATTCCAACAAGTTAAGTTTACTTGAAAATATTGAGGAAACCAATTACTTTGGGAAAAGTAAGTAAACAAACTTAATTGTGGCAAGTATGTGAAATTATTATATGTGAGTGAGCTGTACTTTTTTTGAAGTTGAGACTACTTAATAAATCTCAGTATAGTTAAATTCAAATCAAGTTCATACAACTTAAATACTTTGAGTCACAACAACTTAATATACTCAGCCAAGATAAGTGGGCGTTACTTGAAATTGGTACAATTTAAACAATTATGAAAACACACATTTATATTAGTCAGCTTGTTTTTAAGCAGACACTGAAAGATGCCAGCTAACTGGTGCCTCATGCTCCATGTGATTGCAGGCAGTCAGTGAGTGTTGAACTCATGGAAACTGAGACCAGAGCCTCTAGTGTGAACCACCACTTTAATACACACAGAGGCACAGTGGTCCCATTCCTGAGACCTTCCTTATCACTTATGGTGCCAAAATGACAAAACAAATAACCCCACCTTTGCAACACTGAACAATGCAATATCTAAGAACAACACACAACCTAACACAACACAACCTCCCACACACAATAAACATGCATAAACACCCCCAAATAGAACAAAATAGCTAAGAAAATGACAACCCACAATGCACCTCACCCACTGCTGCTTTCACATGTGTTTAAGTAATATGAACTTAGTTTGTGTGAAGTACTGATTGGACTTGAAAAACACAATTACAATAAGTAAGGATGTGAAACAACTCAACTAACTCAGGATTCACAAGTAATTCTACCAATTTAGAAAATTTTAAGTAATGTGAACAAGATATTTTTGAGTTGAATCAAAGTCTGTTTACAGTGTATTTCGGAATACTTTAACCTAGAAACTTAATTTAAAGTTTAAACAAGTCACAAGACTTTCAACTATTCTAGTATGACTCAGTGTATTGATACCTTTTACGGTTTTTCTAAAATCACAGTTTTAAATTTTAGGTACATTTGGGGATCTTTCAGGAAAAGTCACCACAGAATGAATGGAAAAGATAGTAGCTCAGAACTGACATTGTGCCACTTCAGGCATTGTCCTGGGTGAAGCGTAGATCCTATCAAGATTGGACTTGCACTGAATGATAGCTGACAGATATACCTACATTTTGAGCTATAATTTATCTACTCAAACTATTGAGGCTGTAAGAGAGTTTTTTGTGCTGAGGAAACGTAACTCCACTGAATCAGTGAGCAGCAGAGGGTGGGCCAGACTGCTTCATTTCAAGTCACAGAATCGTCCAAAAGTGGCTTTATGTGTTTGAGTACACACGATTTTTGTATAAAACAATAGGTTTTTTCGTCAGCTTTCAAGGAATGTCTTTGTTTTTGCTGTAACTAGAACAGTTCTTCTGCTACAATCACTAACAAGCAGAGTAGTCCTGACTCCATTTCTGTCTTTTCAGCTGCAGTATGTCAGTCAGAACATTTCCCTTTACATAATGACATCCACCTGTGCTCCTCAGCCAAGCTGTTGGCTCACTAGGTTTGTCAAAGGGCTCCCAAGCAAAGGACCTGGGTTCAAATCCCAGCTGAGGTCATATGATATGGTAACTTTAACTTAGATCAAACTTTTCAACACTGACCAAGATCTGTCTTTCTACTCTCATATTTCCTACAAACATTAAATTAGGATCACAAAAATTCACAGACATCACCATCCAAGCCTTCTACCACTCCCGGTTTGGAATTTTTTAAAAAGTCCTTACAGTATTTGAATAGGAGGCTTTAGTTTGGAGAGCACCTCTCTGTTTTATTAGCTGAAGCAGTTCAGATCCACAAAATTAACTTTACACCAGAAGTTCCGCTTCTGCTATTCAGACTAGCTGTTGGTCTATGTATGTATTTTAATGTAATCAGAGACAGCGCCCCCTAGATGCATTCAAATTACAATCCCTTCTAAAAACAAGGTCATAATTGCATCTAACGTCTGTTCTGTCATCAAACAGTACTCAACACATTCATGTGATCATTTGTTAGAATGACTTTAGATCCACCCCCTCACAATTGGTTTGCGCTAATTAATACACGCAAGAGTTCATTCACACCCTACTTCTGATATATGATCTTTGTCAACTGATCAGTGGGATTTTTTTGTTTTAGAGACATCGCCCCCTAGATTTATTAAAACTTTAATAATTCCTGTTAATATAGTAACTCTAACACTGGTGTTAAATAGTCAATTCCAGAAGAGTTGGTTTTTGACACTAAGTCAGAGTTAAAGTACCAACTCTCCAAAAAGTTAAATTAACTCTTACTGGTGTGGACCCATATAGACACTTTAAAAGTGTTGAAATCAACTCTAACAGTGTTAATCTGAGCATGATGAGTTTTACAAACAACTGGTGTTAGAGTTAATATAGAAACTCAAATTGTTGGTAACTAAACCCGAGTTATTCTCTAAATAACACTATAAGGTGTTAATGTAATTCTTTTGAAATAAAAAATTTAAACAAAATGAATAGCTTTCTTAAACATTTATTGTTCAACATGCACCACACAATAACAAAACATTTCTTAAAACATGTAACAATATGGAACAATGTATGTGCTCTCACTGTCATTAGGATATTGTCCATCAAAGGGCCTGACATATGTGAGCTGGTTGAGACAAATAACAGCATGCTCATTACTTTCTACTTCAATACAATATGCATGAAAGTGTTCATCAAAGTACAATGTGTTGACAGTACAGCCTACAATGAAAGCATGTTCTTCGTGCATTACAATATGGCAAATTTTCTTAAACACAGGTAGGTCACTGGATGTTTCAGTGCATATAAACAAACCAATTTTATATTCATTACCATCATTTCTTACCCAATTTGTAGTTGAAACACTTGAGCAACATTCTATATTTAGTGTCTGGCACAATAGATTTCCACCTTCCAAGCCATCAATTTTCCTTATTTTCAAGGGACCAAACTCAAATCTCTTAAAATAATAATTTTCATAGGAGAAGGCTAGTTGACGCTGATGTTGCTTTACCAGGGACTTTGTTAAGTTTTTAACATTTTTAACTGACTTTTAAAAAAAAATGTGCTTTGCTTCGAAACGCATGCACCAAATATAAATGAGAGGGCCGATTTTCTTAATACATCTTGGATAGTGAATAATTAGATGGTGGTTGGGAATTAATTTTTTGTCAGGGAACAAGTTTTTAAACATCTTATGGTGGTCACAGATTAAATGTTTCAGGTAGCATATCATGCCATCAGTAATAACAGGTGAGAACACAATATCTACAGTCTGCAACATAATAAGTACAAGATTCCAGTGATCATTATCACGTTCAACTATGTCACCAAAAATAAGTGGAGTATTTCGGAGAACACACAATGATTGAATGGCATTTAAACCTAAGTGCTTGCTGTTATCATCTAATTTTAACCCACTTGGTTTGTTTTTACGTTCCAATAATCCATAATTAAAACTTTGTACCCGATTTAGTAATGAATTAATGGAGATGTAACCCTTTTTTGTCATGTACTGAAAAAAAAGTTTGAGCTCATACTGTACAACTCCCTCCAAAAAATCATGCATTATGTCAACAGCGTAATTTTCAGTGCAATAAAAATATTCTAATGAATTGAGAACACAAGATTTTTTAACCCCGAAAACAGAAGACAGAGTTGGGTCTTCGCTTAATGTATTACAAAGTTCAGTATGAAGTGCTCTGGAGCTCAGAACAAGTCCAGAATCATCCTCGGTAAATACAGACTGAATGTCTTCCTTGTTTGTCAAACAAAACCTACAGCAGTATGTTGCGCTAAAAGATTCAACAAAACCTAATAAGCTATTTAAAGCAAGATTATCTCCTGTTACCTGAATAACTGAGCCAAACAAAAGTTCTTCCAAAAATGGAAGTTGAATTCCTTTTGATTCTAAAATTTTCAAGTCATCCATCAGAGGCCTTAATATTTCTTCAAAACCATATTTCTTCAAGTCTTCTGTGTAAAAAAGAGCAGCCAGATGTACATTCATTAGCACAGAATTAATCTTTGGAGGAAGGTTTTTTAAAGTGAAATAAATACAGCCAAGTTTGTGGCCCCCTTGTTAGAACCTAATGGGTTAGCTGTTTCAAAATCATCATAATATAGCAAGATCTGTAAAGCATATTTCTGTTGTGAAAATAGAGGGTGGTTTTGAAAATATAATCCATCATTAATGTCTTTGTATAACCCAGTTGTTTTAGGTTTCTCTTGCAAGAAGCAGTCTCTTATCTCACTGTTTTTGAAAATTTAACTCAAAGTTCCTAAAATAGGTACATACATGAATGTGTCTCTTATGCTGCGTTCACACCGGCCATAAAGTATGCGTCGCCAGCGTCAAGTTTCAATGTTAAGTCTATGGTAAGGCGTGTCAGAGCTGCGTCAAAGTCCTTGCGTCGCTTTGTGAGCGTTGGGCGCGTCAAAGCTTGATACTTTTCACGCTTTTCAAGCTTTGATGCAAGCGTCAAAGCTTACAACTCAAACGTCAAGCAAGTTCAGCTAGCTGAACTTTCTGCGTCGCTTTACAAGTGTCAACCAATCAGAGCGCGAGTTGATACGTCACAGCAGAGCGAGGGAAGAAGGCGAATTCATTCAGCTATGGAGGACAAACTGATTGTAGCTGTTTGTAATCGTCGTGAACTTTATGACCCGACCTGCTACGCCTACCGAGATCGGAATAGAAAGGACCTTGCTTGGAGGAAGGTTGCTGGAGAACTCGGCGTGTCGGGTGAGTGTTTTTTCAACGTTTATGCCGCCATTGTCTCGATAGGATTCGCCATTGTTACAAACATC
The DNA here is from genome assembly GCA_006937985.1 of Aphyosemion australe. Lineage (NCBI taxonomy): Eukaryota > Metazoa > Chordata > Actinopteri > Cyprinodontiformes > Nothobranchiidae > Aphyosemion > Aphyosemion australe. The sequence goes on along the minus strand of SSNS01000443.1, from coordinate 431,428 downwards.
TGGCAACAGAGAGCCGCGCATGCGCTCTTTCCTTCCTTCCCCTCCCCGAACGCAAGCTGCGTCAACGCAAGCTGCGTCAATGTCAAATATATATAGGCGTCAAAAACGGCATGAAGTATGCGTTGTTTGACGCATACTTTATGGCCGGTGTGAACGCACCATTACAGGGATTTGACTATAAACACTTGTTCTATTTCTACGTGTATCTAATCTTACACCAAGCACTAATTCTTTAGGCTCAACAATTTCCCATTTTTTATCATAATATTTTTGTCTTAGTGTTAAAAGTTGAAAATGGATTCTCTAATTGATTTAATTGTGTTTTGTCCTCTTATAAATCTCTGATTCCTTACTTTCAGGGGAAAATGTTTGGAGTACTACTTGTCTTGCTTGACTTTGAACATCATTTACAACTTCCTCAACTGAACAAATTATTGTTTGAACAGTGCTTTCAGAAAGCCCTGAAGCTTGCAAGTGTGCAACAACAGACCCACACATTCCAACAAGTGAATCCTGAGTGACAGAAGGGACTTGGGATATAGATGTTGAAGTACATGGATGATCACTTAGAAATTCCTCTTCAGAATGACTATGCTGGTCAACTTCCAGCTCAGTCTCAACATGCTTATCTGGTTGATGACTATGTACAGTGTAAATATGTTTTCTGAAGCCAGTGTAGGTACAAAAAGATGAAAAACATCCCTGCTGTCCACATTTTAAACGCAGGTTTTTAGCTGGATATAAACCGTGGTGAAATTTTAAATGTCGACAAAGAGCTAAACAATTAGTGTGGTGCATTTTACAAACAAAGCATAAGAGCATTCTCAAACTATTTTTTATACCCTACTCTGAACTTGGAAAGTAGAGGCATTTTAGCGATCTTGCAGTAGTCGGGCTCTCAGTTCTTTGACTCGCGGGGTTTCTTTTGTGTTTCCAACATCAATGTTGTAGACCGTGGTCTGAATGAAGGTGTAGAAACTGAAAAGAGCCTCATCGTATGAGAGACTGAAGACAAAGTGTGCTTTAAACAATCCATCAAAAGCAGCCACAGATGTCTGAGCATCAGATGGGATGACTTTCTTGTCCACAACAATGAACCACCTTCAGATGATGTTCTTTGCTCACCAATGCAGAGGAGGAAGGGCTGCCTTTAATCAACTTTCTTCAGGAAAGTGGTGAGGCTGACTCCTTCCTGTAACACGAAGGATATATTTTAGTCATTTGTATATTTTTCTGTGGTGCAATTCTCTCTCTCACACACACACACACACACACACACACACACACACACACACACACACACACACACACACACACACACACACACACACACACACACACACACACACACACACACAAATTCCCTCAGCAGACAACTTTAATTGACCTTAGGGACACACAGACCAAGATAAGATAAAATATGTAAACATGCATTTAGTGTTTTGTAAATGTTCTTCTATAACCAGGAACCTGTCCTGGAAAATGCCACAAAATATTGTTTCTCCCATCTTTTGTCATTAGATTAATGTACAGTATCTGCTTGTTCAGTATACCGTATATTTCATGTACTTTATAAGTAATTTGATTTAAAACAGCATTCTTTTTATCAATTTGTAACTTGACCAATTTAGAGAAAGATGCAGCATACAAGCTAAAATTAACTTTGGTAACAAAGTGTTGATAGTACAAACCTTGAGAAATCTTAAAAGGACGATTGGTTGCTTGTGCTGAGCTAATCTTAGCAGCTTTTTTGTGGCCTCTTGATGTAGGGGGCAGGAGATGCAGCAGCAACAGAAGAGATGACATGTCTTCATCCCAGCCTTGAAGAAAAAATGCAAACTTTAAAAAAATATAAACCAATGCATGGAAAAAAGGGCAATTATGCCTTTCCCGTTTTGTAACTGGCATAAGTGTCCTACTAAGATATCCTAAAAAAATTTAATACATTACCAGTGTTTGTGAAAACTTTTGAGCCACGCCTGCCAAACTGGCAAACGTGAGAGCGTCTCACGCAGGACATTTTTGAACCACGTAGGACAATGTCCTCGCGGGCTTAAGACTTGTATCTATTTAACAGTGGGTATTGTATGGACCTCTGACCTTTACATATTATACATATTTTTATTGTGACAATAATCTGTTGACATAATTTGAAAAAAGAACCATCAATGTGATTTTCTGCCAAATTCAGAAAATGAGGATTAACAGAATTTATCAGGAAATTATTAGAGATCATATAATTATTATAAATTATTATGAAACACCAGAAACAACATATTATATATGAAAGTATTTCTAAATATTGTAATGATCCATAAGGGCTTTTTGTGACTGATGCTGTAGCCTGATGTTACTGTTCCTTTAAGAGACGCTGTGGCTGGTTGAGGTGAAACTGGTAGTTGGAGATGCTGGTTTATCTCAGCTGTTTGTTAAACTACTCTAATAAACTGCTGTTAAGGACAAAATGTCATTCTGTCTGACGATTTACTTCATCACAAATATCACAATATAAAGAAATGATCTTTTTCTTTGGGGGGGGGGGGGGGGGGGGGGGGGGGGGGGGGGGACTGTGCCGTGGTCCCCGAAATGCCTAGAAACGGCCCTAGGTATGGGACTGAGTTTTGAAGGTGATCTGAATTACAAACGTGTAGTGGACATATCTACCTACATTTTCCTTTTCAAACACTGTTTTGTTTTTTATGCGACTATTTTCCTGTCCTGTCTTTCTCTTAGCTGCATCTCCTCTCAATCCTCCAGAAAAACTGCTGCCTGGCTTCTTACTTTTCAACTCACAAGTTACTTTTGAAATTAGCAGATCAAAAAGATCCGTCGACCGCAAAAATAGCGGAATGTGCGGCCGCGCCAGTGAGGTGACGTCACCGATGATCTCTGCAGCAGCGGAGCGCGTCAGGCACAAATGAAAGACAGAAAGTATGGGCAAACATGAACGATCGCGTGTTAATTATTATTATTTTTTTTGGTGGCGCCACTTTGAGAATGTTTCTGTGGCCGTGTGCAGGACGCAGCTGCCCGGCGGAGCGCATCAGTAATCAGCGCTCTGCCGCTCTCCATCCTCTCTGCCCAAAAGAAGGCCTGCTACGCTGAGAGCCCAAATAAATAATGTAATATATGTAGAAACTAGATCTTTTGAGGGGGAAGCCAACAAACAGTCTGCAGTTTGTGGTTTTCAGGAAGTTTATTTTATTTTGGCACGTTCAGAGAAGACACACGGCGTCGGTCATAATGTCCAACGATTTAAAGTTTTTCGTCGGACAATATTAAATCACGTCGGTAATGTCCGACTGTCCGACGTGTTTTCGCAAACACTGCATTACTTTTAGAAGTTCTGTTACAATGTTAATAGGTGAACTTGCACTATTCTTTTTTTTGCATTACGGAAATGCATACATTACTTCACTCTACATTCAATTCACAGTAGAGTGAGAGATTTAATACAGAAACATTTTCCACATTTACCCTGGTCTTTCTCATGCTCTGGACCAAAAGCGGCTGGTCCGATTAGAAGAAATTCACCTTCAGCCAGACTAACGCGTTTACATGCATTTTAAAAAAACGATGTTAGTCTTTTTAGAGCAAAAGTTCGGTTTTCTGATGTGCATGTAAACGCACTGACTCGATGCAATCTTCTTGGTTCCTTATAAGCCTCTTTTATAAGACACACCATGCCGGTAAATCAGCGTAATATTACCGCAACGTGTGTCTTATGAACGCGCCATGGCGGCATCACGTTGCGGGAATTTTGCGGCATTCGTGCCGCCAGGCTTGGTAGTAAAATTGCTGTAATATTGCGGCTTCGCCGGTCTTATAAACGCACATTAAGCCTTGGCGCAAAAGAGGGAGGTGTCATGACCACGCGATGAATTAATGCCGAGCTCCGGCCGGGAACTATGTTGAAAATGAAAGTAAACACAGCCATAAGTTTTGTTTTTGTAAACAGAATCAGCTGAGATGATAAACTGGAGCGATGTGGAGCTCCAGGAGCTTCTCTCTGTTAGATCTGCAGCTCAGATCATCTGACAGCTCACAGGGACTGTGGAGCACACACCTGTAGCTGACTGGGGAAAAAGCTTAAGGAGCACGGCTTCGATCGCAATAAAAAGCAAGTTATGTCCAAAATACACGGAAGTCCGCGACAGTGCAGAGACCGCTCCCATACCTTCTTTTTGCCGCCATCACGTAATCTTTTATAAAACGGACATGATTGCGCAACATTACCGCCACGGTCTGAGCTCTTATAAACGACCTTAGGCTCCCTGATGCTGCCCCGACGTTGCAGCAAATTGGCGGCATTGTTTTATAAAAGAGGCTCTATAGGAAACTTTTAACTAATTGGCATAATGAACTGAACTGCATTGGAATGTTTTACTTCGTGAGGTGCCTTGACACTTGTCATGATTTGGCACTATATAAACAAACTGAATTGAATAAGAAGCAGGTTGGTCAAGATTTGAGTTTTTTGTCAGACGATATATAAAACGTCGGTCATATCCGACATGTTCTTGCAAACTCTGGATGTATATTTTTTAAGTTCCTGTTTGTTCCTGTGTCAACAGATGGCGACCATCTTGCTGGGGCTGTTCCAAGTGCTGCTGTCCATCCCAATGTATCACTCTGACCCAAGTCTACCAAATCTCTTCATTCTCTCCTTCATCCTAGGAGCTGTGGTATGTACTTTCAGATTCTTACTCTGACTATTTTATGTGTTCAATTTCAACTTTTTAATTTTTTGATGTGACAATTTATGACTGTTATCATGGATAAAAGCTGAGCTGCTTTGGTTCCACTGAGTTGTCCGGAACTGGTCGGAGCGGGTCGTTATCAGCCAGTATAGGTCGGTACGGGTCGGCGATTTAAGGAGAACATCTCAATCGCCACTGGGGACTCTCACTTGGCCTACTCCAATGAAAATTGTGCTTTTTCTGTTTTCAACATGTTCTTGAGGCATTTTTCTTATGCTACAGGACATATCTAAAGAAATTTAAGCTCAAAATGGCATTTAGTATTTCTGCATTCAAATTGCTGTGAATGAGTAGCAGATGAAAAAATGTAGCCTAAAACTGACTGGCTTTGTGACATGACAAAGCCACTGGGCGGAGCACAAACTCCACTCCGCTCTGCCCTGTCAGGCTCTGAGTAGAGAAGATGATGGAGGATCAACACCTATGTGCAGGATGTAATATTAAGAAGAGAGATAGTTAAATTAGCTTTCACACTTTACCAAAATCATTTTCTGTTAGACAAAAATGGATTAATTTCCTTGGTCTCAGGGACATTAAAAAACACGCATTGGTTTGCAGTCAGCATTTCAGTGAAGACTGCTTTACCAACTGGCAGGAGAAACAAATGGGCTTTGCTTCTAAATGACTTTTGAAGCCGGATGCAGTGCCTTCCATTAAGACACAATCAAATGGACAGTCTATCTTTACTGGTAAGTTTATTTTTTTCTGTCAGGAGCTAATTCAACCATCGGCCTGATTGCTAGCATCACATCAGCTATTTATGGAGCTGATGTAATGCTAGTAGCCAGTGCTGCATGCTGCTGTGTATGTAGATTATAGTTTAGTGTAAAGCGTTTGACGGAAGCTTTTTTTGTTTAATGTTTTTAATTTTATTCAACAGCAGGGTCAGATGCACACACAAAAGCCGTTGCACGTTATACTGCAAGTGGCGCTAATTCCACCTGTTTTCCCATCACATCAGTTATCTACCGGGCAGTAAAATGCCAGTGCTTCATGCTGAAGCTGCTGTTTTGTAACCGAGTGGGACTCGGTCCTGGACGGAGGGCAGAGGGTGAACCCCGAGTTTTGTTTTACGCTGTGCAATTGACCTTTCGCCGAGCCCCGCCCCCCTTAGTTACTGTTGCCAAGTTCCACAATAAGTGGATCAAATACTGCAGCTCCGCAGATTTCCGCGATGGAAAGAAGTAGACAGATGCGTGTCAGCGACATTTTTTGGAGCAATCCCTCCTCAATATCATCCAGATCGAGGCAAAAGGGTTACAGTGTGCAGTGGAGGGATATATTAGTGTCGGCTCTGCTCAGCGAAGCGTAGCAGGGAACAAGGAGTTGGAAGTTTGGGAGAAGGTTCGGCGTCCGTGGACGCGTGGATCCGAGGAGCAGTGGTGGCGATGCGGTGTCCCTGTGAGCTGTCAGATGTCAGATATCAGATGATCTGAGCTGCAGGCAGCTGTAACGGAGAAAAGCTCCCGGAGCTCTGCATCGCTTCAGTTGATCATCTCAGCTGAGTCTGTTTATAAAATGTAACTTTTTATGCCCGTTGTTTACTTTCATTTTTAGTTCCCGGCCGGAGCTCGGCATTAATTCATCACGTGATCATGACACCACCCGCTGTTGCGCCAAGGCTTAATGTGCATTTATAAGACACACGGTTGAGGTAATATTACGCTGATTTGCCGGCACGTGTGTCTTATAAAGGGTCTTGAATAGTCTGGGAGGCGGACCTCCACCCAGCCGCGGGCGGGGGGAGCACTCATGCTTGGTTGTTGCTGGTTGAGCTCGATGAGGAGGTTCTGAAGGGAAACGAAGGAGACACGACTACTATCGAGGCTAATGCTTAGTAGTAAATTAGGCTTAGCTTCATCATTTTGTTTGGAGTTGTCGGATAGTAACGGTTGCTATGATGTGTGATTGGACAATAGCCGTTCTGGGGGCGGGGCCGGCGAAAGGCTAATTCTCACACAGCTCCAGGAAGATTCTGCTGCTGCTGCTGTATACAGGCAGCCACCACACAACTCCAAAACACAAAACTGACAGATTTCTACAAATTAGTTTAGAAAGTTGGACCAAGCTCGCTCGCACACAAGCTGGTTAGAGAGGACGAAGCAGCACGTTGTGCAGCAGGTGGAGGAGTAAATCAGACAGGTGGAATTAAGGAGGAGCTCAGAGCGGCAGACAGAGCAGGTGGATGACTTCTAAGCAACAATCTGGACCACTGAGATCATCAACAGGAAATGTGTTTGTTCATTCTGGGTAAAAAATAGATAGACCATAGTGTCAAATAATGTTGGCTTTTCTGCTTCTGAACAGCAGTAGAAAAAAAGAGATTGTCTGCAGAAAGATTTTTCAACCACTAAGTAATTAATGAAGAGATCGTTTTCAGATAATATATGTTTATATATATATATATATATATATATATATATACATACATACATAATAGATATATGGATAGATGGATGGTCTCATTATGTGTTGATTCTGCTAGTGCATCTTCCATGTATATAATACTGGCCTCTGCGCCAACAGCTCTAAGTGCTAGAAAACGGGACAGGTTTTGTGATTTTGGCTAAAAATGGCATAATCATAGTTTAAAGGCCACTGACAGCTATTTAAAACAGCTCAACAGATGATCAGAGTGGGTCTTTAAACCTAAATGCGTACTGTTGCGTCATTCCAGTGCAGTGAGGGATGTTTAGTTCTGAAGCCGACCAAACCTTGTTACTACTGCCATCTTCTCATCTCAGTGTACAAATAATGATACAAAGAACACCACTGTTCATTTGGCTTGTCACAAGCAGTGATGTTTTTTTGTTTCCCAGTGGCACTGGCTGATCCGCCCCAGTCATACTGCTCTATTGTCCTATGAACCTACAACTGAAGCAGGCCTGTGAATGGCATGGTCCAGGTCAGTTGTATTGCCTGCTTTTACAATAGAAATAGACAAAATAGTGTCACAACCCACTCTGACCTGTCCCGGACCCCTCAATGTAGCCACGGCTTAAGAAACACTTTTCCAGTTTTCCTGCACTTGTAGCTTTTAAAGTTTTTTGGGCTGATATACTGTTCTACCATAATGCCAGATTATTTTTTGATGGATAGAAAACAAAGGAACATAAAGAGATAATTAATCATACAGAAATATAAAAGAAAGGCTTAGCAAGTATCTTTTTTCACTTACGTATCAAACTGAACTGATGATTGAAGTTTTTGACAATAACTAATTGCACCCACATTGTCAAAGTTAACGCAAATTTTTATTAACATTGGTAGTTTTTGCCTCTCTATCTGTTTCATACAGCCACCCCCACACCCAGAGCAGCCACTCAGTAACTAGTGCGCCTCTCGGGGCTCTTTTATAAAACAATGCCGCCAATTTGCCGCAACGCCAAGGCGGCATCTGGGAGCCTAAGGTCGTTTATAAGAGCTCAGACCGTGGCGGTAATGTTGCGCAATCATGTCAGTTTTATAAAAGATTACGTGATGACGGCAAAAAGGAGGTATGGGGGCGGTCGCTGCGCTGTCGCGGACTTCCGTGTATTTTGGACATAACTTGCTTTTTATTGCGATCGAAGCCGTGCTCCTTAAGTTTTTTCCCCCAGTCAGCTACAGGTGTGTGCTCCACAGTCCCTGTGAGCTGTCAGATGATCTGAGCTGCAGATCTAACGGAGAGAAGCTCCTGGAGCTCCGCATCGCTCCAGTTTATCATCTCAGCTGATTCTGTTTACAAAAACTAAGCGAGTGTTTACTTCCATTTTCAACATAGTTCCCGGCCGGAGCTCGGCATCAATTCATCACGTGGTCATGACACCTCCCTCTTTTGCGCCAAGGCTTGATGTGCGTTTATAAGACCGGCGAAGCCGCAATATTACCGCAATATTACCGCAATATTACCGCAATATTACTACCAAGTGTGGCGGCACAAATGCCGCAAAATTCCCGCAACGTGATGCCGCCGTGGCGCGTTCATAAGAAACACGTAATATTACGCTGATTTGCCGGCACGGTGTGTCTTATAAAAGAGGCTTATAAGGAACCAAGAAGATTGCATCGAGTCAGTGCGTTTACATGCACATCAGAAAACCAAACTTTTGCCCTAAAAAGTGTGTGACGTTTAATTACAATATGCACTGCAGTGCGTTCAATAAAAGTTAGAAGATGAAATTGAACCAACAAACCACCAACTATAAAAAAAATTGCCAAACTTTGGGCCATGGCAGCACATACAAGCTGTCTCAAAAAATACCCATAAAATCCAGTGGATTAATAAAAATTTAAAACATAATAAAAGTTGCAGTCTCACAGCAGGACTGTCCGAGAGAAAAAAATTGGAACCGATATCTGAGAAAACTGTGCTGAAAGTGCAGCTCTAACAGTAAAACCATGAATGACCAGTTCTACACTGCCTGGCCAATAACAAAAACGTCACCTGGACTTAATTAAGCAAATAGGTAGGAGCCTCCTATTGGATAATTACTGCATGGGTGATTATCTTTCAGCTGCAACAAGTTCTTTAACCCCAACTGGTGCAATGAGTTCTTCAACAACCATGTGGAAAGACACATCTGGTGGTGGTGGAAAAGATGTTAGTCTGTGTGAGAAGGGTCACATCATTGGCATGCATCAAGCAGAGGAAACATCTAAGGAGATTGCAGAAACGACTAAAACTGGGTTCAGAACTGTCCAACGCATTATTAAAAACTGGTGTGATGAGTCCAGATGGACCCTGTTCCAGAGTGATGGGTGCATCAGGGTAAGAAGAGAGGCAGATGAAGTGATGCACCCATCATGCCTAGTGCCTACTGTACAAGCCTGTGGGGGCGGGGCTATGATCTGGGGTTGCTGCAGTTGGTCAGGTCTAGGTTCAGCAACAGGATGTGCTCCTAGAATGAGGTCAGCTGACTACCTGAATATCCTGAATGACCAGGTTATTCCATCAATGGCTGTGTTCTTCCCTGATGGCACGGCCATATTCCAAGATGACAATGCCAGGATTCATGGGGCTCAAATAGTGAAAGAGTGGTTCAGGGAGCATGAGACATCATTTCCACACATGGATTGGCCACCACAGAGTCCAGACCTGAACCCCATTGAGAATCTTTAGGATGTGCTGGAGAAGGCTTTGTGCAGCGGTCAGACCCTACCATCACCAAGGTCCAACCTCAACCGCACCATCAAGATGGCAAAACGCTCCCAAGGTCAGCGGATCCACAGCCTTTTCCAAGACCCGGGCAACAGCAGACATCTGTGGCGTCAGACCCCCCCATGCGTCATCACCCGTAACTTGGGTTGGGAATCAAGCATAAAGCATCGATTGGAACCGGGACTAACTGTCAGTTTTTCCCGGAATTGTTTACATTTTTTTATTTCAATTCCTAGTTTTGATGCCCTGTCCACCGACCGGAAGTAGAATCTGCCGGAAGTGCATTACCAGACAATCATTCAATTCAATTCAATTTTATTTGTAAAGCCCCTTCCTACTCCCAATCAAGGGGGCCAAAGGTCCTGAATATAATTTAAAAACAACTAAAACACAATAAAACAACTATGCAATAAAATACAAAAACAGAACATTCAAAGATAAAATACCAAAATAGAACATTCAAAGATAAAATACCAAAATAGAACATTCAAAGATAAAGGAGTCAAAAAACAAAACGATGATCGAAAAATTAAAACATGAAGTAGATCTAAGATTAACCTTAAGCCTGGCTTTAAAAGTGGGCAGCGATGTGGACTTTCTTATTCCTAGTGGCAATTGGTTCCAAAGCTGAGGACCCAGAACCGAAAAGGCACGATCACCTCTGGACTTGCGCTTTGACCACAGTACCACTAGGTCACTCTGACCCAAACGTAGCAATCTTGAAAGAACATAACGGGTCAGGCTAAATATGGTTTTCTTTTTCAATCATGAAAAATATGCTGCTGCGGAACTGCGGAGGCATTCTAAAGCTGGACACTAAAGCAACCCTTTTCTCATTGCTACAGTGATTTATTTGGTGATTATTGACCAATAATGTGTGTTGATTACTATACAGATTATGTATTTTATCAAAGCATTTCACTTTTGGAGCTGCACGAACAGTTATCAGTTTCACATTGTAGAGGACAGTCAGACTGCAAACACAGCATAGAAAACATTTAGGTTACAGATCATATTTAGCAAAAATAAGTATAATTGTATAAAAATAAATGTTGATATAATACACTCATCAATGTAAGGATGCGCTTTATAATTTGAGCTTTCTGTTCTCTGCATGCTAGCATAGGGATGCTTTACTTTAGCCCTAATATAGACTTAATGATGTCAGTGGTTCAGAGCTCTGCTCCAGCTTACCTTCAGATCTACTTCATCTAACAAAGCATGAGATATTACTGTTTCCAGGATTTAGTCCAATAATCTTCAGTCTGTCTGTTCTCTCTGCCTGGTGTCAGATGGAAAAGGAGCTGAATGACACAGATGATCTATACATGCATCTGTAACCCTGTTGATGATGCTTCCAGGCTAACAATTAGTAGTACAAAATAGTAACTCATTGATTAAAATGTTAATTTAAATTAAGCTGTTTCTGGTTAAAACCTTATTAGATGACAAAATAAGCGTGAGTCAGTTGTGCAAAACCAAATAACCATTTTTCATATATTTATTTATTAAAAGCCATTGGTCACAATAGGACTTTGGAGCGTGACGTTGCGTGAGGGGGCGCGGCCTGGCCCACGCCATCTTTGGTGGCCAAACAAAGGACTGGAGAACAAACAGTTAGCACCTTTACGGATAACAGCAATGATTAGGACTTGTTAGCTTGTTACTTGTTAGCTCATGTTAGGTCGCGCGACCGGGAAGGTAATAAGCTTGAAAATGGGCTATCTTTTTATTCCTTCCCTGCCTGGAAGCAACGTGAGGGAGCCCATGTGTCTGACATAACCAAAAGAAGACGACTAACCTGGACAGCAGCTGTGAGACGAGCCGATCTCCAGTTCTCTACCATCACCAAATATCTTCTCGTGTGTTCCAGACATTATTCATTCTGGTAAGTTCTAAATACCCGCTCATATTCCTCCTTTTACCTTTGCTTTTGTTGATGCGCTCAGAGGTTTAGTTTTTAGACCCCCGTTAGCTTCTGCAGTCACAGTTGCTAAACTTCCTTGGGTCTAAGAATTTGTAAACAAATAGTTTTTGTTTTTCTGAAACACAAAAGAAAAGCTCTAGACAACACAATTAATGGTGTGAGCTCATAGAAAATTAGAACAAATAACCAGAAGATTGATTAAAAAAACGATATTTATATGAGACAATAATCTTTTTTTTGCAATATTGCAGGTAAACCTGCCTATGAAATAAATCCTGACTGGGTTCCAACGCTCCACATGGCTCACTCAGAAGTCTGCTTCAAACTCAGGCCGTCACGAACGACGACTGCAACGAATGAAAAATGAAGCAGGTAAACAACACCCCCCATGCTCTTACTGTCACATCATTTGCACAGAATTTTTTGTAGCTCTAATAAATGTAAATAACATTTTAATTGTATTTAAGGTGATCATTTGGCTCACACTTCTGCACTCATTGTATCTGACAGGTGTTCAGAATGGAGCAGCAGAATGTGAAGGTGAGACCCCCTCAGAAGTTTTAGATGTGGAGCTGCCAGAGATGCACCTGACAGACGAACAACACCATAATCACCTCACGATGGAGGCAGTGGTCCAGGACGATGCTGGAAAAGTGGAAGCTGGGACAGCACATGTAGAGAATGGAGATCAGACTGAGGGAGAAACCGAAGAAAGATGCCAGAAGATGGAATGTGAACAGAACCGAGCAGAAATTAACCGGTTGTTGGAGGAGAACAGAAGGCTCCGGTCAGAGTTGAAAAAGAGGGAGTTGAATGAATTATTTTTAAAATTATGAATTATTTTTATTACACCGGACTACCTTGTTTTGCTATTTTAATGTTCAGCTGTAAGTGAGTTATGAACATAAAACATGGTTAGGAGTTTCTGCAGTTCATTAATAAGTGTATTAAACTAAAATCAGATTTATGTTTTTATTATCACAGAACACAAAGCAGCTACGAAGTGAGCAAATAGCAATTATTTTCAGAGTGAGTGGGATTCTCAAAGTTATCAGAATTTTGATTGATTTTTACTCAGTAGTAAAAGTGACTTACCTTTGCACGAATGATCACGTATTCACAATGTGGAGGCTTAAAAATGCACACAACCCTTGGTGAACTGAATGTGCGCCTCCAAAGACTTGTAATTCCTAAACTGGTTCGCGGTGTACGCACTGATTCCACAGACAAGATATGAAAATATTTATGGGAAGAACAAAGGGGTAGATTCTCTGGGTCTCTTCTCCATTGCCGTAATTCATACGGGTCCGCATTTCCAAGACACTCGATCTTGTGTAAGTATCTCTTTTTTGGCATCCAGACGCAATTTGTCTCGATATATTCCTTTGTCTTTGGAGCTGCTATTAAGCACGTTACCTTCTTCTCTGTTTTGTTTTGGTTTGTGGACAACAAAGATGGCGCAGCAAACCCACAATGCATTGCGCGATGACGTCGGTTCCAAAGCCCTATAACAGAAAACTGTGTGTGATAAGTTTAATCTGCATAAACATTTTCAGTCAGTTATCGACATGTTTTACTCTCACAAGACCCCCAAAAACAACATCTGCTTCAGTGAGTTCAACAGGCTCCAGACTTCTTCAGGACACTTGGATCCCTTTCTCTGACATCAGAACCCACCAAAGAAGACGTCAACGCTTTCAGCTGGAACCAGGTGTCTGCTGCTTCTTTCATGGAGCTACCAGATGTGGTGGATGTTCTAGAGAGAGAAGCAAGTCTTTTAGAAAGCTGCAGTCTTCATGTCATGATGTGTAACGTACAATAAGCAGTAGATTCATCAGGTTGAGATTAAGAATTACAGCTAAACAGATCTATATGCTGTCCACTGATGGGCATCTTGGAAATAAAGAGATAAAAACAAACAGAAACTGCATCTTGCACCACAACAAGCACACCCCCACCAATGCTCCAGCAACAGTACATATGAGTGGTATGTTTGGAGGGATTTTTAGGTCCCTTACCTTTAATTTTAATATCAGTGATTCTATAAAAGTTATAACATTCATACAGGATCTTGACATCTGCAGGAAACCTCAGAAAAAGTAAGTAATAGGTGCGTTTCCTTTATCGGAACTTCAGGGTAAATTTACCGGAAGTTCCCGACATGTGCTTGACCGAGCAGGCCGAACGGCTAATTTTCTGGGCTGTTTTCCGGTACTCAGAACGGCCCGATAAAAGACCCGGTGAAAACGCTGGGCGGGAATGCTGCCGATTGGTTGTAACTCAGTTGGAAATTATGTCAACTCAGGAGGAAATAGGAAATGCATATATATGGCGGGAACAGTTATATAGGAAAACACGAGTTGTTAGAGAGACGAGTGATTGAAGCCATCGCTGCATATAACAACATGGCAACAATAAACGTGCTGACTATTGCTGCTTCCTCCATTGTGTGGATCTTTGTTTACTGCTTTTCGCACATTTTGCGCTGATCGATGACGTAACTCACTGTGCAGTGGTCGTAATGTGCTGACGTTTCGTCAAATTCCTTACAAGGCCAAATATATATGGAGACAGGACAGCTTAAGAGGACCGGGGCTTCGGATCTCCCGGTCAATTTCACGCTTGCAGATTTACCTAAACGTTCCGATAAAGGAAACGCACCTAATGTTTTTTTATATAGCACCTCTTGCAGAAAGAATCACAAGGTGCTTCGAGCCCCTCCCGGATGACCGAACTTCTCACCCTATCTCTAAGGGAGAGCCCAGCCACCCTGTGGAAAAAACTCATTTCGGCCGCTTGTCCGCAATCTCGTTCTTTCGGTCACTACCCAAAGCTCATGACCATAGGTGAGGGTAGGAACATAGATCGACTGGCAAATTGAGAGCTTCGCCTTTCGGCTCAGCTCTCTTTTCACCACAACAGACTGGTGCAGCGCTCTCATCACTGCAGATGCAGCACCAATCCGCCTATCGATCTCATGCTCTATCTTTCCCTCACTCGTGAACAAGACCCCAAGATACTTAAACTCCTTCATTTGGGGCAGGACCCCCGTCCCTGCCCTGGAGAAGGCATTCTACCCTTTTCTGACTCAAGAACATGGTCCCGGATTTAGAGGAACTACTCCAGCAAGAGCTGGAGATCATGGTCTGATGAAGCCAACAGGAACACATCATCTGCAAAAAGCAGAGACCTGATCCTTAGGCCACCAAAACGGATCCCCTCACCACCTTGGCTGCACCTAGATAAAAAAAGTTAGGAACAGAATCTGTGAAAAAGGGCAGCCTTGGCGGAGTCCAACTCTCACTGGAAACGAGCCCGACTTACTGCCGGCAATGCGGACCAAGCTCTGTCACTGGTCGTACAGGGACCTAACAGCCCGTATCAAGGGGCCTGGTACCCCATACTTCCAGAGTACCCCCCACAGAGTACCCCCGAGGGACGCGGTCGCACGCCTTCTCCAAATCCACAAAACACATGTTGATTGGTTGGGCGAACTCCCACGTACCATCCAGTACCCCCCTAAGGGATAAAGCTGGTCCAGTGTTCAACGGCCAGGACGAAAACCACATTGCTCCTCCTGAATCCGAGGTTTGACAATCTGATGGACCCTCCTCTCCAGAACCCCTGAATAGTAGTTGGAACACACCCTGTGATCACTCTTTTTAAATAGGGGGACCATCACCCTGTTCTGCCAATCCAGTGGAATTGCCCCCAAGTTCCACGTAATATTGCAGAGCCGCGTCAACCAACACAGCCCCACAACATCCAGAGCCTTAAGAAAATTCAGGCAGATCTCATCCACCCCCAGTGCCTTGCCACCGAGGAGTCAGTGACTTCGGCTCCAGAGATTGGAGAACCCAATCGTAAGTCCCCAGAGTCTGCTTCCACACTGGAAGACGTGCCAGTGGGATTGATGAAGTCTTCGAAGTACTCGACCCAACGATTCACAATGTCCAGAGTTGAGGTCAGCAGCACACCCTCCCCACTGTAAACAGTGTTGGTAGTGCACTGCTTCCCCCTCCTGAGATGCCGGATGGTGGACCAGAATCTCCTCGAAGCCATACGGAAGTCTTGTTCCATGGTCTCACCGAACTCCTTCTACACCCAGGTTTTTGCCTCCGCGACCACCCGAGCCGCATTCTGCTTGGACTGCCGGTACCTATCAGCTGCCTCCGGAGTCCCACAGGCCATAAAGACCCGATAGGACTCTTTCTTCAGCTTGATAGCATCCCTAACCGCCGGTGTCCACCATCGGCTTCGGGGATTGCCGGCACAACATGCACCGACCACCCTGCGGTGTCACGGAACATGGCCCATTCAGACTCAATGTCCCCCGCCTCCCTCGGGACGCATTCAAAGTTCTGTCGGAGGTGGGAATTGAAGCTTCTTCTGACAGGAGACTCTGCCAGACGTTCCCAGCAGACCTTCACAACACGTTTGGGTCTGCCAGGTCTGACTGGCATCTTCCCCCACCAATGAAGCCAACTCACCTGCGGCTTAAGATATCCTGGTGCCAAGAGAACATATGGACAGCTTTATGCTTGAACATGGTGTTCGTTATGGATAATCCATGGCAAGCACAGAAGTCTAATAACAAAACACTACTTGGATTCAGATCAGGAGGGCCATTCCTTCCAGCCACACCTCTCTAGGTCTCACTGTCATTGCCCACGTGAGCATTTAAGTTCCCCAGCAGAACAAGAGAGTCACCCGAAGGAGCGTTCTCCAGTACCCCTTCCAAGGACTCCAAAAAGGGTGGATAGTCTGAGCTACAGTGTGGTGCATAAGCACAAACCACAGTCAGGACCTCTTTTGAGCGTTCATTCTGTGTTTTTTTTTCTAAATACTATCACTTTTTTTTTCTTTCTTTTTACACAAACAGGAGTTGTTTTTACCTTCTTATTTCGCTGACGTTTCGATCGCAGCTGCGATCATCCTCAGAGCTACATCGCCATCTTGGCGACGTCACTTCCTTCTCCGTTTATCTGCGGGCAGCAGAGGACGGTGTCGCCCTCTGCTGCCCGCAGATAAACATTACATTAACACACCAACAAAACCATACACAACGGTTAGAAAAAGACTAGTACACCCAAAAGACAAGATACCAACAGGAAATAAATGTGGAGTCATATACGAAATCCCATGCAAATTATGCAATAAAACATACATAGGAGAGACTGGACGCCAACTCAACACACGAACAATAGAACACAGAAAGGAGTGTGAGAAGGAGACGAGAAAAAGACACACAAGAGCAGCAAAACAGGAAGCAGAAAGTACAATAAAAAAATCAGCCGTAACAGATCACTGCACAAGAGAAAATCATATAATGGACTGGGACAAAACAAGGATCATAAACACAGAACAACAAAAATACAAAAGATGGATCAAGGAAGCGATTGAAATAAGGAGACGTGGACACGCAACCATGAACAGAGATGAAGGGGTTTACACACTGGATCACGCATGGGACTGTGTCATCGGCAAGGAGGGCGCGGGCAGCAGAGGGCGACACCGTCCTCTGCTGCCCGCAGATAAACGGAGAAGGAAGTGACGTCGCCAAGATGGCGATGTAGCTCTGAGGATGATCGCAGCTGCGATCGAAACGTCAGCGAAACAAGAAGGTAAAAACAACTCCTGTTTGTGTAAAAAGAAAGAAAAAAAAAGTGATAGGAAGACTGTTTGTGGGCTTCCCCTGGAAGCCCTCAACTTACACACCCAAGGGGAGCCCGAAAAAAGATCCAGTTTCTACCTATATTACATTATTTATTTGGACTCTCAGCGTACTTCTATAGGGTGGAGAGGATGGAGAGCAGCAGAGCGCTGATTACTGATGCGCACCACCGGGCAGCTGTGTCCTGCGCACGGCTACAGTAACATTCTCAAAGTGGCGCCACCAAAAAAAAAACATAATTAACACGCGATCGTTCATGTTTGGTCATACTGTCTTTCATTTGTGCCTGACGCGCTCCGCTGCTGCAGAGCTCTTCTCCCATGCTTCGGTGACGTCACCTCACTGGCACGGCCGCACAGCGCACATTCCGCTATTTTTGCGGTCGACTCGACGGATCTTTTTGATCTGCTAATTTCAAAAGTAACTCATTAGTTCAAAATGAAGAAGCCAGACAGCAGTTTTTCTGGAGGATTGAGGAGATGCAGCTAAGAGACAAACAGGACAGAAAAATAGTCGCATAAAAAACAAAACAGTGTTTGAAAAGGAAAATGTAGGTAGACATGTCCACTACACGTTTGTAATTTTATAATAATAATAATTTATAAGCATGTAATATTTATTTATTTGATACAATTCAGATCACCTTCAAAACTCAGTCCCACACCCAGGGCCGTTCCTAGGCATTTCGGGGACCACGGCACAGGTCACTACAATACCCACTGTTAAATAGATACAAATCTGAAGCCTGCGAGGACATTGTCCTACGTGTTTCAAAAATGTCCTGCGTGAGACGCTCTCACATCTGCCAGTTTGGCAGGTGTGGCTCAAAAGTTTTCGCAAACACTGTACTGTAAGAGACACAATGTGAATCCGGTATTGCACAAGTATAGAACACATACTGAATATTGCATTGGTGTTATTGTGTACCAGGATGATACCAGTACAGCTTAAACTGAGGAGTTATACACTCTTACTGCAGAGGGGATGAAAGATCTGCGATAGCGCTCAGTTTTACATCTGGGATGTCTCAGTCTACCTCTGGAGGAGCTGTCCATGATCTCCACAGTGGAGTGAAGTGGATGGGAGGGGTTTCTTAAGATGGAGGTCATCTTCCCCAGCATCCTCCTTTCACACGTCTCCTCAACAGAATCCAGCGGGCAGCCCAGAACCGAGCTAGCTTTGGTAGCTAGCTTGTTCAGTCTCTTTCTGTCTCGGTCAGAGCTGCCTACACCCCAACAGACCACAGCAGAATGAATAACAGAGCCAACAACAGAGTGATAAAAGGATTTTAGCAGCTGGGATTTAACTCCGAAGGACCTCAGCCTCCTCATGCGATGGAGGCGGCTTTGGCCCTTCTTATACAGAGCATCTGTGTTGTGGGACCAGTTCAGTTTACTGTTGAGGTGAACACCCAGGTACTTAAAGGTGTCCACCACCTCAATGTCTGCTCCCTGGATGTTTACTGGTGAGTGAGGAGGAGTGTTTCTCTGGAAGTCAATCACCATTTCCTTTGTTTTACTGGTGTTGAAGCGAAGGTGGTTACGCTCACACCAGTCCACAAAGTCCATGATGTACTGTACCTGTACTCCTGGTCGTTCCCCTCAGACACACAGCCGACGATGGCCGAGTCATCAGAGACTTTAACTTTAAAGGTGGATTTCTGTAGACTGATTAAAACCCGTTTGAGCTTTTAAATTTGGTTTTGCTCAAGTTCCTGTCGCTCTTGCTGCTGACTCTAACATCTGTTAAGTGAGCGACCTGACTGCCCTCTCTTTGGCTCCATCATGCCTCATTATCTGGGATGATGGCAGTTCAGCCATATTATGTGAAGTCAAGTCAAATTTTATTTCCATAGCACATTTAAACGGCAACGACCATTGCCCCAAAGTGCTGCACAAAAAACAAAGTACATACTGTTACGAACTCCGAGGTTTTCATCCCGTTTTTAAACTGCACCGGACTTCTACAGGTGCTGTCTGTGCAGCACCATGGGGAGCGGCATGCTCCTTTGGCAGCGCAGCTGTTCCTCGTGTTAATCACACAGCTGCAGCTGTCTAAAGGAGAGCAAAAACACATACAGGAGTGTGGTGGAGTAGAGTGCGGTAAAAGGAGAAGGAGAACAGAACAGAGACTAGAGCTAAGATGGAGAGAAACCTTTTTGTTTTGTGTAGAAGCTTTAGTGGGCGTGTCATTTTAAGCGCGATCAGTGCTTCTTTTCTTTCGCTTCCATTCTGCTTCACCAGCAACTCTTCTAATTTTACTACTGCCAGCCGGTTGTTTTGGATGTCTGCTAATGTAATTTTCTACAACCAATAAGCGTGAGTTAACCAAAAGTTCCCCTCAGCTACTCCATCGGGCCATTCCAAGTACCTACGGCTGTTCGGCCAGCCCAGTCAAGTGGAGACACACTCATGATGGGAAGTTCCTATAAATTTACCCCGAAGTTCCGATAATGGAAACGCACCTAGTATCTTAAAATCAATCCTGAACTTCATAGAAGGCCAATATAGATCAGCCAGCACAGGGGTGATGTGGTCATATTTCCTCATTCCTTTCAAAAGCCGAGCTGCCGCATTCTGTACACTTTGTATGTGCTTTAAGTCAGACTGTGGTAAGCCAATATACAGCGAATTACAATAGTCCAGATGTGAGAAAATCCTAATGTGGATACAAATTGCAAAGAGATCAGGTGGGACATAGGCCTTAATCAGTTGGAAAAAAATAGCCTTAACCACCACACTGATCTGAGTCACAAAAGTGAGACCTGAGTCAAAAACAACCCCCAAATTATTAACTGTTGGATGACAGTAGGAGAAAAGGTCTCCAACAGTGCTATGTTGATGTTGCAGTGCAGTAGACGACCCAAAGACCATGATGTTGGGTTTTTTCTCATTCAGTTTGAGAAAGTTTGTGTCAAACCACTCCTGCACATCTTTAAGACAGTTTAACACAACCTGGGGGAGGGTGGCACTATTCACTGGTATTGATACATAGATCTGCACGAATATTTGCCAAGGTGTACTGAGAAAGTTCTCCCTGAGAGGTAGAACTTAAACCCTTTGAGAGCGATGCCTTTGATCCCTACCCACGTTTTGAGACAAGACAGAACAATCTCATGATCCACCGTATCAAAAGCTGCTGATAGATCCAGCAGGATCAGCACAGCGGAGTCGCCACGGTCCACGATCTGCAGCAGGTCATTTAGCACACAAACAAGTGCTGTCTCAATATTGTGATTTGGTTTAAAACCTGACTGGAATTGCTCCTACATATTGTTATCCTCAAGGTAGATCTGCAGCTGCTCATAAACCACTTTTTCTACCACCTTTGACAGAAGTAGCATTTTAAAGATTGGTCGGAAATTGTTCAGATGCTGTGCGTCTAAACCCTCTTTCTTAAGAAGCAGTTGGACCACAGCATGCTTAAAGGCAGCCGGGACACAACCAGAAGCTAGCGAGGAGTTTACCAGCTCCACGATATGGGGGCCAATGGTATTAAAAACCTGATTCAACAAACTAGGTGGAATACAATCACCGGGTGAAAGAGAGGGGCGCAGTTGATTAACAATTTTAGCAACAGTGGACAATGTTGCAGGCTCAAAGCTATCAAGAACTGCCCCACATACAATAGCTCGCAGGAGGTCAGAGCAAACATCCTTCATAGAATGTCGAATAGCAGTGACTTTGTCCTTGAAGAAAGAGATAAACATTTCGCAGCGTTCCCCAGAGATTTCTTCTGGAGTACCAACACCAGGAGCCAGCAGGGTTAAATATAACACACAGTTTATCTCTATTCCTGGAAAGTAATTTAGGAAAGTAACCATATTTTGCCTCCTTAGCAGCTGTCAGATACTCAACAAGATACTGTTAAGCTGTAATCCAGAAAATACGGAGATGGTCCTTTCTCCACTTTCTTTCAGCTCTTCTGCATTTACGTCTGAGTGCACGTATATCTTCAGTTATCCATGGCTCGTTAGTTGATTTCACAGATTTCAGTCTCCATGGGGCAACTGAGTCCATCGCAGCCACGCATGCAGTGTCAAAGGGGAAAACACTAAAGCAGTGAATGCAGTGGCAAACTGTTCAGGTGTAGCAGGGGTGGTAGTGCGCATCCATTTAGCAGTAAACATGTCTTAGAGTGAGGAGCAATGTTTACACCTAAGAGCATCACTAGCTCTTTCGGGGGCAAGAATATCTCCCTGGTTGGGTTTTTTCCACCTCCCCACAATTCTGATGTGGAGGCCACTTCTCATCTACTCCAGTCCAGTGCGCGCGTTTGCTTGCTATGTATTGTAATGTGTACACACCTCAGAGCTGCGACGCTCACTGAGTCTGTACATTACAGGGACTGTTCCCTTGGACATCCACTGTTGACCCAGCACCTCTCACACAGGCTGTGTGAGGCCATTTCACTTGCGTGTGAAAGGAGGATGCTGGGGAAGATGACCTCCATCTTAAGAAACCCCTCCCATCCACTGCACTCCACTGTGGAGGTCATGGACAGCTCCTCCAGAGGTAGACTGAGACATCCCAGATGTAAAACTGAGCGCTATCGCAGATCTTTCATCCCCTCTGCTGTAAGAGTGTATATGTTACACCGTTGGGAATGATGGGCCAACTCATCTCTGGTGCAACATATTTATTTTTGCTCAGACTGTAAAAACACAGAAATACAAATCGGTCAGAGCGTACTCGATCGTGTTTTGTACACCGTCTCACCCGTACTGACAAGTCTTCTTCTTATCACAAGAACCTCAGCAACTTAAAACCATTGAGACACTAGAACGGTTTTCATTTTCACAAAAAAATAATATATTTTCTTCATAAACAGACAAAGTATTCACCATTATAGGCCAGAATATTAAACTGAACTGGAATGACTACTTACTGGTAACTTTCACTCCATTAACGCAATAATTTTATCAGTATTATTATCCTCTAATAATCTTTAGGCACTACTTTTATCAAATTAACAACTTCGAATGCTGTTGTCTATTGTAACCATGTTTAAACAAATGAACTCCACAACACTATAACTCCTGACATTACACACTTGTTCTGTTCAACATGAATTTTGGCCAGAAATTCACGTTTCACTACCATTACGTCCATATTTCAGTAGTTAACTGTTATCATTAGAAGTCTTAACTTAAAACAATCCTCTGGGTCCCTCCCGCGTTCGCCTAGGACGGCACGTCCGCCATTTTAAGAGAACGTGGCACATTGCACTTAACGAGCCCAGAAACAGAAAATTCCCCCCATTTAGCTCGACATCTGTTACTAAATGACACATATTTAACCTGTCGCTACTGTTGTCTGTTTGTTTTAATGTACAAATAGCTCAGCTTACCTGTAAAAACACAGAAATACAAATCGGTCAGAGCGTACTCGATCGTGTTTTGTACACCGTCTCACCCGTACTGACAAGTCTTCTTCTGCTGGCGCGTCAGCTATGGATGGGTAAGACACCGAGCGCCCTCTGCTGGCGAACATTGTATTACAGTTTCATATCAGAATCGACATCAGTAGTTTTCCAATATAGGGAGCTCTAATACCATTTTAAAAATTTTTGGGGGCTACTATTTTCAGTCCTTATCTATATAATAGTGCCACACTCTCCCCCACAAAATTAAATGTCTCCTGACATTTCTGGGTGCCTCAAAAATACAACAATAGCACTAACACACATCCCCAGCCCATGGTCTCCAGAAAGCATTGCTTTCAACATTATTTGTCTTAGTCAACCTACAGTTTCTCTGGACCAACGTAGGCTGACCTAAAGTGTCATAACTTAGCACAACCGGTCGCTGTCTCTGGCGTGGTGGCCTCTGTCTAACAGAATCAGTCTCACCTTCATTCGCAGTTGGAACATAAACCCCCGACTCACCACCCCCAGGCCTTCCAAGGGCAGGGTCAGGATCTTGGATCTGCCGCGGCATGACACCTTCGCTTTGTAGTGTCAAATCCTCTTCGCTCTGTAGTGGCAAATCCTCTTCGCTCTGTAGTGGCAAATCCTCTTCGCTCTGTAGTGGCAAATCCTCTTCTTGGGAGTGAAGACATCGCTGAGGCTGAAAAGGGTCCGCCAAAGGGTTGAGTGAAGTCTGCCTCTGTCGCCTCCCTGGGACAGGCCGGAGGTACCACCGGTAGGTGCCACTGCATTCATCATCGGATGTTTCGCCTTCCTCTGGCTGCTGCTGCCTATTCTGAGGTTGGGCCTTTCTCCTTGTAACAGTGGTGGAGTCTTTTTGGAGTTGAGTAGCCTGTGTTGATGGCTTCTCAAGGGGTAGGAAGTCACAGGGCAGTAGGAGATTCCTGTGCACCACCCTCTCTCTTCCTTGGCCATTCTCAGGACTGATCCGATACACTGGACTGTCTTCTGCTTTTCTCTCCTTCACTTTATAGACTTGGTTCTCCCAATAAGACTGGATCTTTGCAGGTCCACCCCTAGGAGTGAGGTTTCGCAAAAGAACTCTATCGCCAGGCTTCAGATCTCTCCCTTTAACTCTCCTGTCATAGTATACTTTTCCTCGAGTTGCTTCCTTGGTGGCAGTTTCAGATGCCACGGTGTAGGCCTCCTGCATTCTTTTCTTCCAGCAGCTAACATAGTCGTCATAGTTCCCATGGGTTTCATCTTTTCTTAGGTCAAAGAGCAGATCGATGGGCAGGCGTGGGGAACGTCCGAAGATGAGGAAATAAGGGGAGTAACCCGTTGCCTCGCTCTTCGTACAGTTGTATGCATGAACAACTTTAGCCAGTGATTCTGCCCAATTATCCTTCTCCTTGTCTTCCAGGGTCCGTAACATTGATAACAGGGTGCGATTAAATCTCTCCACCTGTCCATTACCCTGCGGGTGGTAGGGTGTTGTGTGGGAACCCTGGATACCTGAAAGTTCTTTTAATCTTGCCATGAGCTTGTTTTCAAACTCTTTGCCCATGTCATGGTGTAGTCTCATGGGGAAGCCAAACTTGAGTGCAAAGTCATTAAAGAGCTTGTCAGCAACTGTTTTTGCTGCTTTGTTCTTCGTTGCGTAAGCTTGGGCGAACCTTGTGAAGTGATCCATGACTACTAGTATGTACTCATATCCCCGCTTACTTTTTTCCAAGTGGAGGAAGTCTATGGACACAAGCTGGAATGGGTAAGTGGACTGGATCGATGTCAGAGGTGCCCGGGTCTGTGTACTTGGCTTCTTTCTTTTGATACATTCACATTCCTCCGTGACAAAGTGTTCAACCTCCTTTGCCATTTGCGGCCAGTAGAACCTGTCTCGAATCAGGTCGAGCGTCCTTTCCACTCCTAGGTGACCCATCTCTTGATGGAGCTCTTTGAAAACCAGAGGACGATAAGCTTTAGGTACTAGTAGCTGCTCTCTGTGGGTTGTTCGGCGGCGCAGGACACCATCTTGGTCCACATGAAGCTTCAACCACTGCTTCAGCAGTGCAGCTACAGCAGGATGCTCTGACTTCACCTCAGTCCTGCTTGGTCTCCTATTCTGCGACTTGTACCAAAGCACTCTTGACAGGATTTCATCTGCTTCCTGGGCTTTGCAAATCTGTTCTGGTGTAAAAGACTGAGTAGTGTCAGGATCTTTAATCAATTTTAACGCATTGATCTGGACAACTCCAATGCCCTGGCATGGGTCTCTCTGCTCCACTGTGACTGACTCCATGGATGCGCTAATGGCTTCCTGTCCAACTTCAGCTGTACAACTCTTCATATAACTGTCAATGTCCAGTGGCATCCGCGACAGCCCATCCGCATCTGTATTGGTCTTTCCTGGACGGTAGCGAATAGTGAAGTTGTAGCTGGCCAGTTCCGCGACCCATCTGTGACCTGTGGCATTGAGCTTTGCACTAGTGAGCACATATGTTAGCGGGTTATTATCAGTGTAAACCACGAATGATGGGGCATGGTACAGATAATCCCGAAAACGTTCACAAATAGCCCACTTCATGGCCAAAAACTCTAATTTGCCAGAGTGCAAGTGGTACTTTTTCTCTGCCGGACTCAGGGTGCGGGAGCCATATGCTATCACTCTCATCTTGCCCTGCTGCCGCTGGTATAGGATAGCACCTAGCCCAACTTGTGATGCATCACAATGTAATACAAAGGGTTCAGTGAAGTCAGGATACCCAAGGACAGGAGGTCTGGTAAGTGCATCGATGAGCACATTTAATGTCTCTTGGTGGGAGCTGGTCCACTGAATAGACGTGCGGGATGCTAAGTGACCTTTAGTCTTCTTCAGTCCCTTTTTGGGTTTGTCAGCTATGACCGGAGCAATGTTTTCAGATGGTGGAGGACTTAGCAAGCTATAGAGTGAATGGGCTACACGGGAGAAGTTGGGGATGAAAGGCCTGTAATAAGAGAGAAAACCAAGCATTTGACGTACCTCTCCAACAGTTGCAGGTTTCCTCTCCTTTAGGGCCATCACCGGAGCTAACTCGGCTGGGTCCATTGTGTAGCCTTCACCCGTTACTAGCTTGCCCAGGAACTTGACACTGTGCCTGAACAGTTCGCATTTCTTCGGGGTCAGTTTAACACCATGTTCTTGGTAACGCTGGAGGACCAGGCGAATGTGTTCCACGTGATCCTCAAAGTCCTTGCTATGCACGAGGTTGTCGTCCAGGTACGGGAGGCAAATGGTGTCCCTGAGGCCTGCCATACAGTGTTCCATGCTCCTTTGGAACTCAGCAGGTGCGGAGCTTAGACCAAAGGGGATGCGTACCCATTGATAGAGCCCCCAGGGTGTAATGAAGGCGGTTAAGGGGCGGCTTTCTTCATCTAAGAAACCCTGGTGGTACGCCTTGCCCTGGTCTAACACTGAAAACCAAGAGCTCCCACCTAGTGCATCCAACATGTCTTGAATCCTTGGTATCGGATGGCGGTCTGGAACTGACTTGCGGTTGAGCTCTCGAAAATCACAGCAAAGGCGAAGAGCCCCATCTTTTTTNACTTCATTGTGAAGAGGTTTGGGAACAGACATGTAGGTCTTTTTCACAGGGCTTGTGTCGTGGAGGGTAATATGCATTTTCAGAGATGGTATGCATCCCACGTCATCACTGTCGTATGAAAAGGCCTCACATTCCTCCCGCAACATCCTTTTCACTACTGCTTGTTGACTTTCAGTAAGGTGTTGGAGATCCACTGGTGGGTCCCATAACTTTTGTTTACGTTGGCTCTCTTGTGGCTGTGTGTTACTCTGATTGTGAGACTTTAGCTCTCTCTCTTTCTTGTCTGCTGTCAGCTCATGTCTTTTTGTCTGGATGTCTGCAGCATATACAGTCTTTATTGGTTCAAGTTGACCAATCACTTTACAGCTCTCTAGATAAACAGTATGGTCTGTCATATTAGTCACCAGGATGGGCACGCATGGCACTTTTCTGTCTGGAATGTGCACCACCGCATCATTGATAATCACACCCTCCGGTGGTGGGTTACCCACATCAGATGAAAAGAGCATGTTCTGGTTCCGAGCATGTGGGCTAACATGTGCTCGCACATAAACTGTGGTGACTTGGTTGGCTGATAAGGGCACTCTCCTGACTCCAGTACGTGCCACACCAATCTCTGAGACTTCACTACTGCTCTGCACCAGTTTGACGACATTGTGTGCTGTTCGTACAGTTATTTCAAATGCTTTACTCACATAGTGGGCTAGTTGCTTTCTTCCGCCCCTTGTCTTTACTTCTTCCCGGTTGACAATAGCTTCAATAACATTGTAGCCGATGATGGGGTCACTGGCCACAGCTGGGTCACTGGATACTAATATTGGGACTTGCAGCTCACTGACTGGGGACAAATCACTGTCTAGTCTGAAGCTAACCTCTATCCAGCCAATGTAGGGAATGGGCGTGTCGTTTGCAGCAAACACCGTAAGCATCTCATTGTCCAACAGTTCTGAAACAGGTCTGATTACTGTGTGGGGGAGGTGATTTTGCCGCCAGTTTTCATTTACTATACTGGACTGTGCCCCCGAGTCCCACAACACTCTTGTTGGATTATTGTCCATAAAACAGTTCACAGTGCATCTGTTTCCCACCAGGCTAACTAATCTTGACTTATGTTGAGGGGGTAGGTAGTGAACTTCAGTAACGGCAGCTGCTGTTTCATTGGGGGCTGATGGCTCGTTGTGGGACACTTGACTTTGGACTACTGCTGGTCCCACCTCAGTAGTCCTTCCCCGTTTCCCACAGACAGTCTTTGTGCTCGGCATCCACGGGAGTAGTGGCCCTCCCGCCCACATTTGAAGCAGTGCATACAGTTTTCTCCTTTCCCTTCATCTCTGCACTTTTTACAGCCTTTTTCTTTTGGTTTTGGTGCCCTGGTGTGGGGACTGGTCTCCATAGCAGCCATGAACATTTGTTTCATTTCTTTGCGTAGTTCTTCTATAATCTGCTGTGTGTCTAAATTAGTCTCTTTACTTTTAACTGCTTTCACAGCCACTGCGGCTGGGGGTTCTCTGGACTTGGAGTGGCTTTGCACAGGTGTGGGAGCTGTCTGGCATTCTGTTTGAATCTCTTGCACCTTGGGAGTCTTGGCTGCCGTGGACCTTTTCCGTTTCTCAAATCTCTCATTTTCTAGCTTTGAAGCTTCATTGACTTTCTCAATCAGTTCTTCATCTGTTATGGTCATATCACTCAGGAGGGGCAACAATTGGTATTTAATAGAGTCACTGAGCAGCCCAGTTTCAATGGAGCGAAGGAACTTGCGCTGGATCGTGGCTCTGCTGTACAGTTCATCCGTCTCCTCATTAGCTGCTTTCCATAACAGTTTCTCTTTGAGTTCAATGGCACGAAATACAAAGTTTAGGGCAGTTTCTTTGGGTTCTTGGGAGATATTTAGAAGCTGATGGTAAAGCTCAGTGGGGCTGTCTACTCTGTAATGTCCTTTTAATATGGTAAGTAGTTTGTTGAGTGTCAGTCCCCGTTTTATCTCCAACATGTCTCTGAGCGGCAATCCTGGACTAATAGCCCTAATTACTGCCTCCACTAGTTCAGTCTCTGAGTGTCCTTTTTCACTCCCGTTCTCTATCTGGCGGACTAGACTGAGGTAAGACAGCTTATCCTTCTGCCCAGGCTCTCCAATCTGCCCACAGATTTTAAACTCTCTTCTCAACGTTACCTCCTGCAGAGTTCGTGTTGGCTCGGGTCGGGTTTTGGGTGGAGAACCTGTTGTGTGTACTGGGGGGGCAAGTGGAAAGGTGTTCTCAGAATCTCTCTTTGGTGCAGACTCTTTGGATTGGGGCTCCTTTTCTGATTGACTTTCTCCTTTGCTCAGTCTCTGGATGTATGTGGCCATGTCTTGGTAAAATTGTTCAACTTGATCTTCTTCCTCACTCTTCTCCATCGCATCAAACATGCTCTCTGCCAACAAGATGAGTGTCCTCTTGGTCTTACTGTGGGGCTCTCCACTGTCCAGGCCGGAACATTTCAGTCGCCTGCAAACATCAATGAGAGGCTCTCTCTCCAGCTGCCACAAGGCTGCACTCAGGTGATCACGCAGAGGCTGCATTGCTTCCATTTTTTTAAGGTTCGTCTCTTGGGAAGGAAGGTGGTTGGTGATGGTGTTGACTCACTAGCGCCACCTCCTGGCTGGCTCGCCAAAATATGTTACACCGTTGGGAATGATGGGCCAACTCATCTCTGGTGCAACATATTTATTTTTGCTCAGACTGTAAAAACACAGAAATACAAATCGGTCAGAGCGTACTCGATCGTGTTTTGTACACCGTCTCACCCGTACTGACAAGTCTTCTTCTTATCACAAGAACCTCAGCAACTTAAAACCATTGAGACACTAGAACGGTTTTCATACTCCACAACACTATAACTCCTGACATTACACACTTGTTCTGTTCAACATGAATTTTGGCCAGAAATTCACGTTTCACTACCATTACGTCCATATTTCAGTAGTTAACTGTTATCATTAGAAGTCTTAACTTAAAACAATCCTCTGGGTCCCTCCCGCGTTCGCCTAGGACGGCACGTCCGTCATTTTAAGAGAACGTGGCACATTGCACTTAACGAGCCCAGAAACAGAAAATTCCCCCCATTTAGCTCGACATCTGTTACCAAATGACACATATTTAACCTGTCGCTACTGTTGTCTGTTTGTTTTAATGTACAAATAGCTCGGCTTACCTGTAAAAACACAGAAATACAAATCGGTCAGAGCGTACTCGATCGTGTTTTGTACACCGTCTCACCCGTACTGACAAGTCTTCTTCTGCTGGCGCGTCAGCTATGGATGGGTAAGACACCGAGCGCCCTCTGCTGGCGAACATTGTATTACAGTTTCATATCAGAATCGACATCAGTAGTTTTCCAATATAGGGAGCTCTAATACCATTTTAAAAATTTTTGGGGGCTACTATTTTCAGTCCTTATCTATATAATAGTGCCACACTCTCCCCCACAAAATTAAATGTCTCCTGACATTTCTGGGTGCCTCAAAAATACAACAATAGCACTAACACACATCCCCAGCCCATGGTCTCCAGAAAGCATTGCTTTCAACATTATTTGTCTTAGTCAACCTACAGTTTCTCTGGACCAACGTAGGCTGACCTAAAGTGTCATAACTTAGCACAACCGGTCGCTGTCTCTGGCGTGGTGGCCTCTGTCTAACAGAATCAGTCTCACCTTCATTCGCAGTTGGAACATAAACCCCCGACTCACCACCCCCAGGCCTTCCAAGGGCAGGGTCAGGATCTTGGATCTGCCGCGGCATGACACCTTCGCTTTGTAGTGTCAAATCCTCTTCGCTCTGTAGTGGCAAATCCTCTTCGCTCTGTAGTGGCAAATCCTCTTCGCTCTGTAGTGGCAAATCCTCTTCTTGGGAGTGAAGACATCGCTGAGGCTGAAAAGGGTCCGCCAAAGGGTTGAGTGAAGTCTGCCTCTGTCGCCTCCCTGGGACAGGCCGGAGGTACCACCGGTAGGTGCCACTGCATTCATCATCGGATGTTTCGCCTTCCTCTGGCTGCTGCTGCCTATTCTGAGGTTGGGCCTTTCTCCTTGTAACAGTGGTGGAGTCTTTTTGGAGTTGAGTAGCCTGTGTTGATGGCTTCTCAAGGGGTAGGAAGTCACAGGGCAGTAGGAGATTCCTGTGCACCACCCTCTCTCTTCCTTGGCCATTCTCAGGACTGATCCGATACACTGGACTGTCTTCTGCTTTTCTCTCCTTCACTTTATAGACTTGGTTCTCCCAATAAGACTGGATCTTTGCAGGTCCACCCCTAGGAGTGAGGTTTCGCAAAAGAACTCTATCGCCAGGCTTCAGATCTCTCCCTTTAACTCTCCTGTCATAGTATACTTTTCCTCGAGTTGCTTCCTTGGTGGCAGTTTCAGATGCCACGGTGTAGGCCTCCTGCATTCTTTTCTTCCAGCAGCTAACATAGTCGTCATAGTTCCCATGGGTTTCATCTTTTCTTAGGTCAAAGAGCAGATCGATGGGCAGGCGTGGGGAACGTCCGAAGATGAGGAAATAAGGGGAGTAACCCGTTGCCTCGCTCTTCGTACAGTTGTATGCATGAACAACTTTAGCCAGTGATTCTGCCCAATTATCCTTCTCCTTGTCTTCCAGGGTCCGTAACATTGATAACAGGGTGCGATTAAATCTCTCCACCTGTCCATTACCCTGCGGGTGGTAGGGTGTTGTGTGGGAACCCTGGATACCTGAAAGTTCTTTTAATCTTGCCATGAGCTTGTTTTCAAACTCTTTGCCCATGTCATGGTGTAGTCTCATGGGGAAGCCAAACTTGAGTGCAAAGTCATTAAAGAGCTTGTCAGCAACTGTTTTTGCTGCTTTGTTCTTCGTTGCGTAAGCTTGGGCGAACCTTGTGAAGTGATCCATGACTACTAGTATGTACTCATATCCCCGCTTACTTTTTTCCAAGTGGAGGAAGTCTATGGACACAAGCTGGAATGGGTAAGTGGACTGGATCGATGTCAGAGGTGCCCGGGTCTGTGTACTTGGCTTCTTTCTTTTGATACATTCACATTCCTCCGTGACAAAGTGTTCAACCTCCTTTGCCATTTGCGGCCAGTAGAACCTGTCTCGAATCAGGTCGAGCGTCCTTTCCACTCCTAGGTGACCCATCTCTTGATGGAGCTCTTTGAAAACCAGAGGACGATAAGCTTTAGGTACTAGTAGCTGCTCTCTGTGGGTTGTTCGGCGGCGCAGGACACCATCTTGGTCCACATGAAGCTTCAACCACTGCTTCAGCAGTGCAGCTACAGCAGGATGCTCTGACTTCACCTCAGTCCTGCTTGGTCTCCTATTCTGCGACTTGTACCAAAGCACTCTTGACAGGATTTCATCTGCTTCCTGGGCTTTGCAAATCTGTTCTGGTGTAAAAGACTGAGTAGTGTCAGGATCTTTAATCAATTTTAACGCATTGATCTGGACAACTCCAATGCCCTGGCATGGGTCTCTCTGCTCCACTGTGACTGACTCCATGGATGCGCTAATGGCTTCCTGTCCAACTTCAGCTGTACAACTCTTCATATAACTGTCAATGTCCAGTGGCATCCGCGACAGCCCATCCGCATCTGTATTGGTCTTTCCTGGACGGTAGCGAATAGTGAAGTTGTAGCTGGCCAGTTCCGCGACCCATCTGTGACCTGTGGCATTGAGCTTTGCACTAGTGAGCACATATGTTAGCGGGTTATTATCAGTGTAAACCACGAATGATGGGGCATGGTACAGATAATCCCGAAAACGTTCACAAATAGCCCACTTCATGGCCAAAAACTCTAATTTGCCAGAGTGCAAGTGGTACTTTTTCTCTGCCGGACTCAGGGTGCGGGAGCCATATGCTATCACTCTCATCTTGCCCTGCTGCCGCTGGTATAGGATAGCACCTAGCCCAACTTGTGATGCATCACAATGTAATACAAAGGGTTCAGTGAAGTCAGGATACCCAAGGACAGGAGGTCTGGTAAGTGCATCGATGAGCACATTTAATGTCTCTTGGTGGGAGCTGGTCCACTGAATAGACGTGCGGGATGGTAAGTGACCTTTAGTCTTCTTCAGTCCCTTTTTGGGTTTTGGTGCCCTGGTGTGGGGACTGGTCTCCATAGCAGCCATGAACATTTGTTTCATTTCTTTGCGTAGTTCTTCTATAATCTGCTGTGTGTCTAAATTAGTCTCTTTACTTTTAACTGCTTTCACAGCCACTGCGGCTGGGGGTTCTCTGGACTTGGAGTGGCTTTGCACAGGTGTGGGAGCTGTCTGGCATTCTGTTTGAATCTCTTGCACCTTGGGAGTCTTGGCTGCCGTGGACCTTTTCCGTTTCTCAAATCTCTCATTTTCTAGCTTTGAAGCTTCATTGACTTTCTCAATCAGTTCTTCATCTGTTATGGTCATATCACTCAGGAGGGGCAACAATTGGTATTTAATAGAGTCACTGAGCAGCCCAGTTTCAATGGAGCGAAGGAACTTGCGCTGGATCGTGGCTCTGCTGTACAGTTCATCCGTCTCCTCATTAGCTGCTTTCCATAACAGTTTCTCTTTGAGTTCAATGGCACGAAATACAAAGTTTAGGGCAGTTTCTTTGGGTTCTTGGGAGATATTNTGGGAATGATGGGCCAACTCATCTCTGGTGCAACATATTTATTTTTGCTCAGACTGTAAAAACACAGAAATACAAATCGGTCAGAGCGTACTCGATCGTGTTTTGTACACCGTCTCACCCGTACTGACAAGTCTTCTTCTTATCACAAGAACCTCAGCAACTTAAAACCATTGAGACACTAGAACGGTTTTCATACTCCACAACACTATAACTCCTGACATTACACACTTGTTCTGTTCAACATGAATTTTGGCCAGAAATTCACGTTTCACTACCATTACGTCCATATTTCAGTAGTTAACTGTTATCATTAGAAGTCTTAACTTAAAACAATCCTCTGGGTCCCTCCCGCGTTCGCCTAGGACGGCACGTCCGTCATTTTAAGAGAACGTGGCACATTGCACTTAACGAGCCCAGAAACAGAAAATTCCCCCCATTTAGCTCGACATCTGTTACCAAATGACACATATTTAACCTGTCGCTACTGTTGTCTGTTTGTTTTAATGTACAAATAGCTCGGCTTACCTGTAAAAACACAGAAATACAAATCGGTCAGAGCGTACTCGATCGTGTTTTGTACACCGTCTCACCCGTACTGACAAGTCTTCTTCTGCTGGCGCGTCAGCTATGGATGGGTAAGACACCGAGCGCCCTCTGCTGGCGAACATTGTATTACAGTTTCATATCAGAATCGACATCAGTAGTTTTCCAATATAGGGAGCTCTAATACCATTTAAAAAATTTTTGGGGGCTACTATTTTCAGTCCTTATCTATATAATAGTGCCACATATAACTCCTCAGTTTAAGCTGTACTGGTATCATCCTGGTACACAATAACACCAATGCAATATTCATGTGTTCTATACTTGTGCAATACCGGATTCACATTGTTGTCTGTGTCTCTTACAGTATGCTGCATAGTGCTGGTACCAAGTTTGTTTTTATCTTTTATTTGTGGGTTGTTTTTTTTTTTAGTGATTTAAGATTACAATACTAGATTACTGCCTATGTGTATATAGATGTATCCTTGTTTGTTTTTTTTTATCTTCTTCTAATTACCTTTTGAGTGATGGTGCTGCTGTGGCAAGTGAATTTCCCCACTGAGGGATCAATAAAGTCTATTCTATTCTATTCTATTATGCCTCATCATGGCTAGAACCCCTAGAGACACTGAGAGCTCATTCCACCAGAAGCATTTTTTCCTCTATGGCGCTGCACAGTGGCATTTCGGTTGAGAAAATTTGCCTGGCTGCATCTTGGTCATCTTCTTGCCCATTCATTTGTGAGATGTTTCTTCAGTATCCATTAGGCCTGGGACGATATCAAATTTTGCTGGACGATATATTGTCCAAAAATTATTGACGATAAACGATATTATTGTCGACATTATCGAGACCAAAATAACCACTCATGTAATGTTAATATATCATAATAATG
Source organism: Aphyosemion australe (assembly GCA_006937985.1). NCBI lineage: Eukaryota > Metazoa > Chordata > Actinopteri > Cyprinodontiformes > Nothobranchiidae > Aphyosemion > Aphyosemion australe. The sequence goes on along the minus strand of SSNS01000443.1, from coordinate 396,915 downwards.
CAAGTACATCCTTTAAAATGCAACAATTAAACCTTTATTTAACATTGAAAAATCCAGAACCTGAACTTCTAAACTAATAAATAAAACAAACAAAAAACAATAAAAATAAAATCATAAACAACTCTCACACTGTTAGAAAATATTGCACCAAAAATAATAAAATAAACCTTTTCTCTCCAAAACAATAAATACAATGGCTTATCTACTGTCAACAACCAAAAACTGCACTTCAATAATGATAATAAACTATAATAATAATAGAGTTGTACAGTTCTTAACCTTTTTTTCTTTCCGTACCTTAACGCTTCATAAGTGTCGATTGTCGGGCTGACGGCTCTGCATCTCGGGGTGCAGTTTTTTTCCCTAGTTGTGAAAACTCGACCGGGTGATTATGTTTCAGGTGGGAATGCAAGTTTATTGTATTGCCTTTTTTTGTTACTACAATTTTGGAACAAAGTCGGCATACTGGCTCTGTGTTGTTTACCTCACCTCTCTCATTGGGCTTGAAGCCAAAATACTCTCACACCGGGGCCGTAGCATTTGGCTTTGCAATAAAGTTCGCCATTCTCCTCACGAGGATAACTTGCTGCTTGCGGCTCCGCTTCCCAATCCTCCCAGAGATACAAAGATCCTCAATGACTGAGAGGATGCTTCACTCCCTTCATTTAATCCACTAACGCGCGTGCCGCGCGGGTGCTGAGACCAATGCACAGAGTGAACCCTCTTGTCATCCAGCATCTTTGGAAGCGAGAGACAAGGAAAACATATACACGCAGGCACATGGCGATATATCGAGGCTGGAAAAATTATTGAGTTCATTTTCATCTATCGTACGATATATTGACTTATTGATTATCGTCCCAGCCCTAGTATCCATGCTCGGAGCCTTAACAAGCTGATTTCGACTGCACTGTGACAGCGCGCCAGTTTGCTCTCCCGCTGCGGGTGCCTGTGTCTCATTCTGACATGCTTATTTTAGTTGCGTGCCTCTGTCACCATCCCTGATGATTTTATTTTCAGATAATAGCCCCATTACTCTCCTTTTGTTCTTGCTGGGACTTCCTCTCTACATGTTTATCACCCTCCCTCCTGTGGAACGGTGTTTGCTGTGGCGGCTCCGAGCCTGTGGAATCACTTCTATGCACTCACGTTTAACACGACCTGATTGTTGTACATCTGCTCTTGTTTTTAGTTGTTTTTTTTTAGGATATGTTTTATTGTGATGTGTTTTTAATGTTTTATTGATGTTTGTTATATTTTTTATTGTACAGCACTTTGGTCGACAGTGTTGTGTAGAAAGTGCTATAGAAATAAAATTGGACTGGATTGGTGTTAATTATTTTACTGGGTCAGTTAAGTCACTTATTTTCGCTAATGAGCTGTTATCAGGCGAACTCTCTGCCAGCTGTTCCTGTGCTGTGTGAATACACATTGTGATTTTTACTCATCACTCCCTTGCCTTGGCTGCTCCTTTTCTCCTTCTGACGTCCGCGTATAGTCCTACAGGAGGGGAATATTTTATCTGGGTTTTGGCATGGATGTGTTCTCAGGGTTTGATCTAAACCAGTGAGGCGTACACTACATCCTGCTTCGCCTTTAACCCAATAGCATGCCTTAAAGGGAAAACCTATACGAAATAGAGCAATGATTACATATTGTAACCCCAAATTCTATGAGTTAAAGGGGTCATCACCTATAATACCGTGGATATCTAGCTTTTAGACCATTAAAATAAATTGTATTGGAAAAATAAATAAAAAATGTGATTTTTTAATCCTTTATTGTGAAGGGCATATTTTCTCGTGAGATCACACGCGATATTTCAGCTGTGTCGGACGTCGAACTGATGAGCTCGTTGATTGGTGGAAGGAAGCAGGAAGCAGCTTCAGCATCTCGCTCCAAAACAACAAAAGTTATAACCGAACCCGACCTGGCAGTGACCTACGGGATCTAACCGTGTTTGTACGAGCCCGAGCCTCGCCTTGTGCGTAATGGCGTCCTCACATGTTGTTGAGTTGGGACAAAGCAAGCTAACAGCCAGGCATCGGCTCTTATGCTGTTGTGAAGATGGAATACACAAACCGATCAGAGTTTTGTCTCCATAACACGGATTATAACATGAGTCGTCAACGGTAAGACATAATTTATGCGTTTCACGTTATGAAATGAGCTTTGTTGTGCTGGTTTGTTCGCTGCTGGTTCATATTTGTTTATATTCGACCTTTGTGTCAACATATAGGCCAGAACTCAAGCTCTCGTGTTGGAGTGCGCGTGCTCGTGGGGTGCATGTGAGCTGGTTGAAGAAGGCAAGATTAAAGAAACGCGTCAATGTTGAATATTGGCTTCTCAGCTAGTGAAAAGTCATTAGGAAGCCATTAATGACAGTTTTCAAGTGGAAAAGTGAAAATTTCAGGTGATGACTCCTTTAAGGCACAGCCAGAAGGTGGCAGGCCTCACTGGTTTTGGTAGGGTTAACAGCCTTTGGGAGATGAACGATGGGCTCATGCCCCTTTTATAGCAGAGCAGGGCCTCCCAGTTGGCGAGTGTACATTAAAGGAGTCATCACCTGAAATCTTCACTTTTCCACTTAAAAACATGTCTATAATGGCTTCCTAATGATTTTTCACTGGCTGAGAAGCCGATATTTAACATTGACGTGTTTGTTTAATCTTGCCTTCTTCAACCAGCTCACATGCACCCCACGAGCACGCGCACTCCAACACGAGAACTTGAGTTCTGGCCTATATGCCGACACAACGGCCTAATATAAACAAATATGAACCACAACAAGCACAACAAAGCTCATTTCATAACGTGAAACGCATTAAATTATGTCTTACCGTTGACGACTCATGTTATAATCCGTGTTACGGGAGACAAAACTCCGATCGGTTTGTGTATTCCAGCTTCACAACAGCATAAGAGCCGATGCCTTGATGAGCTTGCTTCTCTCCCAACTCAACAACAAAGGAGGACGCCATTACGCACGAGGCGAGGCCCGGGCTCGTACATACACGGTTAGATCCCGTAGGTCACTGCCAGGTCGGGTTCAGTTATAACGTTTGTTGTTTTGGAGCGAGACGCTGAAGCTGCGTCCTGCTTCCTTCCACCAATGAACGCACTCCTCAGTCCCGCGCGCGTCCGAGACAGCCGAAATATCGCGTGTGATCTCGCGAGAAAATATGCCCTTCACAATAAAGGAAAACTGGAAACCAGGACCTACTGCATCAGCGTAGGGTCTGACAAAGGGTTCAAGGATTTCATCTGGATACCTTATGGCAGTCAGAGCACCATTTCCTAGGCAGTAGAGGTCTGTGCGTCCCTCCATGGATATGCCTCCCCAGACCATCACTGACCCACCACCAAACCTGTCATGTTGAACGACGTTGCAGGCAGCATAACGTTCTCCTTGTCTTCTCCAGACTCTTTCACGTCTATCACAGGTGCTCAGGGTGAACCTGCTCTCGTCTGTAAAAAGTACAGGGCGCCAGTGGCGGACTTGCCAATTCTGGTGTTCTTGAGCAAACGCCAGTCGAGCTCTACGGTGCTGGGCAGTGAGCACAGGGCCCACTACAGGACGTCGGGCCCTCAGGCCATCTTCATGAAGTCTGTTCCTGATTGTTTGGGTAGAGACATTCACACCAGTGGCCCTCTGGAGGTCATTCTGTAGGGCACGAGCAGTGCTCAGCCTGTTCCGCCTTGCACAAAGGAGCAGGTATCGGTCCTGCTGATGGGTTGTGGACCTTCTACGGCCCTGTCCAGCTCTCCGAGAATAACCGCCAGTCTCCTGAAATCTCCTCCATGTTCTGGAGATTGTGCTGGGAGACACATTAAACCTTCTTGCTGCAGCACGTGTGGATGTGCCATCCTGGAGAGGTTGGACAACCTGTGCAACTTCTGTAGGGTTAAGGAATCGCCTCATGCTGCCAGTAGAGATAATTACTCAAGCCAAAACTAGCACGAGTGGAAAACCAGCCAAAAAAGATCAAGAGGGAGAAACTTGAAATGACCTCCACATGTTAAACCAGTCCTGTTTTGAGGGTTTTGTAATTGTTGCCACTTTAGTGCACCTGTCGTTAAGTCCATGAACACCAATACAGCTGAAAGTGATTAACAATGCCCTCAGCTGCTGAATCAACCAGAAAATTATCAGACAGGTTTAACTGATTTCATGCCAGGCCCAATAAAAAAAGTGTTCCTTTAATTTTTGTGAGCAGTGTACTATAAGCCCAGTTCATTTGTGGGAAGGTTTTATTGCACCTAGGTGGGACTCATAGAGAGCATTGTTTACAAAAGTTACGTGTTAACCAGCCTTCGAACGTCGGCTTACTTCTCCCTGCTGCTGTTCATTGATGTAAACAAGTTGCTGACTTTGCTAGAATTAAACAGTTTCACTTTAACCTGGAGCTGATTAAAAAAAACAACTAAAAAAGTCCAGATCCCTACAAGTTTTGGTCACTGGCAGGGTCACAGCTGGGTTCAGCTGCTATTCTCACACTGAGGCGAGACACAATATTTCATAACAGCAACGCTCATCATGCTAAATAAATAATGTAACACACATAATCCTACATTGGTAAATGGCAACTGGTAAATAGTGCCTTTTAGGGTTCTACAACCCCCCAAGGCGCTTCACAACACAATCTGTTATTCACACATTCACACGCTGGTGATAATGAGCTACAATGTAGCCACAGCTGCCCTGGGGCACACTGACAGAAGCAAGGCTGCCCAACACCAGTCCCCCTGAGCACCACCAGCAGGCAAGGTGGGTCAAGTGTCTTGCCCAAGGACACAACAGCAGCACTCTCCACCAGAAGCCAGGATCAATCCCACAACCCTTCAATTACTGGACAACCCACTCTACCTCCTGAGCTAAAAAAAAAAAAAAAGATAACTCTAGGCTGGTGTTTTGCTGTTTGAGTGAGAAAATGTGTGAAAAACTTTAATTTTAATGTGTAAACAATTGTAAAAACACAAAACTACCTGTAAACTTTACATGTTTCAGATTGTTGCTGGAGGATCTTTTACGATTACCAATGAGAGGAACCCCAGCAGACTAATGGTAAGCAATATCAGTACTAGTTAATACTAACAAGTATCAGTAGTAGTTAATACTGTGTGTGTGTGTGTGTGTGTGTGTGTGTGTGTGTGTGTGTGTGTGTGTGTGTGTGTGTGTGTGCGTGTGTGTGTGTGTGTGATTTCCACAGCTCTATGGTTGTGCCTGCAGTAATGTGCTGGGCCTGCTGGGATCACTTATCGCCCTCTGCATTTATTGCTACACCCTCAAAACAACACACTCAACAGGCCACTGTGAGCCCGGAGATGGGTACTACTACTCGTGTCCCCTGGAGGACCTAGCAGTCAGTGACATCAATGTTTTTATGTTTTCTTCCTCTTTTGACTTTCTCTGTTCATTCCCTTCTTGCATTTCCTTAGATCAGGGGTGCCCAATCCTGGTCTCTAGCATGTTTTAGTTTTAACCCTGTTTCAACACACCTGATCTCAATCAGCAGGTGATTAACAGGCTTCATGATGTGCTGCTGCACAGGTGGTTCAACCACTGAATCAAGTGTGCTGCAGCAGAGACACCACTAAAATGAGCTGGATACTGGCCCACCAGAAAAAGCATCCCTGCCTTAGATTGTCCAGGACCTTCATTACAATGAGTGTTTTTAATTGTGTGTGTGTGTGTGTGTGTGTGTGTGCGTGTGCGTGCGCGTGTGTGTGTGTGTGATTCAGAACCAAAAATTACTCAAGACCAGCTCTCCGTCTTTAAGGGTTCGAAAATCCCTAGAACTGACAAGTCTTACCCAGCTCAGGAACTACCAAGGATTTTGTTTAAGCTGACATGCCCAGGCTCTACCTACACTGTCCAGTTGCATTTTACCCTGCTTTCTTCGTAAAGTGTCCCCCCTGAGTAGCCTTCAAGCAGCGGGTATCACTTATACGGCCACGTCTGTTTACTGTAGGTCTCCCCGTTATGATTCTGGCTCTTGGGTAGGTTTCTGTAACTTGGAAAAACAGCTACAAGGGTATTATTTCAATAAATTTGGTTAAAACAACTGATAAAAACCTATTGTTCTGACACAAAAATCCTAATACTTTACCACCATGGATAGACCACACACAAAAGGGAATGTCCACAGCTATACTTTATCTAGTTTGGTGAATTTATTTTGCATAGCTTTTAGGCAGGAGCAGCAACAGCATAAAATCTCAGTTGATTAGTTAATATTCAACTCAGTAATCAACAGAAATAATAAATCAGACTTAATAAAATGAATTTAGTCATTTCAAAAGGGTTGAAGCTGAAAACCGTTGTTTTATAATCCTTTGTTTTGGTGGACGGTAGTGATGCGCGGGTTAGGGTTTTTTTCAACCCGTGGGTACCGCAGATTTCAAAAAGTCTGACCCGCACCAAACCGCCCCGCATGACTTTGTCTAGTTTTACAACCCGCCCCATTAAAAACACGTTATAATATTGAGCTTCTTACCTCGCTGAATCTTTCCCAAACACGCGATTAGTTTGTCCCTCCTTTCTTTTAAGAATGTAAACTCCCAAACGAATTTTATCCAAAATATCTTCCTCTATCGTTTTGTTGATGTGGCTGCCTGCCACCTGCTTGGAGCGCACTTTGCTGCCGCGTTCTACTTGCCTACGTCATAGGGTCAAAGGTTATCTGCACGTTATAACGTTTTAAAACATGACCGTGTTTAAAAAAACTGTCTTAAATATTATGTTTTACAAAATTAAGCATTGATTAATGTCTTTATCTTCAGTGTGCATATCTATATAATATATATATTTGATGAACCCGCCCCCAAACCGCACCGCACTGAATTAATAATTTATTGACCTGACCCAACCCGACCCGCGGGTAACCCACGGTACCCGCGGGTTGGAAGACAACACTAGTGGACGGGGAGAAAAAGTTACAAAGTCTTGATCAAGTACTTGATTTGTTTTCTTGCATTTTCTCCAGACAAGCCGTTAAACTAATTACAGACGAACCCAACTTCTTCTGTTTGGGTTTTTATACCTTCTATTCCAGTCCAAGACTGGTTCCAAGCGGTACTATCACCTTATTAGGTGACATCCTTTAGGTTTTTGCATTTCTTATCATGACTCAGCTGATTTACTTGTGTATTTCAGAGTGGAAAGTCCCTAAAACTCTGTGTACGTGATTTCTGCTGTATTCAGCTCCATGTCTTAATCTGTGGTCAGCTAAGGTTCTGCTTTTTTTGCTTTAGAACAGCGCGTATTCGCTCCCCACCTAGATTGCTCAACTTCAAGCGTCAGCTGTCATCCCTTTAAGTGATAAACAACTATTTACCTTTTAACACTCACAGTCACTAAAACTTATTTAGTCTCTTATTATCATTAAAACATGGTGAAACAAAACATCTAATATTAATCATTACTTTTCTAGATGGTTCTACTGATCCAGACTGCCCTTTTACCTTTACTTGATTATTAAAACTCATAATTATCCCAGTGTAATCACACACTGTTGCTTTGATGTAAATCATACTTCACCATTACTTCTAAACATCATTGCCCTGATTAATTATCACATAGAATCATTCATTTTGATTAGACATTACATAAAAAGCATCTTTATACTTATTTTTAGCAGCTATTTAGCATGAAAAACATAGAAAGTCTGTGTGTGTGTCTGCTGGTGACCACTTGCACTTCAGGTCATGGGGAGAAGGGGGCTCAACACCTTTTGACAGTGTGTGTGACTAAGCCTGTTTTGTTTCTTGCAGGGCCTCTCCTGGAGTATGACACTTCTTCTGTTGTTCTACAACGTTGGAGCTGTGATCATGCATGGCCTTCTCTCAGTCTCTGCCTTCAAAACACTAAAACTAACTAGAGTTTTTTGAAGACTAATGGCTGAAAATGATAGCTAATGCTTCTTAAGAACTAAAGTGAAGCTGAAACTCCTTTAAAATTAGGCTCTGCACTATTTCAGGAAATAGAAATTGTTAATTCATTTGCTATATGTTTTATCTATTTTAACTGGTTATAGTGTGCAGCACTTTGGGCCACCTTGATTGGTGGTAAAAACGGTGCTCTACAAATTAAATAGCACCTCTCAACATAAATTTCATAAGGTTCTTCACAAGAGACAATAACATTTTAAAAAAGATTTTAGAAGATAAAAAAATGTGAGGAAAATGAAAAGTTAAGATAAGGAAAAAAGAATGACAAGAATGACAAAAAGTACACATGGGAGCCTAAAAATACTGAATGTACAGAAATATCAGCTTGCAAAGATACTAGTGAGGAAGACAAGGATGAACAGGAGTTCATGCGAAAGCCAGTCTGAATAATACTGGCCATTAACCCTTTTCTTTTGCAGAAAAAGTTAAATTCTTAAAAAATATTAAATATACCAATGCTAACATGCATGTACAACAGCAGATGTGATCATTGCACCAGCAGCAGAGAGCAATGTTATTAATGTGTATGTGGTGTGTGTTAGGAATGTCTCTCCAGTGTCTTCATAATTAAGCTATAAAATCTAAAACCTATCAACTGTAACCTGCATGTGGCATGAGTTGATGGGTTTTGCAAAAACAATTGTATTTTGACTAACAGTACTTTATGATATAATCATTAAAGATTCCTTGTTTATAAGCTGTTGTGTTCATTTGACTGATACAGAGTTGACACATTAGCTCCTCCGGGTATTTGTTTGATTCAGCTTAAGACGAGCTGCAGGGGAGGACGAAGCGGGTGGAGCAGCGGGAGCATTCCGCTGCACAGCTGGAGGGCATTTCTAATCAGCGCTCACCTGTACATAAACGCAGGAGGAGGACAGATGACATGTTGTGCCAGAAAGACTGGAGGGACGCTGGAGGCGGCTTCAGGATGCAGAGCATAGGAATATTTGTGAAACAAACTGTGTTAATGGCTAAATTGGTGTGGTGTGTGACCCCAGACCAGGGGTTGGCAACCCGCAGCTCTAGAGCCACATCTGGCTCTTTTAGTGACCCCTAGTGGCTCCCTGGAGCTTCTTCACTTTAATTAAATGAGACTTTCCTGTTTCAGCTCCACCAGATATGAAAACATAAAGAGGGTTTGGATTGTTACCATTTACTTTATCCAAGCACCATTGCCTAATTTTGTAAAACACATTGCTCATTTAAAGAACGCATTAGGGATTGTGCTTCCTTGTGTGGGAATATCTGTTTTTGAATGTCAAATGATAAACCTGGTTTTTTGATTGGCTCTAGATCTGGAATAACTTCCTGTTCACCAGGACTTGAAGTGTTATCTAAAGATTTTTCTTCCAAACATTCCAATCGGTCTAGTTCTGCCTCAGGACAGCTCTGCCCAAGCATCTTCTTGGAATCCAAAGTGTTCAATATCTTCCTGTGTTTTCTAATTCTTCTGCTTTGATTTCAAACTTGGATCTATTGAATTCCACTACGTCTTTGACAGACTCATGAAACGCTTGAAATGTTGTAAATTGTGAAGGTTTTAACTGGTTTTCTGAGTAATAAGGCAGGAACAACTGAAGCTGGCTTTGTTCTTTAGAGATGCGAGCATATCTAACAACAGCTACAACTGTCCTTGTCCGCTTCCTTACACAGCCATTGTTGCTTGATAAACTAACCACATCTGGTTTAGATTTCTCACTGTTTGGCACATTTCTGTATTCTGACGCAAAAGTAGCCATGCACATGTCCATACATTCATTGGACTTGGGCCTGCTTTTATATCAATCAGTAATGTTTGTCATCCAGATCTGATTACCATTTGCACTGTTCTGAATGACATTAAGAGGTAAGCTGTGACCTTTCTAGAGCCCTCTTTTAATCTCATGTTTGTTACCCGATACACACTTTCTTGAGTAGAAACTACTCGGTTATGCAGAAACACATTAAACATATAAACAATACATGCATATGCTGCAACTTTTAAATCTGAAGATTATTTGTCAGATGTGTTTTCCTTTTTATCAACACCCGTTTCTGGTTTGCATATGAATGTATTGTTGCTTGGTGGTCGGGGAAGTTGAACCTGCAAGTTGTGTGATTTTTTCTGCAACTTTTAGTGTTTTTTGCTATGCATTTGAACACAACTTACAACTTCATGTAGAGGATCACTTTCAGGTGGGAGGTCGCATGTAACATATTTATCAACAAAAGCTATGACTTCAGCATCTGTGTTGACTCCTATTTTGAGCCCGTTAGTCCAAAATAGACGGTGAGTGTGACATGATCCACGTTGTTTAAATTCTACTCTATAAAAATAATCAATCATTTTACCAACTGGCTGAGTAGGAGACATGATAACATCTTTTAAAAATGATCTAAATCTATAGTCAAACATTCTGGCTGCTGTCACTGGATTGTTTTTTAACAAGTCACATTTCTGTACCCAATCCATTTCATGCATATTGCCTTGAATGTTTTCAATAGCCATCAAAGCTTTCATAAACTCTGGCCATCTTAAATCTGCTGAAGAAAATGAAGCAAACCATGTTGGAATGCCAAGCTGTCTAACATAGGCAAACAGATCCTTTTGAACTCCCTGACAAAATACTGGTGTACCTCTGATGGGCTTCAAAAACCTATAGCCCATGTCAGCATTCAAAACATTCTTCAAAACGTCTGTATTGCCCAGCATGGATGATGTAATGTTGGTGTTATCCAAGCCACGGTAGCCTTTTCTCATTGCAATGGAAACATTTGACACAACTTGATTAACCTCAGACATATATTAACATATATTGAAAAATTTTGGAACCAACTTTTGCTGCCTCTTGGCCAGGACTCCCTTGAAAATGAGGTTTTTAATCTCAATGGGACCTTCCTGGTTAAATAAAGAATACATTTAAAAAATAAAAATATATTGTGCATAGAAGATGTAGTCCAAATTCTTGCCAAATCTGCCATCAGCATTGAGAATTCTGGTGTTTAAATATTTGCTAAGTGTAATCCTTTGCTCTCTTACACCATGACATGTCCCTCTCCCATTGGGAAACAGAACTGGAAAACATTTAGCTTCATTTGAAGTATCTGTAAGCAACCTAACAGGAGTATTTCCCTCAGCTGGTGCTACTGATAAAACACTGTGGGATCAGATGAAGGTAACTATTGAACAGAATATGCTAGTAGAAATTGCATGCTCTTATTAATTAACATGTTTCCACTTTACTCTCTGCTTTCAAAGATTGCAGGATGACTTGATGGGTGGAAGGATTTGTTCCAACTTTTCCTGTGGCAGAATCCGTCCTCGTCTTTGAATTTAAGTGACCAGTGGGTAAATTCATCAGTCATCACTCACATGTACATGTGTTCTCACACACACATCTTATAAAAGTTGTTTTATTGAGGGTTTTTCCCCCTATTTCATCAGGCTCCGGCCAGAGAAAGCTGCTGTGTGTCCTTGGGCAAGACACTTAACCCGCCTTGCCTGCTGGTGGTGGTCGGAGGGACTGGTGGCGCCAGTGCTCGGCAGCCTCACCTCTGTCAGTGTACCCCAGGGCAGCTGTAGCTATGATGTAGCTCATCCCCACCAGCGTGTGAATGTGTGTGTGAATGGGTGGATGACTGATTGTGTTGTGAAGAGCCTTGGAGGGTTGTAGAACCCTAAGAAGGTGCTATACAAATACAGGCCATTTACCATTTTGTTATGATCTGTGTGCTGTCCCAGTCCATTATATGATTTTCTCTCACAAAAAGGAATGTGAAAAAGAAACAAGTCGAAGCCACACCAGAGCAGCCAAAGAAGAAGCAGAAAACACAATAAAGAAATCAGCCATAACAGACCACTGCACAAGAGAAAACCATATAATGGACTGGGACAGCACACGGGTCATAACAACAGAACAACAAAAGTACAGAAGATGGATAAAAGAAGCGATCGAGATAAGAAGACGTGGACCCTGGACCATGAATAGGGATGAAGGAGTGTACACGCTGGATCATTCATGGGACGTAGTGATTAACCGGGAAGGCACAGGCAGTATGGGGCGACATCGTCCCCTACTGCCGCAGATAAAAAGCGGAAGTGAAGCCGTCAATCTGGCGTGGCTCTGAAGATGGCGGCAGTGAGTCGCCAAATCCGTCAGTAATTTAAGGTAAAAAAACCATTGCTACACTGTGTTTAGAAAGCAAGAAAAACCAATGGAGTTAGATATTCTGGATATTTAACATGGGTGCTTGAGTCCACATCATTAACCATCACTGCCTAGGAATCTTTTTAATCTTAACATAACCCTGTTCTCCAAATGGAAATGTGTCAGACAAAACCATAATATGGCAATTTTTTTATTGCTGAAGACAAAAACAACTTTAATGGGACAATATAATTTTACACACACACACACACACACACACACACACATATACATCCCCCCCACACACCGCCTATTTAAGTGTACCTGTCTTCAAGTGCAAGTTCAATCCTTGAACATCTGTTGGGGTCCCCGGTGCAGAGACATGCAACGCCACACTTGACATTGGCTCTTGCACAGCAGCAGCCTCGGGAGCACATGCTGTTTTTGCAATGGTGGTATTTGCTGTGATTGAGTTCTGAAGGTTTTGCCTCTTTCAGCATCATTGTTGCCACCAATTTGTCCCAATTTGCCTTTGACAAGTTGTACAATATAAATAAATACATTTTTACATTTGATAACTTACTTGCTATTGAATGCAGAAACATCTTTTGGATGCATTGTGAAGATACAATTGAAATTCTAACAGTTATTCTGATTGTTGGGGGTTCTAGAGAGATACCTTTAGTTGGCCATGAACATGCCTGAACTAAATGCATCACAAGAGAGTACACAAACAACAAATAGAAATAAACTGGCTGTTTTAACATTAATTGGAAATGTAAGTTAAATGTATGCAGCAAATTATTCCACCTGCACCTAGTTTATTAACCTCTTACCCACTTGAGAGTTCTGATGGTCCGAGTCTTTTGATCGCCAATTGGTATTTAAAGGCTCACAGATCCAATGATTTTGGTGGATTTTTTATCATTTTTTCTGTGGAATGAGTGTACAGGTTGTAGAAAAACATGGCATATAACTGATGCCATAACTTTATGAAATTGTTGATTGCCAATGAAGAGAAGATGAAAATACTGGAAAAAAAGTGATAAAACGCTGATTTTTTGGTATTAAATTGATGCAAAATTATGTAGAAATGTGTTTTAAGAGTTATTTTTTCAGTGGATGTTGTCAGTACATGTGTTCTGTGTATCTGGAATGCATTTATTGATAGCGTACCCAACCCATTGAGAATTTGGGGGGGGGGAATCGTTTTTTACATTTTTCTGATAAAAATACAGGGTTCATGCACTAAAATGGCCACACATTTTTTTCGCAATATTTCCAGCAGAGCAGACCCTCCAATTATTGGTCCTTAGGGTCTAAGTTAACAGAAAAAACACAATTAAAAAGTATGGCAGACCATGTCAGGTTCAACCCACTTTTGAGACTTTGGCCCCCTGACTAGTATGACCAGTGTCTAGGGTGACCAGATGTCCCGCTTTGTGCGGGACAGTCCCGCATTTTCATCACTTTTCACACGTCCCGCAAATTGAGACAATGTCCCGCATTGACAGTCTCCCGTTCCGAATTCCAATCTTGCATAAACGGTGTGGAGAAAGCCGCCTGTTGCTGTCAGTCGAACCAGGAGGCGGGACTTTAACGCCGGTCCGGAGCGCTTGGGGCGCACCCGAACCACCAAAACAGAAGCGTCAGCGAGAACGGAGGAAAGATGAACACCGTGGCAAAAATGCTGTTAGAATAAACTCGTGGGTTGAAAGTGTTCATTGAGACTCTGTCAGGGTCTTTGTGTTGTTTCTCAGAGTCATTTTTTGTGTCACGGCGCGGAGTCTGATATGAAACAGAGCAGAGAATCCAAGAGTCACACAAAAATATGTTGGTCTGAACTGAAGCAGGTTCCCAGTAAGTAGACAGGTCCCAAACGAGTTTCTAACACACACACGGTGCTGGAGTAATTTTTATTTCAAATACATACAAGCTAAACTCTTTTAAAGCACATTAAAGAGATAATTAAATGTAAGCCTTCATTATTTTTCTCAGAAATTTGAGGAAAAAAGTCATTCTAAGGAACCCTGTTAGATTAGATCTGAATTTCTTCAGATTTAAGTCAGTGATGTTTTTTCTCTCTCCCCTAAATATTTACTAGAAAAGATGTGTTGTCATTTTTGAAAAAGAAACACCATTTTGTTTCTGAAATAAGAAAAACATAGCAAAAAAGTATGAATATTTGTTGATTTTATTGGAAAATGTATTAAAAACAAACTTAAATAGATCTAAAATTGTTACAGGTACTTTTACTGTCATTCTGTTGTGGAAAATATTCAATGAAAACTCTAAAAAGCTGCTAAAACCTGCATATTTTTTTTACTGTGGGCCTTTTTATATTATTAAAATGAGTTGATGGTTTAAAATCATTTTAGCTAAAGCTAATCAGAACCACTAGAAGGTCCAAAGAGCCTGAGTTAAGCTGTGGTAATGAGAGGAGCTGTGAAATAGTCTGAAAACTTTTGCTTGTTCAAGTTGAATTCAAATAGAATATATAGTACATGAAATATATGATGATAATAATTATAATAACTATGTATATTTACCAGTGATGTTGGAGCTAAAAGGCAGAAAATAAGTTGTTGTTTTTTTACTTTTTAACTTTATCTTGTTAAATTGGAATTTTACATTGTCCCACATTGAGTAGTCTCTGTCCCACATTTGGCGAGTTGGGATCTGGTCACCCTACCAGTGTCAGAGCTTGGTCCGCATTGCCGGCAGTAAGTCGGGCTCATTTCTGGTGAGAGTTGGACTCCGCCAAGGCTGCCCTTTGTCACCGATTCTGTTCATAACTTTTTTGGACAGGATTTCTAGGTGCAGCCAAGGTGGTGAGGGGAACCGTTTTGGTGGCCTAAGGATCAGGTCTCTGCTTTTTGCAGATGATGCGGTCCTGTTGGCTTCAATAAACCAGGATCTCCAGCTTTTGCTGGAGTGGTTTGCAGCCAAGTGGGAAGCAGTTGGGATGAGAATCAGCTCCTCTAAATCCGAGACCATGGTCCTGAGTTGGAAAACGGTAGAATGCCTTCTCCAGGTCAGGGATGAGGTCCTGCCCCAATTGGAAGAGTTCAAGTACATCGGGTCTTGTTCACGAGTGAGGGAAAGATGGATGGGTGCTGCATTTGCAGTGATGCGGGCGTTGTACCGATCTGTCGTGGTGAAGAGAGAGCTGAGCCAGAAGGCGAAGCTCTTGATTTACCGGTTGATCTCCGTTCCTACCCTCACCTATGGTCACGAGCTTTGGGTAGTGACCGAAAGAACAAGATGAAGAGATACAAGCAGCCAAAATGAGTTTTCTCTGCAGGGTGGCTGGACTCTCCCTTAGAGATAGGGTGAGAAGCTCGGTCATCTGGGAGGGACTCTGAGTAGATCCGCTGCTCCTCCACATCGAGAGGAGCCAGTTGAGGTGGCTCGGGCATCTAGTTAGGATGCCTCCTGGACGCCTCCCTGGTGAGGTTTTCCGGGCACGTCCAACCGAGAGGAGACCCAAAAGAAGACCCAGGATGCGCTGGAGGGATTATGTCTCTCGTCTGGCCAGGGAACGCCTTGGGATTCCCCCGGAAGAGCTGGCCCAAGTGGCTGAGGAGAGGGAAGTCTGGGCCTCTCTGCTTAGGCAGCTGCCCCTGCGACCCGACTCCAGATAACGGAAGACAATGGATGGATGGATGGATGGTATACAAACCACCATGCTGTCAGGACCTCATAAGCGTGTGAAATGTCATATGTGTAATGTATGTATGTTTTGATAGGTTTTTTATTATTTTTAAAGTGAGACTTTTCATGGGTAAAATAAAGCATTTTGACGTACTTTTTGTGTTCACCTGATGCAGGGAAAGGTGTGTCCCCATAAACCACCACCAAGTCATAGTGGTTTCATAAACCATAAATGCCTGCATGCATGCATGCGTGTGTGTGTGTGTGTGTGCTCTGATTGGCCTTTACTAGACTTATAGTAAACCCTGCTGTCTGTAGCCAGTGCATGTAGTGGAAGTGGGGGGAGGCAGAGAGGTTTATCTCTCTGATCACACTTGGCCTAATCCGTTCTTAGAGGATAGAAGCTTAGTCAGTTGTCGGGGTAGGTTGAGCAAAGTTTTTCTTTAAGGAAACCAGCTGAACAGTCTTGATGCTGATTTTTTTCTTCACATAAATTCACTTTTGTATGAGCAGCTCTTCCTTTGCCTCTAACTTCCTTCTTATGATCCAGTCTCCTGTGATCTCTAAAGGACTCTCTCTTTTACACTCACCCGAGTAGAATAGGGGGTGGTTTATTTGCTGAGATTCATTTGTTTTTTTCTGTCAGCTATTTTCTGTTTTATATTTTGATTTTAGTTTGACTTGGCAAAATGAAGGATCGTCTGGCCCAGTTGAAGGAGGTAAGCTCTTTGTTACTGGTGTAAATTAGCACCTGTTAGCGACACAGGCCTTAAATAGTATCAAACTAGTGATCTACTACAAACATCTACCAGACCTGTTGGTCTGCTGCCATTTAACTTACCCAACATTGCAAGAAAACACTCTGAAAAGCACTTGGTCATTTTTCTTGGGTAGGTTTGGGTCATATTTCTGTAATCCAGTTGTTAACAAAATAATTTCTTTAACATCAAAATTGAAGATTCAACCAAAACCTGAAGGGAATGAATGCAGTACATTTTTTCGCTTTTGATTTATTCTTCTTGCTTTTTTTTTTTTTTTTTTTACACATTTTTGTGAATGCATATTCTATGTTTAACCAGTTAAAGTCATGTTTTACTTATGAACCTTAATATTTCTTTAAATAACCAGGCCAAACAAAAATCTGTCATGATTTGGAGGACGTTAGGACCCATAA
Organism: Aphyosemion australe; assembly: GCA_006937985.1. Lineage (NCBI taxonomy): Eukaryota > Metazoa > Chordata > Actinopteri > Cyprinodontiformes > Nothobranchiidae > Aphyosemion > Aphyosemion australe. Next base: position 380,007 of record SSNS01000443.1, on the reverse strand, counting down.
TGCAGTTACCCAGAAATGGCACAGAGATTGAGTTGTGGTATAAAAGATAAAAAGTCCTTTATTTTGTGGAGCGATGTGGTAATCCAAAACTCAGGAAATCTAGGGAGTAAACTCCAAACAAAAAATCCACAAGAAGCATAATAATCACCAGGTGCACGAGGACACAAGTAACACTGACAAACACACAACGAACTGACAACTACAGGTCCTTCTCAAAAAATTAGCATATTGTGATAAAGTTCATTATTTTCTATAATGTACTGATAAACATTAGACTTTCATATATTTTAGATTCATTACACACAACTGAAGTAGTTCAAGCCGTTTATTGGTTTTAATATTGATGATTGTGGCATACAGCTCATGAAAACCCAAAGTTCCTATCTCAAAAAATTAGCATATTCCACCCGACCAATACAAGAAAAGTGTTTTTAATACAAAAAAGGTCAACCTTCAAATAATTCTGTTCAGTTATGCACTCAATACTTGGTCGGGAATCCTTTTGCAGAAATGACTGCTTCAATGCGGCGTGGCATGGAGGCAATCAGCCTGTGGCACTGCTGAGGTGTTATGGAGGCCCAGGAAGCTTCGATAGCGGCCTTAAGCTCACCCAGAGTGTTGGGTCTTGCGTCTCTCAACTTTCTCTTCACAACATCCCACAGATTCTCTATGGGGTTCAGGTCAGGAGAGTTGGCAGGCCAATTGAGCACAGTAACACCATGGTCAGTAAACCATTTACCAGTGGTTTTGGCACTGTGAGCAGGTGCCAGGTCGTGCTGAAAAATGAAATCTTCATCTCCATAAAGCTTTTCAGCAGATGGAAGCATGAAGTGCTCCAAAATCTCCTGATAGCTAGCTGCATTGACCCTGCCCTTGATAAAACACAGTGGACCAACACCAGCAGCTGACATGGCACCCCAGACCATCACTGACTGTGGGTACTTGACACTGGACTTCAGGCATTTTGGCATTTCCCTCTGCCCAGTCTTCCTCCAGACTCTGACACCTTGATTTCCCAATGACATGCAAAATTTGCTTTCATCCGAAAAAAGTACTTTGGACCACTGAGCAACAGGCCAGTGCTGCTTCACTGTAGCCCAGGTCAGGCGCTTCTGCCGCTGTTTCTGGTTCAAAAGTGGCTTGACCTGGGGAATGCGGCACCTGTAGCCCATTTCCTGTACACGGTGGCTCTGGATGTTTTCACTCCGGACTCAGTCCACTGCTTCCGCAGGTCCCCCAAGGTCTGGAATCGGTCCTTCTCCACAATCTTCCTCAGGGTCCGGTCACCTCTTCTCGTTGTGCAGCGTTTTCTGCCACACTTTTTCCTTCCCAGACTTCCCACTGAGGTGCCTTGATACAGCACTCTGGGAACAGCCTATTCGTTCAGAAATTTCTTTCTGTGTCTTACCCTCTTGCTTGAGGGTGTCAATGATGGCCTTCTGGACAGCAGTCAGGTCGGCAGTCTTACCCATGATTGCGGTTTTGAGTAATGAACCAGGCTGGGAGTTTTTAAAAGCCTCAGGAATCGTTTGCAGGTGTTTAGAGTTAATTAGTTGATTCAGATGATTAGGTTAATAGCTCGTTTAGAGAACCTTTTCATGATATGCTAATTTTTTGAGATATAGGAATTTTTGGTTTTCATGAGCTGTATGCCAAAATCATCAATATTAAACCAATAAACGGCTTGAACTACTTCAGTTGTGTGTAATGAATCTAAAATATATGAAAGTCTAATGTTTATCAGTACATTACAGAAAAAAATGAACTTTATCACAATATGCTAATTTCTTTAGGAAGGACCTGTAGAGAAGACAAGACCAGGGTTTAAATACACAGAGGGAGGTGATCAGGGAGCAGGTGTGTTGCTGGTGCTTACTAGAGGGAGGCAGATGAGACCAATAAACTGAATGGAAAGACAAAACAGAAAACAAGAGGCCACTAACTAAACCAGATTTAAGAATGTGATACAATAAACTAAAATTAAACTAGAAAGTAAAACTAGAAAGCTGAAGGGAACAAACAATTCTAAGAATAACTGGTGATAAATAAATTGATAAACCTGTAGAACAAAAACAGCAACATAAACAGGAGGGCTGGGGAATGAGTCTGCATTAGAACTGAGGATAAGTGAACTAATTAACCTGAAAACTACAAAGCTAAAGAGACTGGAGGGCTGGGGAGAAAAGAAATGCCTAATCTGAATAAATGACACAACCAGGGGAGGAGACATGAAGGGAGACAGGAGACAAGGACATGGAACGTGACAAAAGCACCACCAAAAACAAGCTTGCACACTAATGTTCAGTTTTTTTTAGCTCTGATTACGGCACACATTCACTGTGCTGTTGTTTCCATAAGCTGCAGCGTCACCAGGTTTATTCCATTAATGTTTCACCCAGATCTTGTACTGATGATGGGACAGTCTGTCTGCTTCTCAGAGCCTTCTCACACACATCCCAAAGATTCCCAATTGGGTTAAGGTCCAGAATCTGTGGAGGCAGATTCCATGAGTGGAGATGACATCTCATGTGCCCTGAGCTATCTGATCCTGGGATCCTGGGATTGTCATCTGGGAATAGGCTCACTTTTCTCTGCACAACACCTGTAGCTACCCTAACCCTTCTCTGATCCGTAGCTGGCAACAGACATAAAACTCATGGAACAGGAGTGAAAAGTCACCCTGTGTGTTTTGAAAACGGGCTGCAGTACCCAAATTTGATCACATAATATCATTTTTACACAATACATACATCCATCCATCGTGTTATGGCAGCTCTCACTTCTTTACTTCTTTTATTCTTTCCTTGTCTTGTGTGGTGTGTTTTAGTGCCTTTAAGGTGGGCATATATTGTCTTAACCACACAGTCCGCAGGAGTACTTTTGTGCCGTTTGGGTTCTGTTTTTACTGTTGTGGGGACTTTTTGGAAACGTGCTGGGAAATACCTCCAGCTACAAGCATGGGTCCATTGTTTACATCAGACATCTCTGATGGCGCTGCGAGCGCCGGCTCTTCTCTGCATGGAAAGGCTGGTCCTGCCCCCAGAAACACATAAGAAAAGAAGAGGCTGCAGAGTGGGATGTAAACTCCAGGAGAGGAAACAAAGGTATATCCAGGGGCAGCAGTAGCTCAGGAGGTAGAGCGGGTTGTCCATTAATCGGAAGGTTGCAGGTTCGATCCTGGCTCCCCCATAGAATGCTGCTGTTGTGTCCTTGGGCAAGACACTTAACTGTATTTATTAATGAGACATATTGCAACCCGATGCATGGCACTGTTAAACAACAACTCTGCACAAAAGACATTGTTGGTCTCTGGAATTATTATATCCTGAGACAGTTTTCACATGTTATAGTGTAAAACGTACATTCCTCCCTCAGCTGACACGGTCTCAGCATGCAAGCAGCTACAAAGTTCAGTGGACCAGCTGCAGACTGCACATCCAGACACATTTCTGCTCATCAGCGGGGACTTTAATCACCCCTCGCTTTCCTCCACCACCTTTACCCAATATGTGAAGTGCCACACCAGAGACAGTAGGACAATTGATCTGTTTTATGCTAATGTAAAAAACACATACACCTCCAGCCCCCTCAGCCCATTTGGCCACTCTGATCAAAATCTCAAACATCTGATCTCCAAATACACACCCAGGGTGAGAAGAGAGCTTCCAAAGAAGTTGTGAAAGTGTGGTCTGAGGAAGCTAGTGAGACTGGGAGACACTGTACCACATTCATGGAGATGATATTGAGAGCCTGACTCACTGTATCATTGACTATGTGAACTTCTGTGTGGAGAGCACTGCCCCAACATGGAGAGTAAGGTGTTTCTCCAACAATAAGCCCTAGTTGACCCCTGAGCTCAAATCCCTGCTGGACAAAAATAAGAAAACTTTTATTGCTGGTGACAAAGAGGAGCAGACGAACATGTTTTTTGACTTCTAAAGTGCTTTCAACACCATCCAGCCATCTTTACTGCAGCAGAAGATGAGGGATGCAGGAGTGGACAGACATCTGACTGCATGTGTACAGTCGTGGCCAAAGGTTTTGAGAATGACACAAATATTAGTTTTCACAAAGTTTGCTGCTAAACTGCTTTTAGATCTTTGTTTCAGTTGTTTCTGTGATGTACTGAAATATAATATGTCTCAGGATGCTTTACTGTTGGCATGACACAGGACTGATGGTAGCGCTCACCTTTTCTTCTCCGGACAAGCCTTTTTCCAGATGCCCCAAACAATCGGAAAGGGGCTTCATCGGAGAATCTGACTTTGCCCCAGTTCTCAGCAAGTCCATTCGCCATACTTTTTGCAGAAGATCGATCTGTCCCTGATGGGTTTTTTTGGAGAGAAGTGGCTTCTTTGCTGCCCTTCTTGATACCAGGTCATCCTCCAAAAGTCTTCGCCTCACTGTGCGTGCAGATGCGCTCACACCTGCCTGCTGCCATTCCTGAGCAAGCTCTGCAGTGGTGGCACTCCGATCCCGCAGCTGAATCCTCGTTAGGAGACGATCCTGGCGCTTGCTGGACTTTCTTGGACGCCCTGAAGCCTTCTTAACAAGAATTCAACCTCTTTCTTTGAAGTTCTTGATGATCCTATAAATTGTTGATTTAGGTGCAATCTTAGTAGCCACAATATCCTTGCCTGTGAAGCCATTTTTATGCAATACAATGATGGCTGCACGCATTTCTTTGCAGGTCACCATGGTTAACAATGGAAGAACAATGATTTCAAGCATCACCCTCCTTTTAACATGTCAAGTCTGCCATTCTAACCCAATCAGCCTGACATAATGTTCTCCAGCCTTGTGCTCGTAAACATTCTCACCTGAGTTAACAAGATGATTACTGAATTGATCTCAGCAGGTCCTTTAATGACAGCAATAAAATGCAGTGGAAAGTTTTTTTTGGGGGATTAAGTTCATTTCCATGGCAAAGAAGGACTATGCAATTCATCTGATCACTCTTCATAACATTCTGGAGTTTTTTTTTTTATAATTGCTATTATAAAACTTAAGCAGCAACTTTTCCAATTTCCCATATTTGTGTCATTCTCAAAATGTTTGGTCACGACTGTAGTGGGCATTTCCTCTCCTGATTAGTGGAAGGTGTTAAAGTTAAAGTCCCACTAGTTGTCACACACACACTGCTGTGTGTAAAATTTGTTCTCCGCATTTGACCCATCCCCTGGGGGAGCGGTGAGCTGCAGACACAGCCGCGCTCGGGACCCATTTGGTGGTTTAATCCCCCAGTCCAACCCCTTAATGCTGAGTGTCAAGCAGGGAGGCATTGGGTCCCATTTTTTCAAAGTCTTTGGTATGACCCGACCAGGATTTGAACACCGATCTCCCAGTCTCAGGGCGGACACTCAAACCACTAGGCCACTGAGCTTGTCAGTCAGCGTTGGTAACCAATCATCAGCTGGCTGTAAAACTATAAAGGGCCAATGACGATCAGCAGTGGTAGAACGCTGAACTGTCTGCTGATTAAAAGCACACCCCCTCATCTCGTCCTGCAGGTAATATTGCTAACTTTGTCGTGCTACTTTCTTTGCTTTCCATCACTTATGACATATTGTTGTACAGATTATCCTGTCGTGGGTCCTTCTTGTACGTTCGTCTGAAGTAGAGCTGATATGTCAAATCCATTTCCTTTACGTGCTTCTCACTTTGTTTGTATTAAGCCTCTGCTTTGTAAATAAGCACGACACCAGCTAACAAGCTAACGACTACATACACTTACTAGAGTTTCACGGTTGTCCTGGTGGTGGTGAATGCCCACTACTCCCTTTTTAGTTAGTCCCGTCCGGAATGCTCCAACTGTGTGTTTAAAGAACATTGGACCCTTTTTTAAATCAAGAAAGTCCTTTTTATTTGTTTTTAATTTGATAAATAAACGTTGAGGATGGAACCACCAGTTTTGGAAACTTCTTGAGTGAATGGCCTACGGTGCTAAATCCTAGGGTGTAAGTCCTTAGGTGGCATTGCTGTTTTCTTTTTTTTATCACCTTAAGCTTACCTATAATGCCACAGTAATTCCTGGCGTTGCTGACAGGATCAATTATAATCAGTGTTGGGGAAGTTACTCAAAAATAGTAACATATTACATATTACAAGTTACTTTTCCAAAAAGTAATATATTACAGTACTTAGTTACTTACTTCATGAAGTAACTTAATTACACTATTTTCTGATTACTTTTGCACCCAGAAAGTAACCTGCAATATTGTTTTCATTCAATAACAGCACTGAAGATCTCTTTTTGACACCCTTCTTTAATAAAAGAAATGTAAAACAAGCACTAACAACAGTGCTACATAAGCACCTTGAAAAATGCAAACTTGTAAAATGCTTTCATAACCTCAAGGTACACAGCATCAAAATATTTTTTTGCTTAGAATGTTTACACAAACTGTTAAGTTTTTGTCCTTTCTTGCAACAAAGGAAAAGTAATGTGCATACTTCCATCCGTAAAAAGTCGCCTTGCCCTCCATCGCCTCTGCCATGTTGCTCTTTTCCCCGTTTGTGATTGTCCACATAACCTTGCAACATCATCACATATAAAAAAAGCATCCTCCGAGTTCTCCTTGGAGGAGAGAGCGAGAGACAAGCCTAGTTGATTGTAATGCAAGTAACTAATGTTGGTTTCTCTTTGTAACAAGTAATATATTACAGAAATGTCTTAAGTAATGCATTACATTACTGCGTTACCAATAAATGTAATGTAATTACTGTAATGCATTACAACGTAATGAGTTACACCTAACACTGAATAATTCACTCTGAGAAGCAAAGTGGTGTGTTCCATTCTAGTGTTTAAACATTTTTTTTTCCACCAAATTTTTTTCTCTAACTCCTTGTGTGTTTTAAAGACAAAGCAGCAGTTGTTCCTGGTGAAGGTGTGGTAAGTAATTCTGATGAACATGGAGGAAGAATTGCAGGAATTGAAATGAACCTCAAATGAACAGTCAGCAGCTTTCCTAAGTGCTGACGCTCCTGTAGTGGAGAAGATAGTGTTTATACCCCGTGACCAAAAATTCCCTATGTGAAAAATGGGTATCGGTCTAGTTCAGGGGTCGGCAACCCAAAATGTTCAAAGAGCCATATTGGACCAAAAAAACACAAAACAAATCTGTCTGGAGCTGCAAAAAATGAAAAGCCTTTTATAAGCCTTATATGAAGGCAACACAGGTTGTAAGTGTATATTAGCTATATTAGCCCATTATCAAAATTACTAAGTAGGCTACAAATACATGATGAGCATTCATGATTAAATGTTTATTTCCCTGCAGCAACCTGGAGAGAACAACACACCACGTGACTCTGCTGTAGATATTTGGTGCTTTACGTTTAACTTCCATTACAATATTAATCAGTGGTACTAATTTGGTAATTTCTTCTTGCGGCCCAACACAGCTCACATACCTGCATAACAGCGCTGTCTGTTTGATATCGATCACACGACTCATCACAGGATGGAGCTGAATTAATGTCTTTGATTTGCTGATTGGTGACGTCGCCTGCTGTCGTTTTAATGGTCCTTGTCTTTGTGGAGAGAGAAATGTCTTTAATTTTCTGGATTATCTCGGTTTTGTTTTTGAAGTCTGAAATAGGTGCTCTGATATTTTGATGAATGAATCCTTCATGTAATCACCATCCGTGAACAGTTTCCCCGCTTTATCATCTCTCAGTTTGCAACAAAACTTGCAGCAGTAGTGGAGTTTGGAGATGTAATCCACTTCTTAAATCTACTTTTATAACCTGACACACGGGAGGCGACATGCGACAAAAGCCAGCGGCGCCTCTGTTCCAGGGCGAATAGCGAGTCTTCTGAGAAGCATCCTGTCCCCTCATTGGTCAGTCAATGAAACCTCCGCTGATTGGTCCTTGTCCGAGCGAAACAAAAGTTGAAGTTTTTCCAGGTAATCCTTCTGTGTCGTCAGTGAAAGCAAATAATTGGGTCCATTCTCCCTTGAATCCTCTGTTCTCATCAGCTATCTTTCTCTTTTTCCCTTTGGGATCCACGGCCCTGACACACCCGCTGGTTTGTTTACATCCATCTGCCTGGCACGGCGCCGCCATATATCTATGGGCGCCGCGCTGAAACGTGTGTCGCAGGCTATGACGCAAATTTTTGTTGACAGAAATGTTGAAATTTAATATTTATTATGCACATTTTTACAGCATTGGAAAACGTTAAGAATGTTTGTCCTCCTACAGAAACCATATTAAAACAAAAAATATATCCCCATCCATTTTCATACATTTGTGAAGAAGCTCCAGGGAGCCACTAGAGGTCGCTAAAAGAGCCGCATGCGGCTCCAGAGCCGCATTTGCCGATACCTGGTCTAGTTTAATGGCTCGAAGAGGTAAAAGCATGTATGAGAGCCAGACATTTGTCTACATCTGATCTGGCATTTTTTATTTTTGATCATTTAGAGGGAGAAGCATGGGAGGAGATTAAATATCTCTCTGCTACAGAATGAACTGACCCTGATCAAATTATTGCTGTGCTAAAAGAACTTTATGGCTGCACTGATTCATATATTACTCTGCAGGAAGCATTTTTTTCTTGGAAGCAGCGTGAGGGAGAAACTCTGTTGGAGGTTTCCCTTGCTGTGCTTAATCTTATGGGGAATGTGAAACAAGTTGCTCCTGACATGCCGAGCGCTGACATCTTACTGAGGGATTAGTTCGTTGAACAGGTCCTAGATGGAGCTTTACGCCGTGAACTAAAACAACTAGTTCGTCAACAACCCAATCTCATGCTACTTGAGGTAAGAGCAGAAGCTATCAGATGGGAATGGGAGGGCATGCCTGTTAATGTTAGAGGTCAATTATACTCTACTCCTTCAACCAACGGTTTACAAGGAGGAGTCTCTCCTGGGAGTTGTCTAGCTCAAGTGTCTGAGATGACTGAGATTAAGCAAATGCTAAAATTGCAACAGGAACAGCTTAACAAACTGGCTGACAGCATTGCTCAATTACAGGGTTCCCGAAAGCAGAATAAAACTTTCTGGATTTAAAAAAAGGGTCCAATGTTCTTTAAACACACAGTTGGAGCATACCGGACGGGATTAACTAAAAAGGGAGTAGTGGGCATCCACTGCAACCAGGACACCCGTGAAACACTACATACACGTGGAAGATGAAAAATCCCACCACCAATGAAAACTGCATGCCACACAATGGGGGGGACAGGTCACCACACCAGGGGGAAGAACCACACCCACCGGCAGTCTCCAACTGGAAAAAAAAAAAGAATAAAATACAATTAAAAACAATATAAATGGAAAGAAATAAAAACATATGCCACAACTCCACCCAATCGTAGTCCTTATTATTGCAGTCCTTTGGAGTGAAATAGCGTCGTCTGTAGTCTCAGCTCGATTCGCCGATGGTCCACTCGGGCACCGACCAGGCCCCCACCTGATGCAACCCATTGTTCGGGTCTTAATCGCTGTGGAGCTCCTTTGGCTTCTCCAGCTCCAGCAGACCAGCACTATTAGCACAGCGCTCTAAGGTATGAGGCTACAAGAAAAAAAACAAACACAGAGCAGAGCAGCTCCCAACGAGTCGCAGCACAGCAAGGCAAAACAGCAGCATCCAGGTAGCAACTAGGGCTAACGGCCTGCCACTGCCGCTTTCCTATAATTAAAAAGAAACACAATTAAAACCCATTTTCATGGCTGAGAGCAAAGCATGTACCAGCTACATACCAATCAGGCAGTTCCTCTGACAGCAAGTGTATGTAGTCATTAGCTTGTTAGCTGGTGTTGTGCCTATTTACAAATACAAAGTGAGAAGCACGTAAAGGAAATGGATTTGACATACCAGCTCTACTTCAGACGAACGTACAAGAGGGACCCACGTCAGGATAATCTGTACAACAATGCGTCATAAGTGATGGAAAGCAAAGAAAGTAGCATGACAAAGTTAGCAATATTACCTGCAGGACGAGATGAGGGGGTGTGCCCTTAATTAGCAGACAGTTCAGCATTCTACCACTGCTGATCATCATTGGCCCTTTATAGTTGTACAGCCAGCTGATGATTGGTTACCAACGCTGACTGGCAACACCTTCCACCAATCAGGAAAGGAAATGCTCTCCCACTACACATGGGCCATCAACTACCTCTCTAACAGGCCACAGTAATTGAGGCTGCGCAACTGCATGTCAGAGGTAGTTGTGTGCTGTACTGGAGCTCCGCAGGGTACGGTGCTTTCACCCTTTCTATTCACCTTCTACACCTCGGACTTCACCTACAACACCAGCAGCTGTCACCTCCAGAAGTTCTCAGATGACTTGGCCATCGTTGACTGTGTGTCTGAAGGGAATGACCTGGAGTACAGGTCAGTCATCATTGACTTTGTGGACTGGTGTGAGCGTAACCACCTTTGCTTAAACACCATTTAGACAAAGGAAATGGTGATTGACTTCCAAAGAAACACTCCTCCTCACTCACCAGTAAACATCCAGGGTGCAGACATTAAGGTGGTGGATTCCTTTAAGTTCCTGGGTGTTCACCTCAACAGATGCTTTGTATAAGAAGGGCCAAATCTGCCTCCACCTTCTGAGGAGGCTGAGGTCCTTCGGAGTGAATTCCCATCTGCTTAACTCTTTTTACCATTATGCTGTGGTCTGTTGGGGTGCAGGCAGCTCTGACCAAGACAAGAAGAGACTGAACAAGCTATTTAAGAAAGCTAGCTCGGTTCTGGGCTGGGCTTCAGTGTCTTTTCAACAATCCTCATACTAAGCAAGCATGTAGTGACTGTGGAGAGGAAAACTCCCTTTTAACAGGAAGAAACCTCCATAGGATCCTGGCTCAGTATGAGCAGCCATCCACCACGACTCACTGGGGATTGAGAAGACAGAACAGACAGACAGAAACACACACACACACACACACACACACACAACATATATACTAAGTAGTGTTTCTATGGCTACATTGTGGTTTCTTAGAAATTCTATTAAATAAGAGAAACTTTATTGCCTATATCTGAGTGAATCTATAGTGTAGCTTCTTCTGGGGAGAAAAACACTTAGAGGGAAAATAAAGTTAACAGCTGAAATAACAGAAAATAATGCAATTAGAGAGTGGTGGTAGAAGTGAGTAGCAGAGTGTGGAAAGTGGTGAGTTTGTCTAACAGTCAAAGCATATAGCAGCATAACTACAGACTCAGGATAACCTAGCCTTTTAGATGGAGGCATGTGGGAGGCAGGGCCAGGGAGAAGTCTTTAACGACAGTAGTCCCCTCTGTACACTCCACCTCCCTCTGCTCCCCACTCGTCTAAACCTCCAATCTTGAGGTAATAAATGCATGAACCAGTTTTTCAGCATTACTCCTGGAAATGATGCTTCTAATCTTAGCAATATTCCGAAGGTGGAAAAAGGAAATCCTACAAACCTGTTTAACGTGGGATTTGATGACATGTCCTGGTCAAAGATAACACCGAGGTTCTTTACTTTGTTCTCGGAGGCTAATTTAATACTGTTTAGATTAGGTGATTGACTAAGCAGTTTCCTTTTCTGAGGTTCTGGTCCAAAGATGATAACTTCAGTCTTGTCTGGATTTAGCAGCAGAAAGTTTAGAGTCATCCAGATTTTTATGTCTTCAAGACAAGCCTGTAGTCTACCTAACTGATTAGGTTCATCAGGGTTTATGGATAAATATAACTGAGTATCATCAGCATAACAATGGAAGTTTATCCAACGCTGTCTGATGGTTTTACCAATTGGAAGCATATATATAGTGAAAAGAATTGGTCCAAGTTCTGAACCCTGTGGTACTCCACAAGTAACTCTAGAGTATGAAGAAGATTTCTCATGTACATGAACAAACTGAAATCTGTCAGATAAATAAGATTTAAACCAGCCTAGCGCTGTTCCTTTGATCCCTACAGCATGTTCAAGCCTTTCTAAGAGAATATTGTGATCGACTGTGTCAAAAGCAGCACTGAGGTCCAACAAGACCAGAACAGACACAAGATTCTTATCTGAGGCCGTGAGAATATCATTTGTAACTTTCACTAATGCGGTTTCAGTGCTGTGATACTCTCTAAAACCTGACTGGAATCCCTCAAACAGATCATTAGTGTTTAGATGCTCACATACTCGATTGGCCACAATTTTCTCAAGGACTTTAGATAAAAATGGGAGATTAGATATTGGTCTATAATTCATTAGGTCATCTGGATCCAGAGAAGGTTTCTTAAGTAGAGGTTTAATTACAGCAACCTTAAACTCCTGCGATACGTATCCATTTACTAAGGATAGGTTAATTATATCTAAAATGGGGGCGGTAACCAAAGGAAATGCTTCTTTAAACAATTTGGTTGGGATTGGGTCTAAAATACAAGTTGAAGGTTTAGATGAAGCTAATATTTTTGATAACTCTGAAAGCTCAACTGCATCAAAACAGTTCAAACACAGATGAGGTTCTACAGTTACCTCAGATGCTGCCTCACTTACTGAGGAAGAAGAAGTCGTGTTGGGGAGGATGCTGATGACTTTGTTTCTAATAGAATCTATTTTATTAGTGAAGAATCCCATAAAGTTGTTGCTGCTGAAGGCTAAGGGAATAGCTGGCTCAGAGCTATGATTCTGTGTAAGTTTGGCAACTGTACTGAAAAGAAATTTAGAATTATTCTTATTCTCCTCAATTAGTGACGAATAATATGCAGTTCTAGCTTGTTGAAGCTTATTTTTATAAAGCACTAGACTATTTTTCCAGGATAAGTAGGACTCCTTCAGGTGTGTAGAGCGCCATGTTCTCTCCAATTTTCTAGAGTTCTTTTTTTAACTACGCAGTTCAGAATTAAACCAGGGAGCCAACTTCCCGTGCTTAATAGCCTTCTTTTTTAAAGGGGCAACATTGTCTAATGCAACCAGGGTTGCCAGATTGGGCGGTTTTCTGCCCAATTGGGCTTATTTTAGTTACACCTGGTGGGGAAAAAATGCATTGGGCGGTTGGATGAAAATTGGGCTGCTTTTGCCCACATTTGGCGTGTTTTTAATATTGTGAAAACAGCACAACACCCTCTGATTTTATGGTGGAAAAATAAAATAAAAATCTAATTAATAAATAAATTGATAATAACAGATAAATAATTCTGTGAAATGTTTGACATTAGTTGTACTCAATCACATTATTTTATTTGGCAACTCACCATTGGTCACGTTGAGTTGTTTACACTGACGTCACGGTCCACGACGTCGGTGTAAACAGTTTAACTCGCAGAGGCACTGAAGCTACGCTGCTTAGAAGCTGAAGCTGAAAACTTTTGAAACATGCCAAAGTGGGGAAAATACAAGAAATTGTACAGGAAGGAATGGGAGAGTGACCCTGAACTAAAAACCTGGATCGGGCCGAGCCCAGGAGATGACTCTAAAGCTCGTTGCAGGTACTGTAAAACAGATATAAGAGCTTGTTTGCAATGTTTACCATTGCCTTTGTGATTATTTTACGGGTTTACACCGATGTCTGGCACGTTCGTGGATTGGGCTGGTTATTTTTGGATTGGGCGGGTTTTCAGCTGTGATTGGGCTGGAGACTATCAATCTCATCTGGCAACACTGACTGCCACACGCAAAGAGGAAGTAACACTTTGGATGAGACCATCAATTAGTGAAGGGCTAGAAATGAAATAGTTGCCCTCTGAGATTCTGAAGACAGTAAAGATGGAACAGTAGCTTTAAAGTTTGCTACAGCGTTATCAGATAAAGATCGACTATAGTGGAATTTACTTTCATGTCTGGAGAGCTCGGTTATAATAAACTCATGAGTTATCAAAAAATGGTCCGACAAGACAGGATTGTGTGGAAATACTGTTATCTCCTCACACTCTATACCATGTGTCAGCACAAGGTCTAATGTATGATGGCAGGAGTGGGTGGAGCTATGGATTCTTTGAGTAAAACCAATTGAGTCTAAGATATTACTAAAGGCTACGTTGAGAGGATCACTTTCAATGTCAACATGAATGTTAAAATCCCCCGCCACAATGACCTTATCAGTATTTAACACCAAATCAGACAAGAAATCTGAGATCTGATCCAAAAATTGAGAGTAGGGGCCTGGTGGACGATACAAGACTACAAACAAAAGTGGTTTTAGAGCTTTGCAATCCGGATTAGGCAAACTAAGAATTAGATGTTCAAAAGAACTGTAGCTATTAATTGGTAGGGGACTGATTAATAAATCTGAATGAAAGATGGTTGCTACTCCTCCTCCTCGCCCTGTACTACGAGCAATATGATGATTTAAATAATTGTTCTAGTTTTCTGTTCTGTCCTGCTGGTGGTGGTCAGAGGCACTGGTGGCATCTGTGCTTGGAATACTCGCCCCTGTCAGTGCGCCCTGGGCAGCTGTGGCTACATTGTAGCTCATCACCACCAGGGAGTGAATGTATGTGTGAATAGATGAATGAAACACTGTAGTGTAAAGCACTTTGGAGTCCTCTGACTCTGAAAGGCGCCATACAAGTGCGGGTCATTTATCATTTACAAATTGCGTTAAAGTGGCTCTCCGGAGTATTTCTTCTATCTGATGGCACCATCTAGTGGCTGACAAGCATATCGTACCAATAGTCGGGTTGACTCGGTAATTTAAGATGGCGACTACACGTTTCTTGTTTATGAATGTGCTTCTGTGGCCGACAGAGCTAAAACATGTTGTTTTACAAATATTATTCTCATATCATGTTGTGTTTTCATACATTTAGATTTTAAAGACTTTAAAATATAGAGTTGTTCATCAACTCTGCATCAGCCGAGGTAATTCCTTAAATTTGAAGCACGTAAGCGGTAGTCTAACGCTATTGGTTAGTTCTGGTTGGCGTTCAGTTTCCTATTGCATGCTTTTTACGGGGCAGGAGGCGGGCTTAGCAAAAAAAAAAAAAAAAGACGTATCGCTTACATTATATCACACTACATGATAAGACAATCACTTTTACGGATATCTGAAAAATCATATATAATTCCTGAAAGGGGAAAACTTCGGATTGCTGCTTTAAATAACTTGTTATCAGCTGAAAGATTATTAGCCATGCAGTAATTATCCAATAGGATGCTCCTAATTGTTTGCTTAGTTATATCCTGGTGACAACATTTTCTTTTGGACAGGCAGAGTATAGTATTTATTGCAAAATTAACTCAATAAAATTGTTCATTAGGGTGTAATAACCAACATCATGGGTTGTTCTAGTCCACCCGGTGTTTGGTCAACTTTTAATCAGAACTGACTGGGTTTTCCAATTATCGCTGAACCTATGTGCCCTAGCTCAAACTTCACTTGAAAGTTTTCAAATCATGAAAGGGTTTAATGAGATTCCGCCTTACAGAGAGCATCTGCAGACTGTTGCTTTTCCTGTTTGACATCATTCTAACAGAAGAGTGACCAGGGTGGTGATGACATCGAGGTTCCAGTGGAAAACGAGGCTTTCATGGACGACTTCTTTGCCCAGGTATTCAATGTGCCTGTCAACGCAAATGAAATATGTTAATTTCATACTTCATAGGCGAGTTTTTGTTCTAGATTGAAGACATACGCATCAGCATTGACAAGATCGATGGGAGTATTACAGAAATCAAAAAACTCTACTCAACCATTCTGTCAGCCCCCACATCTGACCAAAGTAACAGCTTCAAACACATCCTGAAGTGGTTTAATTCTAGCATCTGGTACTGTCACCATGTTTTTGATGTTCTATTTCAGAAACACAGGATGATGTCGAAGCCCTCACCAATGACATAAAGAAGTCAGCCAACAATGCAAGAAACAAGCTGAAGAGTCAGTATATTTAGTTATTGTTCCTTTTTAAAATAAATACATCAAAACTCAAGACAAGATTAACAAATGCACTTTTAGAATGAGCAGACAGAAGCATCACGTGTCCCTGGATCAGAATGAAAACAGCAACCCATCTAAATTTGTACCAGAAAATTATGAAAATGTATTTTATTTTTAAGTTGAGCTTCAACAACCCAGTGTTGTTTTTGTTGTTAACCTTACCAGAGGTTCTGAGATTGTAACAGCTAACATGGAGCTTGTGGTGTTTGTGTGCTTCAGGTATTGAGCGTCAGCTTGAGTTGAACAAAGATGAAAGAGCCTCGGCCGATATGAGGATACGCAAGTCACAGGTCAGACTTGGCAGAACGGCTTCCTGCTACACGTTAAAGCCACCCTCCTCAACATTTCACCAGCAGTTCCTCTCCTTAAACCATTTAACGCATTTTTGCAGAGTTAATTTCCTATTTCTGCACATTCTGAAGCTTCTGTCTGTTCTTGGCTTGTGAATCCTTTGAAATAATTTACTGTTTTTGTTTGTTTTTGCTGCAAGAGGAAAAAAATCTCCCAGACTAGAAATAACAACATATTTACATACAAATATCTATTTATTATTTCATTGGGGGGGGCTGAATAAATAGAAGTTACATTGATAACTGTGGGTTTCCTGTTCCAACAGCACGCAATTTTGGCTAAAAAGTTTGTTGAAGTTATGACAAAATACAACGAGGCTCAAGTTGACTTCAGAGATAAAAGCAAAGGCAGAATCGCCCGACAGCTTGAAATCAGTAAGTTACTCACACTCAGCGTTTTCATGACACAAACACAAAGAGTGGCTTGGTGTCCACAGATGATTCCTTCAAACATCAGCTGGGAGTTTAACTGAACATAAAACATTAACATCATCTATCATGCAGCTGCAGTGTGAAGCTGCTGTGACGATGTAATACAGAAAGAACATTTTAAACTTGTTTGGAACTGAAGTCTCAAACACTCCTAGCAGAAAACTAGAAAATCAGTTTCTCATGATTTGTACTGTTTTGTCTCTGGGTTCTTGGATTTTTGTCATGTCTCAGTAAACATTTACTCCCACGTTCTGGACTTTTCTCAGTCTAAGTTGTGCTGATTCTGGGACTGGTTGCACCCTCTGTGCAGCGGAACCTGGACAAAAGAATGTAGTGTGTGTATGGGGAGTGTCAGCAGGTGTATGACGTTCATTTATGTCTTTAGGTTGGGTGTGATTATGTGTTGTGTTGGGAGTGTGTGACCGTTTATCTGTCTGGGCTAGGTCTTGGTCCAAAATGCGGCAGCAAGATTTCTCACTATCTCAAACATATTACCCACATTTTAGCTGACTTACTCCTGGTTCTTACAGTAAGTTCTTACTTACTGGTTAGAACCAGGTAAATATTGGATTAGGTTCAAAATCCTCCCTAATATTTTTAAATCCATCCATAAACTGGCACCCTCATATTTGACTGAGCTTATCACCCCCTAAAAACCACCTCGTGCACTCAGAGGTGTGGAACATCCCGAAAGAGCGTGGTAAACTAGCTTTTGGTCATGCGGGACCTAGATTATGGAATGAACTTCCTCTACTCTCTGAATGATTTGACCTTTTTTTTTTTTTTTTTTTAGAATGGATCAGTAACATAACTTTTTGAGCACACTTGAACAGCTAACCTGTTCCTCTTCAGTCCCTGACCCTGTGTCCTGCCTGGAGCCTAAGCAGCAACGTCAGTTTTTCATAGTGTTCAGCAATTTTGTCAGAAATTAACAAATACTTCTAAAAACTATAGAATGACATTTAAGGAACATTTAATGTTCTTTAAATGGAATTTAATACAAAGCATTTCAAGAAATTATGTTGTGTTATGATTATTTTTCCAAACAATGCAACACAAAAATTCTCATAAAATGAATAAAACTGAAGATATTTTAAATAAAATACAAACTAAATGTGATGGAAACACAAAATCCTAAATAGTTTGAACTGCAGTAAAAAATGTAAAAACAGAAATAACATTTCTTCCTGCTTTCCTGATTCATTCAATCATTTTTATGGGGTTTTTTTTTTGCTCATGAAAGTTAAGTTTTGCTTCACTAGTGAGTAACTGCAGGTAAAATGATGCCTTGCTGTGCTTTTTGTTGACAATATTAAAATATGATTGGAGGTTTATCCTTTTTCTCTGCATCTGCCTCTAGATCAGCTAATCCACGGCTCTCTGTCCCTCACTCTCATGGAGAGAGAGAGAGAGAGAGAGAGAGAGAGAGAGAGAGAGAGAGAGAGAGAGAGAGAGGAAGAACTTTCCCAATCCTGTTTTATTATTAAATGGGACAATCGGCTGAAACAATTGGGGGAAGTTTGGTGAAACTAAATCACAGGAGATGTCTAGAAAGTTTGAATATCATCCAGCCAGCAGCTAAAAGGGGCGTTTTGGTCTGTAAACGAGAACGCCCTCTTCAATAACAGAAACGCCCCCTTCTTCTTATTCGCTCCTGAATTGTTACTTCACATCTGGTCTCAATCGATCTTTCAAAATAAGATAGTGATATTTTTTATTATTTAAAACAATAAAACTCTAAATAAGAGTTTGTAGCTTTAAAATGGTTGGAGAGATAAAGGTAAACTGTAGATGAGAAATCTTCAGTAGGACCCAAAGTTTGTGTTGGGAGCAAATTCCATATTGAAATGAATAATTTTTACAGATATGTTCCTTCTTATTTTTACATGTTTTTAAAAAAATCATTATAAATTTCATATTTTTAATTTATATATACATATATAATGAATTTAAAAATTAATTTTATTTTTTATTTTGGCCTCGCTCAAGACAAAAGCTCCAAGGAAAGTTCCTTGTGGACCATAGATGTTTGGAATATATCGATTATGTGACGCACTTTTACTTTCAGTTTCATCACTACCACGTCTGCTGCTATTTGCGTTTTTTTACATTCCCGCTCCGTCTGTCACCATTAGCGGTGTTTTACCACACTTTCTACACCCAGCGTGTCCTGAACACGGTGGAATAAGCTTCAGATCATGTGTGCAGCTTGTTTACTCTCGTGAAGCACAGACTCTGTTGCTGCACGCTGCAGCAGCGTCACTTTCTCTCTCACTGGACGAGTGAATATTGTCACCAGAGGGTGAACACTCCTCTTAAGAATCAGAGCATTAGAGCTTTGTCATCAATGAACAGACCTGTCAGCATTGCATGTTTTTCCCCTCTAAAATTTGCCCTCTGTGAGCTCCGCTTGTCCCCTCCTCTCGCAGCGTCCCGGTGGGAGGCGGTTTTCAAACTCAACTTCGAACATTTCAGATCGTATTTGCAGCTGTGGCTCGTTAAACTCAGCAATGATGCTTCATGCTTGTCACAATATTGCGACTTTGGTGCTTAAAGGGTTAATGTAATTGTGTAAAAATGAGAAATACTTGCAGACATATTGTGTAGACTTTTATTTTGACACATTCAGCAGTGAAAATTAGTTTTTTTTATGCCCATTCTGATTGGTTGGTGACATGCTACAGTAACCCCCACTAAGGTGTTTTTGTAGCACAAACGGAAACGCCCCACAGCTGGCCGGACCCTGCTTGAAAGTTTGGAAACGTGTGCTCATCGTGTTAATAAACGAACAGCATTTAATTTAACGAGCTATTACCGGAGATAGGACTTTACTGTCACCCAGAATATTTTACAGAGGATGATTTTCTCCTCAACATCAGACTCCCAATCCAGGTCTGTAATGAAGTCACCCCATCTTCTTTAGAAGCGCGTCTTCATCACTGCTCCAGCTGCAGCTGAGATCAAAGTTGACAGAAACGCGGATCCGTGCTGCAACCCGAACAATTAATCTGCGTATTTCCGGTAGTACACGTTTCCCGAAAAATTTGTGCAATAATCAGATTTTTATTTTACTTCCACAAAATGCTGATTTTAGATTAGATATATAATGAAAACAGAGACGACTTGCCATCAAATTTTAAAGCTGTCCCTCGTTAATTACAAGTCAGGCAGGATGGCTAGCTGGCTGCTTCCAGGCGAGCAACTTTCAAGTGCGAACGACGAGTTGGAAACCCCTGTTCTAGAGTTACCATAAGGGTTAAATTGGTGTGCCACTCCAAAATTTTCCCTGGCCCCACCCTATGAAATGTCTCTGGGGTGCCACTGGTCGTTCTGCAGGTCTAGAAGCAGATTGTTTTACCTCGTGTTTTCTTTGTTAACCCCACCATCACAACACATCTCTTCTTCCTTTCCCTCTCATTTCCGTCTCTGTGTCTGTTGGGATTAAAAAAACCCAAAAGGAATACTAATAAAAGTTTTTATATCAGGTGGGGTATTATAGCTGAAACCGTAACGCTTCGCCTGTGAGAGTAAAACTCTAAGTTGTGCTTATTTAGATTTTGAAGCTTCTTTGTGGACTTTGTTTTGTCCTATGGCAGTCTCACATCTAGTGTTATTCTATATTTGATTGCTTATCTGATCTTAGTGAGTCTCATTCACCCCGCTGGATTAGCGACAACAAAGAAGGAAATTGCTTAAAGACGAAGGTTTTGTGGAATATTTTTAAAAAGAGTGGGCTTTGAATCTGGAATATAATGACCTGCCTGGAACATCAGCATCTGTTCTCTGGGAGGCAGGGACGGCAGTGATGAGAGGTAAAATAATCTCTTTCTCATCACATAGGAAAAAAACAGAAAACAAACGTATTCAGGAATTAGAAGAAATGATTAAGTCTTTAGGGGCCTCATCAAAAGAAGAAATACAGAACATAATACGTAAAGCTAAACTAGAACTTAATGAAATTATTGATAAAAAAAATCACATTTTTAGCACAAAGACTACGAATAGAAAACTTTGAACATGGTTATAAATCAGGCAAATTCTTAGCTAACCAGTTAGAAATAAATAAAGAAAAAACGACTATATCTGCTGTTAAAGACTCGACTGGTAATATAGTATATGATCCTGAAAGAATAAACAACACTTTCAGAGACTTTTACAAAACTTTGTACTCACCACAGATAAACCCATCGGATAATGAGATCAATCAGTTCCTTGACAGAATAATACTTCCTAAATTATCAGATAGCCAAGTGTTGGCCCTGGACTCACCACTAACATCAGCTGAGCCCAATAAGAAGGCTCCAGGTCCAGAGGGGTTTTCAGTGGAATTCTATAAAGAATTCTGGATCATTCTGGCTCCAACATTCTTCAGAATGATGAGAAATTGAAGTAAATGGCAGGCTACAGCCAAATATGAATTCAGCCAACATTAGTCTCCTGTTAAAACCAGGCAAAGACCCTGTGTCTCCTACCAGCTATCGTCCCATATCCCTTATTAATGTTGATCTCAAAATAATTAGTAAAGCCCTTGCAAAAAAATTAGAGAAGGTAACCCCTTTCATAATACATCCTGACCAAACTGGTTTCATAAAGGGGAGGCATTCGTCCACAAATTCACGTAGATTATTTAATTTGATAGACTTTTCTCACAGTAGAAACGTTGAAACTAGTATATTACCTCTTGATGCAGAAAAGGCTTTTGACAGAGTCAATTGGAAGTTCCTATTTACAACCTTACAGAAATTGGGTTTTGGAAACTCCTTCATAAACTGGCTAAAAACATTATACAGCTCAGCAACAGCATGTGTCAGGACAAACGACCAAACATCAGCCAGCTTCTGTCTTCAGAGGGGGACCAGGCAGGGATGCCCACTCTCCCCCTCACTGTTTGCTATCTTTATTGAACCACTAGCAGCAGCAATCAGGCAAACTACAGTTATTGAAGGTATAAAGTGTAAGAACATAGAACATAAAATCAGTCTTTATGCAGATGATGTGTTACTTTTTCTCCAGCATTCACAATCCTCTCTCTCCCAAGCAATTGAACTAATAAACTCTTTTTAAAGAGTTTCGGATAATTCAATAAACTGGTTAAAATCTACAGTTCTCCCAATTAATTTCTCTTTTGTCAATTCCCTCAATACACCATTAGAATCAGGTAATATTACATACCTAGGCATTAATGTCTCTCCCAGGCTGGCAGATTTAACTAAATTAAATTATATCCCACTTTTAAAGAAAGTGGAAGACGACCTTGCCAGGTGGAAATCTCTACTGATATCACTCATGGGGAGGGTTGCCACAGTTAAAATGATGGTTTTACCAAGAATCAATTATTTATTCTCAATGATTCCAAACAAGCCTCCATCTGATTGGTTTAGATCTCTGGACTCCTCCATCACTAAATTCCTCTGGAAGGATAAACCCCCGCGAATTAGCTTAAAAACACTACAGAAGACCAAAGATAGAGGAGGGCAGGATCTACCCAACTTTTATCATTATTTCTTAGCCAACAGGCTCCAATACATATCAAGATGGTTGAAGCCTAACCCACTAGACGAGTCCTGGTTAGATGTAGAACAGACACTTTGCAATAATATAGAGCTTTCGGACCTACCATTTATCAGCTCAAACATTAAAAGACACGAGGGCTTTAAAAGTATTAGTATCAGCACCTCTCTGGCAGCATGTGGGAATATCTAAAAATGACAGAGTCTTCACTAATCCCATGTAGGCGCACACCCATCTGGAACAACCCTGACATTTTATAAAACAACAATATGATGAACTTTTCAGATTGGAAGGGTAAGGGAATCTTATACCTTGAACATATCTTTGAAGGAATAGATTTTATCCCATTTAACACAATAGTCTCCCAATATGGGATTGACAAGAATAGATTTTTAGAATATCAACAAATAAAATCTGTAGTTAAACATACATTTAAGCTTAATAAAGTAGAATTACTAACACCATCAAGGGTATTGGACTTCTTTAATTTCACCCACCTGAAACTACTGTCTAAAATATATAAGACACTGTCCAGAATAGACGATTCAATAGCAGTTCCTATAGCAAAATGGGAGGTAGATCTGTCAGTCAGCTTTGACCTGAACTTCTGGTCCCAGACTTGTTTGAAAATCTTTAAAATGACCAAGAACCCCAATTTACAATTAATTCAATACAAAATTCTGCACAGCGCCATCTGACACCTGTACACACTGCAGGGACAACACTCCGGATAATTATATCCATAAACTGTGGTCTTGCCCACCGGTTCAGGGATTCTGGTGCAGAGTATGTGAAGACCTGTCAAAGTGTCTGAAAGGTGATATCCCAATTTCCCCCTCACTGTGCTTGCTGGGAAACCTGGACGACGTCCGCATAGAAAATAACTCGGTTCATGTGGTTCTGACTGCCATATGTATCGCTAAGAAAGCTATCCTCATAAACTGGAAAAATAAAAATAATCTTTGCATTAACCAGTATAGAAATCTTTTGTTAGACCATATTACACTTGAGACAGCCTCTGCCTCCACATCAAATCCATCTCTCTGGGCTCCTTTGATCGGTTCCATCACATAGCGATGATGAGGGGTCATTGACTTTGTCCTGAAGGATGCTGTGGTTGAGTGGGGGAGGATCTGCGTCTGGAGCATCCTAGGGTTCCCTAGGAGTGGGTTCATTGGGGGGATCTGGTCCTGGGGGGCTGCCACCCCGTTCTGGGGGTGCTTGGGTGACCTTGGGGGGTGTCCTGGCGGCCGTGTGTGGGGCCTTGGGAGGTCTTGATGGCAGTCACAGACCACTGCCTGCTAGCCATATCACTCTTGGGTGGGTCTGGGTGAGGACCCGGTGGCCTAGGGTCTGGGGGCGCTCGTCCCTGGTCGGGGGTCTGGGCTGGGCCTGGGGAGACTGGGTCCTTGCTTGCATGCGGCCGGGGACATGGGCAGGTGCATACGGCAGAGCCTGGCCCTAACTCAGGGGCCTCAGGTGGACCTTGGTACCTCCTCAAATGGCAGGAAAATTTCTATTCCATCGTGGAGGAGGGGGATCTCCAGGAGGGGGAGGACTCAACTCTGCCTGGGTGTCTGTCTTGTGTAGTCTGGATGTTGATCAAATGTGAGGGTGGGAGTAGAAATTCTGCTGGGGTGGGACTAAATTGGCAACCTCGGGCTCCGTGGGGCTCTCTGACGCTGCTGCGGTGGGCCCTGACCAGATGGCCTGGGGTCTCCTTGCCCCGGGTGGTGTCTGGGAACGGGGGTGCCTATTGGGGACAGCGGGGGAGCTGTCTCGCTGGGAGGGCTTAGGCCCCACAGTCTTTCCTCCCCATCCTCAGACATTTCCCTCCTCCTGCTCTATCACATCACCACACACACATACACATAGGGCCTTGGGGTAAGGGCTAGTTCTGTGGGTGCGGGTATGATTCCCATCTCCGCAGTCCTGTGGCGGCCTGCGCCCCAATTTTAATTTGCATATTAAACACTTCCATCAACGGGGGGGGGGGGGGGGGGGGGGGGGGGTTGGGGTTGTGTGCTGACACCAGATGATGTAGGCCGGATGATGTCTGCACTGCCCCACTCTAACAACACGCATCAACACCACATTAGAGCAGGCGGAGGGAGACTAGGGGTCTTCCCACACTACTGTTCTCGGTTCGCTGCCCGGGGGTGGAGACTAGGAGTGGGTGCTGGCTGTCTGGTCGGGGTCTGGGGTGGTGGGTCACTTTGCTCTGCGGTGGGCGGGGTTGCCTGTTCATCATCACCCCAGTTAGAACAGGACCATCTCTGAGTCCGGTAGTGGTTGTGCCCAGTGTGCAGCTGTATCACACCAGAGTGTGTAGGGTGTGTATGGGGAGTGTGAGTGGGTGTATTACGTGCATTCTTGTGTGTCCAGGTCGAATGTATTTTTGAGTGAGTAAGAGGGTGGCAGTGTGTGACTGGGTTTGTGTGTGACTGCCTATTTGTCAGGTAGAGTTTTGGACTCCTCCCCTCTCCTGGGACATCTTGTGATGCTATAACATCTTGACCAACCCTCCCCCCACCTCAATTCCTGCTGGTGGGTGATACCTCGGTCTGCCTGCGTATTTGCAGCTCTCGTATGCGGGGCTGAAAGGGTTTTTTTTTTGCAGCTGTCAGCTAGCTCCTGGTGGCTGTTTGGAGGCGCCTGGACCCTGGGCTCTGGCAGATCGCTGGCGGGGTTGGGCGCACTTGGATCACGGGCTGCTGAGTTCTGAGCTCAGTCTAACTTCGGGTGGGTGGCTTCAGGCTGGGCTTGGGGCTTGCCGTCGTTATCTCCTGGACCTCTGACACGGCTGCTGGTTGGCCCCCCCGGGAGAGCCTCTGCGCTCATCGGGAAGGGGTTTGGGGCTGCTCCGGTGGTGGTCCCCGTGCTCTGGGGAGACCTCGGGATCTCAGGGCTTGGATCTACTCCATCCTTCATGGGTCTTTCGGGGCAGGTCTGTGGCCTCTCACACTCACTATTGGACATTCCTCTAGAGAAACCGTACATACACAAATGTGTGTACACAACACAGGTGCTCACATGGTGCTCTCACAATTATGGGCTTGGGCAGGCCCGGAGTGGCCAATTCGGAGGGTCTGGAGAATTCCCGGTGGGCCGCATGATGTTTGGGCCGCATGGGCTGGTGTTATCTTTTTTTTTTTTAATTAATTTATTTTTATTTTTATGTGCCGTGTTCAGTCATGGCACTGGGGCCGCCGGGCTGATCTCATACGCTCCCTGCTGCTATAGGGCTGCCTGCCTCTGAATCCACCTGCAGCTCTCGTTTTTGTCCCTTGCAGGCCGGCAGCGCACCACGTGACACGCAGCGCACTCAACCAGTGGTGATGGAAAGATGGAAAGTAGAAAGAGCAAGGGTGGCACGGAGAAGGCTAGAATTAAAAAGAGGAAAGCGCTGGAAACAGATGCAGCTAGATGTACAAAAATGAGCACCTTTTTCTCTCAAACGAGCTCGCGGTCTGTAACGTCAAATGAAGATGAAACAGATAAGGCAAGATGTTAAACTTTACCTGCTAAACCAGTGCTTTAAGTGGGCCGGTACGTACCGGCACTTCTTATTTTTACCTCTCAGCGTACTGGGACTTTTTTTCCAGGGTACGATGAGTACCAGTACATTTTCTGGTCATTTATTAGTTGAAATCTCTGCAAAATATATGTCCGTCTCCAAGTAAACACCAGGCATCCACTGACCCGCCCCTCCCGATATGTAGAACACACACTAAGAGGGGCCTCATTCATTTAGCGCATTAGGACGCAGTCTCTCCAAATGTGCAAAGGCGCATTCCGTGATGCGCGCCGCGGGTACAGCCCAGTCAGCTCCCATCAGCCCAGGCAAGAGGAGGGAGGGAGGGAGGGGGAGACAGAGAGAGACAGAGAGAGAGAGAGAGAGAGAGAAAGAGAGAGAGAGAGAGAGAGAAAAGACGCATTATCCGACACCGTGCAAGTTCCTGCAATGATTGACAACAACAGCAGCATCTGACCAATTTGGCTTCTTTATATATATATATCATAATCATATTAATAGTTGCTGTAGTCGTATTTACAATAATTTAATTGTTTAATTTCCCATTTAGACCAGAACAAATCTTAATTTGCTAGTATGATGGATTTCTGGTGATAACAGGGTCGATACTGAAGTTAGAACCCTAGCTCTCCCTGTTGCTTCTGCTGGCTCATAGTAGAACAACAAGAACACCTGAATGGTCTGGCCATCAAAGTACAGCTCAGCTTATAGAAACACAGCATCAGATGATCAGATAATAGGTCATGAAGTGGGCCGGTCTGGGGTCTGAAACTCCAGGGCTGAAAATGTATCCCACTCCGGCCCTGGGCTTGGGTGTTTTTAACACATAACCTAAGGCGGTGGTTGGCACTATATGCACTAGGATTTATTACCGTGTGCTTTTCAGCAAAAATTGCTACTGTTATACATCCTCATGTTGTTGGTGCAGTGATGTTTCGGTTCTGTTGTATTTTTTGTGTCCCTTTTTTCTTTTCTTTTTTTTTTCTCTTTTTCTCTTTCTGCAGGTCTAGAAGCGGATTCTTTTGCATCCTTTATTGTTTATTTTGTGGACCCCCCCCCCTTCCTTCTCTTTCCCCCCTTTCTCTTCCGTGTCCGTTTAAAAAAAAAAAATAAATACATTTAAAAAAAAGAAGGAAATTGCAGTTGGAATCACACTGATTGTCCGTTTAATGCTAGAGTCTTAACCATGGCTGGGTCACATGGTCAGTCACATATTGTGCAAATGTTCAGTTTCAAGATTCAAGACCTTTATTTGCCATTTGTGCACAGGACCGACAGTCCCTGCACATTGGAATTCTTGTGCAGAGCTCTCCAGGTCAGGTTTAAAACAAAAACAGAAATAAAAATATAAATGAAGCAATCATAATAATATTTACTATATACAAGAACACACATAATATTGCATACTTTCATAGATCTGTTACACAAGTCTGTTGTAAGTATATTGCACATTAGTCATTAATTTTTTTAACCAATCGTACGTTCTAAATAAGGTAAAGCAGAGCTGTGTCATTTGAAGTGCAGTGTTATTTGTGTACCATCAGTCTGGCTGTGGCGTATTCACTGTTGTGAGTATTTCAATGTTTGTGTTTTGCCATCAGTCTGACAGTTGCTGGGAAGAAGCTGTTGAAAAATCTTGTTTTATGTGTGATGACACTATCCGCTCTATTGTGTCTAAGTTTGTATGTGCAGTTTTTGTATCTGAGCAAATAGTGAGCTGGGTGGTGTGAATCCCTGATAAGTCTCTCTGCTGTTTTTGGCAACGTGTACATAAAGTCCATGGAAGGAAGTTTTGTTCCTATGATCCTCTGCATAGACTTTATGACTCTTTGCAGAGCTTTCCTCTCTGTCTGTGTGGTGTTTCCATGCCTGCAGTGAGGATACGCTCAATCAGTCCTCTGTAGGCCTGGGTGAGAGGATGATGGTTCATGCCGGCTTTCCTGAGCAACCTAATGAAGTACAGCCTTTGCTGGGCTTTTTTCACTGTTGCTGTGGTGTTGATAGTCCAGCTCAGGTCTGATGCAACCTGTAGTCCCAAGAATCTGTGGTCCACCTCTGTCCCTTTGACGATAAGAGGCTGCAGGGGTGGGGGGTTCTTCCTGAAGTCTGGCGTAACCCCCGTTACAGATGATCACAATAAAATAATATTGCAATTATTTTTAAAAAATCATGTATAACATACTATTGTATATCAATCAATAAATATCCATCATTCGATTAAATTATTAAATATTAAACAGTTGAGGGCTATACATAATAAGTGCATAAATATTGCTAAATTCATATTTACAATTTCATTAAAAAAAGAGGTGTGAGCTGTTGTCAATAACCCATCCATCCATCCATTTTCTCCCGCTTATCCGGAGTCGGGTCGCGGGGGCAGCAGCTTAAGGAGGGAAGCCCAGACCTCCCTCTCCCCAGCCACTTGGGCCAGCTCCTCCGGGGGAATCCCAAGGCGTTCCCAGGCCAGCCGAGAGACATAATCTCTCCAGCGTGTCCTGGGTCTTCCTTTGGGTCTCCTCCCGGTTGGACGTGCCCGGAAAACCTCACCAGGGAGGCGTCCAGGAGGCATCCTAATCAGATGCCCGAGCCACCTCAACTGGCTCCTCTCGATGTGGAGGAGCAGCGGGTCTACTCCGAGCCCCTCCCGGATGACCGAGCTCCTCACCCTATCTCTAAGGGAGAGCCCAGCCACCCTGCGAAGAAAACTCATTTCGGCCGCTTGTATCCGC